>VXAL01015722.1:143248-160676 GCA_013399475.1 Chauna torquata
ATATCTCAGTTAGTAATCTTGAGGTTCTCTAATGTGTACTACATTTTCCCCCTGTGCAGTTATCTTTGCATCAGTTCTGCCCCTTCCCCCACTGTCTCCTCTCCAAGAATATGTTCATCTGTGCTATTAATTAGAGTTGCACAGAAGTATGCCTAAAGGCCAAAGCCCAGTGAGGCTCTATTGTTTTAGACCTATTCCAAACATCCTCAAGAGTTTTTCCCACTCAAGTGATAACAGTTCTAATTTTTCTTACTCAAAATTTGTTGTGCAAGTTTTCTTTTCATGTTTTTCTGGCGACATGAAGAGAGAAGGAAAGGCAAAGGAAACCTTTCATTATTTAAGAATGTAAGAGTTNAAGTGAGTATGATTGTGGTATTGAACCCCCCCCCCCCCCCCCGAAAAAAATAAAGTAAACAAATACAATTCCTCCCTCTCTTGCCTAATAACTAATGATCATTGTTAGAACAACACTAGAAATATGTGAGGCTGTGATGTCAAGGGACAGATTTTCTTTGACTTTTTGCTTTCTTGGTCAGTGCCAGGGAATCAGCTTCACAGAAAAAGACAATTTATCTGAGGTGACTTTTAAAGTGGATCGGTCCCTTGTGTGGACAGTCTCATTCAAAGTGAAAATGGCTTTCATTCAAATTAGGTTAATTCACTTTTAAAAAGATATATTGCTCACTAACCTCTGTATGTTCTACATACACACCATTCACACTACTAGTTCATTCAGATTTCTTTAATATGCTTGTACAGAGACACCCACAATATAGGTTTGAAAATTTAGCAATAAAATTATCTGTGATAAAAGTTAAATTCCTTTGTGTGAGAAGTGTTGCTAGCATTGTAAATACTTCCAGAAGCAGTTGTTCATGGTCTCCTGACTGCTTCATATTTATGAAGAGCAGAGGTCACAAAGTTATTAATGTGTCTGGCAGTAGTCCAACTTTAGCACAATATGATGTGGATTTGAAAACTTTTAATTTCAAAGCCTTACTTTGAGTACTGCAGAGGTATCTTGGTGTAAGAAGAGGCATGTTACAGGAGATGCCCGTGTATGCAGTAAATGCTGCAGTGAATGATCTCTGTAGCAGGTATCTGGTTATGCTCTGCCTTTACAGCTTAAACCCATAGACCAAACTCTACCTAATTCTAAAGACTATTGTTTTCATCAGTACTGCCTTGATTGTAAATGCTTAGAGATGATGAAGCAATGTGGTTTAGCTTTATCATATTAAATGTCTAGCATGTGGTAACCAGTCTGTAGCAGGGATTTACAACCATGTTCTTGGAACAACAGTCACACAAGTTAAAAANAGGCATAATCTAAATATAGTTTTTGCAAGCTCAAACCATTCATGTAAGCAAGGCCTAGCTGCTATTTTGTTTGAAGAATTAAACCATAATGCTCTAACTGACCACATATTGTATAGGAACTGGTGATTTCTATCTCTGTATTCATTGTTCTGGAGAAAACAAACAGAAGAGAATAAAAATATATCAAGATATTTTCATAAGATGACACTATAAAACATTAAATCATTGCAGCTTCCTTTTTGTTCTCAAACCAAGCTACAAATATAAAATAAAACACCAGAGTCTGATGGAACCCAGTGCATTTGTTCTTTCAGTACAAATTAGCCTTCTGGTAGGTGTACAGGACTTCATTCTTATGTTTCTGCCAAGAAAGCAGACAAAGTGCACAAAAAGGGTGAACATTTGTTGTAGGTTTTGTTTGGTTTGGTGCTTTTGTTTTGTTTTGTTTTCTAGTATTTGCAACTTTTTGGCACATTAGGCTAAAATATATATGTTTACATAGTGAAAACAAAGTTAAGCTTCCCAGATATCTCTATTTTAACAGGACAATAGAAACGACTGCATCCTGCTGTCAAACTGTTTCCCCTAAACTATTTTCCCATGTCTCGTGGGATCTCCAGCTTTAATAGTTCACTGCATAGTAGCTGCTGTGTGCCCAAATGTGGAACAATATTGGAGTTTGGAAGGACAAGCTGGGTTTCAACCTCTGAGAAGTATAAATGAAGCAAGGGCATGTCTGACATCAGGCTCCAGCTGGTGGTGAAAAATGATCTCCCCTTTGGAACTAGAAAACCTTTGGGATCAGCCTCATCCCCCTGGAGAAATTATTTTAACATTCAGTCACCCAGTACAGTCATGGCAGCCTCCCAACCAAGTGACACATCTGATAACACGACACATTTTTGGACAAAGGCCAGTTGGTGCAGATTGATAAAAAGGCAGTGCAGATTTGAATGTTGCATCTGCTTAACAATCTGTATCAATAAGCTATTAGTACACCTCAGCCCAGACTGATCTTTCACACCAGCATTTTCCAGTTCATTTGTTTTTGTTGTTTCTCTGAAAGGGAATTGGAAAGTAATTCAACCATTCATAGCTGTGTGCTGTTCTAGATAAAGCCATATTAATACTTTCTATAAATTTTGAGAGGGAGGGAGAACTGTGCATTTCCAATGGTTAAGATGAACTTCATTCCCTTTAGATGTTTGCTGCTATTTGAGTTAAAATGTTGGATTTGCTGTGTAGAAAGCATAGGCACAGGTCTCTGAAAGTGGTTGCTTAGTGACAGATAAAAGCTTTGAGGCAAAAATGTCCCAAAGATTCAGTGATAACAGACTTCCATTCATTTTGCATGAGCAGTGTTGTTTGCACTCTCTCTTTTGTGACTGTCAGGGCTCCATATGTGAATATAAGGTAATAAGGAAGAGGTAAGAACACAGTTGTGTAGTACCATGCAAGTCCACATAAAACAGAGATGAAATACACTTGTATCACTTTGCTTTTAAGTGCTCCAAAGCTGACTGGAAAGCGATAAAACCCATGGTGGCAGTTTCCAGGAAATATGTGAAACCCTATTTGGCAACATTAGTGCTGTGCAAGGCTCTTCTCATTAACAAGGCATGTTGTATAGTGTAAGTTTACCCATAACACTTTTCAAACTGTTTTTCCCTGAGTAGGGCATAAAAAACTTATTTTGTCATTGTCAGCATAATAACCTATTGTGGTTCATTTCATAAAAACATTGAGATGTTTAGAGAAAGAATGGAGCTTCTTTCCCAACACGTGATATGTGCCATTTGGCCGACCCTTTCTTTAGTTTGATGGCAGGGTTTAATTTTAAATTGCGGTATGTAGCTATTGACAGATTCTTTTGAAATGTATTAAGAGGGAGATTGGTTCCAAGATGATGTTCTAGAGTTGGCGCTAGTTTCTTTTTAAAATTGTAAACTAATGCTTCTTTATGATGAAATGAGTATTCTTCCTTTTTCTTTTCTTTTCAAAATTAGAAACAAAAATCTTGGTGTGCTGTGTCGAACTGCACAGCAACCTATAAATAAAAACAGGAGAGAAAAGAATCTACAAATGAAAGGTTAGAAGGGACAGCTGTGTTGTCTTTGAAAAAGAAATCTATTAGGTATTTTTATAATTATATGGCAGTCTTCTTTATGTGGTATTTACAGTTATGATTTACGTCCATATTACCATAACTATTTCAATACTTATAGACAACATGTGATAATGTTGGGAGCCAAAAGCAACCATTTGGTAGCATTTAAAAAATGCAGAAACACTAAGAGAAAACAGGGCAGTAAAGCAAAACCCTTCTGAGCTTTATCCATCTGAATAATGTGAGCCAGAACAAAAGCTCATCCAACATAAACAAATGTAGAGGTTGGATTGTGGTGGTAAACTCTCTCTTTACCAATTTAAAAACTCATTTTAAAGTTGGGAGCTAAAAGGATGGGCTCAGAGAAGAGTGGTATTTCTCTATCGTTTTCCTCCTGGATAACAATAGAGAGATGGATGTTAGTGAATCTGACTCCTGCTGTGATTACATCAGGAGTCATGAAATAGTAAATTATTTATTATGAGAGTGCCTGCAAGCACCACTGTAGCAAAGGCCCTGTCAGAATTTCCATTATAAACCCGTAATTTGCGGGTGGGGTGATGGGCATAACTGAACTGCATTAAAAAAAAAAAAGGGGAGGGGGGCGGAGGCTGAAAATTAGTGCACAATGAGTCAGTCACAAAATGAGCATGATACATTTTTGAGGTTTCAAGAATATGTCTGAAATAAACCCAACAAATGCATTTGCTAACAAACCATATTTTGGCACTAAGGTGTTTGTGGATTATTTGCCCCCAGTTGCTTAAAGATTGAGTCATTCTGTAATCTAAAGCTTTTCAATGGATTTTTTGCAAATGGGTGTTACGTGGGTTTTCTTAGCTACTAAAACGGACTGATAGTTCTTAAAAGTAGCTATCTGAGATACACTGACATTCCTTCTTGTAAACAGGAAATGTTTCGTCCTGACCCTCTATTATTTGCTAATATGCATGAACAGTGCTGATTTTTGTAGTATATCTTCTCAACACAAATGTGCTGGGGGTCAAAATTTAACATGCCTAATGTGACTTGCAGTTACTTCTAGATCTCTTGTGAAGAAGGAGTGTTGTATATGGTCTTGGAGCACATTCCATCCAAGGAGATGGATAGGAGGTTTGCAATGAGAGATGCTGTGAGTGTGTATTTGGGATAGGATGGGATGCCAGTAAACACAGCCAAATCCAGAATCCATCAATTCTGCACCCTGCCCATGAAGTCACTGGATTTTTATTTTGAAGCTATTGTCTAATTAAGAAAGATAAAATAAAAACATCTTAAAAGTAATCTTGTTGCAGCTGATGCTTCAAGCCAAGTTGTGCTTTCTTTTATGCCAGTGGAGGTACTTGGGTTTTAAGCAGGTGTAAATTACAGCAAATTTCTTAAATGGTTTTATACAAGATTCTAGCTCATGTCCTCATATCCTGCTCAACAGCAGTGAATTGGCAGAGATGAGGTGAAAGCAGAAATGGGACTCCAAAACTTCAGAATTAATCTGAGTGAAATCATATTTTTATATGTTATGCCTGAGAGGATCTTTGTGATATGCTGGGGATTTAAGAAATCATAGACCTGAAGTTGTGCATGTGTTCTTGTACTGAAACATCAAGACGAGTTTTTAGTGTGAAGACCAAGTCATGCTGATTTAACAGCCTAGATCTTAGCTGCACAGCTTTTCTACTTTGCTAGTTGAGTTCTTAATGCAGGGAGGAACTGTGGCAGACTGGACTTCTTTTGTCCATTTGGCATGGTTTTACACTTCTGAGTTAAACCTTGTTTAGCAAAGTAGGAGAGGAAAAGGCCAGTTTTGAGCTGCCTTCTTGTGATGGTAATGTCTGAAGGATCAGGAAAAAAAAGTAAGACCTGACTCTGAAACACCTTTCAAGCAAAAAGAAAGAACAGAGATAGATCATATATTCCGAAGCATATCTAAACTAATCCCGCATGAATTCTTCCCTCATGGTTCTTGTTATGAAGCCTTATCATACATGGTACTTGGTGGCACCCTCCTATTATTAAGGTTGTACACCACTTTCCATTATAAAACTCTTTTTTTAGTTGCTTACATCTTTGCCAAACTTGAGCCAACTGGGCTGAAATTTTCCAAGGCAGATGTCTGCCTCAGGCTGAGATTTTTTGGAAAGTTTATATATCAGTGTGGGTCATCCTTTCTATATCACAGTAACCTGACCCACTGTGAAGATTCTCCCAAAAGTAAACATAAAAATGTTGATGGAAAACACTTGAGCTTCTTCTAAATTTGAGCAAGAAAATTGGACAGAAATGGAACATTATCTGCTAGTCTTGAGACCCAGAGGCCTGATCCAAAACATAGTGAACTCAGCAGGAGGCTTTCACATGGATCAGGCCCTGATTTTTAACGGGTGAGAGAGCAAAGAGTTTCACATAGCGAACATTTGCCAGGATGCAATTCACCACCATAAATCAAACGTTAAATAATTCTGAAGCCCAATAAATGAGCGTGCAGATGGCAGTGTCTGCTCCTCAGTGATTGCACTGACTGTTGATTAGGATCCAGCTTGAACAGTTTGATCTCATTTATAGTAGTCTCAAGAATTGCGGTGATTAGGCAATTGGTACAATCTCATTGCTTTTCTGCTCTCTTGGCTGGAGCTGCTCTGGTGGAACCAAAACCACCCAGCAAACTCTGCCCATGACATCTTGGAGCACGGTGGGGCTGGGGGAGGCAGGGGCTCACAGCCATATGCCGCATAGCAGCCTGAAGTCAGTTTGCAGCTACTTTACGTTTAATAAGAAACCAGGAGAGTTGGTTGTGGAAGATGTACTCTATAGTAAGGCTCTTTGAGGGGAGCGTGCAGATTGACTGTGAATACCAAGGAAGATAGAAACAGAAAAGTGATTTAGGGCTGCTGGTAAATAATGAAGCCTTTGGAGAATGGAATCTTTCATGGGCTATTACCATGCTGGAAGTATAATCCACATTGATGTGCCCGGGCTGTTTAACCTGTGGGGAACCTGACTGCCAGTGCTGCTTGCAGCCACTTCTGCTTGTCCAATCAAGGATGCCTTCTGCTGGAGCTGTGAGTTATGCAGCTGAGGTTCAACAGTCCACCAAGGTGCAGCCCACCCTTTTCTTAGTTGACATGAAATTATTAATTCAAATTGACTTGATAGTCTAGAACAAAAAAGATTTTATACTTATTGGTTGCAGGAATTAACAGCAGATGATGGAGCCATCACTTATTAAAAGTGGGCTGTGTCTAGCTAGCCCTTGTGTAATACAGATAGCAAAGGGGATCAGAGATTCAAGACTATGTTCAAATGAAACAGCCTCATCCACAACCATGTGCTGACTTGTGCCTCACAGGGAGTGCATTGCTAGAATTGGAGCAAACTATTCTCCCCCCAAGTTTGACTGGGGAGCAGTGTGTAATGCTGTCTCACTTGCATAAAGGGCACTAAAAGCTTCAAAGCATCATGATCAGTTTGAACCAAAATCAAGAAAGGGGTCATGAGCTCATAGTTGTTTGGCTTTCTGTAATTTTTGAGAAAACAGGTGCTTGGGTAGAGGACAGAAACTCTGCTAATCCCCCCGCTCCCAGCAGAAATGATTGCAGTGTGAGTTTGGCTCTTCTCAGGTGCCAGAGAGTCTGGCCACAAAGGTATAAGAAACAAAGCTCCATTAGTTCTGTTGCTTGGGAAGCAACAAAGCAATTTATTTACTGTTGCTGGGTGAGAAATTATTTTTTTACCTTAAGAGTATTCTGGAGATCTTGATGATTTTTTTTTTTTTTTGGATAAAAATTCAAATCCTCACACAAAAAGCTTTGAGCTGGAATTCCAAAGAATGACAGAAATCAGATCAGTTATAAGTATTTTATTCCTACCTTTTTATATTTTAATAGGTTATTCCAGATTAGCTTAAAGTTCTAAGTGGTAGGTCATCGTAGTCCCCAAAGCAAAATGCCTTCATTGAAAGAGAAATATGAAAACTAAGTATTTCAATAATTCTTCTAGCCTGTTCAAATAAAATAAATAAATACATTAAATCAATCTTTTCATGTGAATTTTTTTTAATTTCTATTTGCTGATGAAAATAAATTTCATTTGAACAATTTTGATGAGCACCAATTGTTGCTTTAACAAATGTTAAACAATTTAATTTAGAAAGCTATTTTCAAATATTGATTTTGTAGCTGCTCTTAGTTGCTTGTGGCTGAGTGCTGCCAGTCCTGCCCTACAGACAAGCTGAGTTTTATTCTGGAACACTTCTCCATCTGAAAATGACAATTTGTTTCCAATGGAACATTTTTTGAAAAAGTGTCACATTCAATGGAACTGTACTTTAAGTAATATACTGAAAGCAAGGATTTCTGATTTTCCATTTCAAAGTGACTTTTTGAAAATCAGAATTGTGTAGAAATAATTCTGATTTTTCTCATTGGATCATTGTAGTTGAACTGAACTTTTTTCTAATTCATTTGTTTAAAGTTGTTATTATTTCATTCTGTTTCAGAATGAAAAACATTCCAGCAACCTGAAGAATTCACAGAGAACACAGAGTAATGTTCCTATAGGAAAAATAGTAATTTTCCTCTAGTCCTCCTTACTTCAGAATTACTGTCATTATTTCACCTACCACAGTTTTCAGATTAGTAATTTAAAAGTAAATTTTTAATTTGAATGTTATTTAAAATGTTGACTCTAATAATTCTTCTTGATTAAGGAAAATACACTGGAAAACAAAACAACAACAACAACAACAACAACAACAACATTTACATGATTCAAGTGGTTACCGGACTAGCAGTTGGATTCTTGTTTCATGCAGGACCCATGATGCTGAGTCAGAACAAACATCTGGTTAGCCTTGGAGCTGTTCTCTCACTGTTGATCACCAGTATCAGATGCTAAGGGGTGGACTGGAAGAATAGGTTGAGACTGAATTGCTAGAACTAGTCTTTAGGTGTTTGCAATGGATAGTATAAAACATGCAGTACAAACAATACCACTGTATGAGACATTTTAGAGGATGACAACTTTGTAAAAGAAAAAGAAAAACAAGCAAACAAACAACAACAACCAGTAAAAAAAAAAAACCACCAAGATGCACTGGAGTACTGTGGCGACCTGCCCTGACATGTTGGCTGTGTCTAGGGATGAAAATCTTCACCCATCTTAACAGTAAGTTCTTAAAAAGGTCTTCAATTAAGGTTTAGGAGGTAAGGGAAGAAGAAAGAGAAAGTGTGAAAAAATTGAGAAGCTTTTTCCTCCTGTATTTACTGCCAGTTTGTTACTTGCAACACATAGTTTTAAATTTTATATAGCAGCAAAATAGTGAGCAAATCAGTAATACATACTCACTTCTGTAATGTAATCACTTTTCCTACTAGTAAATAATGTTGATAAATGGCATTCATATTTTTCCTGTTTAGAAGTTTGGTTTTGATTTCAGTGCTGTGTTCTGGGATGTTTTAGTAAAACACATGTTAGTCGGTATGTCTGGTACACACTGCAGCCCTTCAAGACCAGGAGAAGGGGACTGGATTCCGAGTCTGAGGAAGTGAGATGTTGTGATCAGATCTCTTCTGATCACATAGGTCCGATGCTTAGTTTATCACAACCTTGATCCTCACATGCATTTTTGTGCAATGACAGAATACAATTAAATAATATTAAATCACTGTATGGTTTTATCTAGGGATTTATTTATGGTCTTGTAATTGAAGAACAGTGTTTTCTCGATTATCAGCAAGTGTTTTTCTGAAGGTTAAAACAGCTTTCCAATGAATGAATGCGATTGTGAATAGACTGAAAGGAAGGAAGCAGGGTCTGGTGGCTCACGTGCTGAGCTCCAGCTTCAGAAAGCCAGGGTCTTCTGCCAGAGAATCTCAGAGCAAATGTAAAGAAGGCATAGTCTTCCTCTCTATAAACCAATACTTTGTTACTTCACTTGGTATAAGGTACTCAGATACCATGGTACGGGGAGATACATAAATACACTATCCAGATTCAGATCACACAGCACTTAGAGATCTTCCTCAGCCTCAAGTAATGCCTTCTTAAGAGAAGAGTGTTATGCCCTTCTGTGGACTGAGCATTCCTGAACATGCTTTCTTCAGTCTCAGTTTGAATGTAAAATGCCTCTCTCTGCCCATAACCTACCCGCTGTCACATCTTCAATTCTCAATAGCCAGCATTCTCAATTCTGAAACATTGTGGTGCCATAAGATACCTCAGGATCACAGGATAATTCAGCCTGGAGAGGCCCTCAGGAGGTGGTTTAGTCACTGAAGCAACCCATCACTTCTACTGTGGGTATAGCATACTTCTCTAGTAGTAACATATAGCATGTAGGTGAAGAAATAATGTCTCAAAATGTGCTGGCAGGCTTTGCTCATGTTGAAGGGATGTTGTGAAGTACTGAACTGGCAGGTCTGTGTTTCAGACACCTGAAGCCCACAGTTGAAGCATGTGTATAGAACATGGCCATAGCTTGGGCCTTGTTTTCAAAACTTGATGACTGTAAAAGCTGAAAAATCTGTGATATTTTCTCTTCTAAAAAATGCTAACAAAACCAGGAGGCTGTAACTGACATAAAATAGGCTATTTATTTTTAGTTTTTCAAGAAGTGAAGTATACAGCAGTGGCACATAGAGCAAGTTTAACAGGTACAGAAAGTGGCCAAAACACTGTCATTCAAAATGTGGGCTAGTGCAGGGCCCTGCTTTCTGCTACCAGTTCAAGTTAAATGTCTGCTCAGATTTCTATCTGTATTTGGCTCATACAGCTTCCCTGTCTCTTCAGGATTAGAAAGTGCAGTCTACCAGCTCTGTGGTAGTATCCTAAGTCTCCTACTACACTGTGCATATCTTAAAGCTGCAGTATCTGGAGACATGTAATTATGAGTACATTCTTAAAATTGCTAGTTTGTAGCCCTCACTGTGGAGATACACATGAAGAGCAGGAACGCTGAAGCTTCAAAAATCAAAGAGAAATAGGATGAATATCAAATATATAGTCTTCATTTAATATATCAGGCTTTTAAAGATAGTCTAGATCAGACACTGATAAATATTACTACGCAGTACCCAGGGGACACAGAAAAGCCATCTGAAAGGCCAAGTAAATGCTCAAAACTAGAGCACCCTGGTCTCTTTGCAACCGTAAGTGCATTGCCAGCTGCCTTGCAGTTAAGAAGTTTAGCATAAGGTAAGGTATCTCCCAGGCAGCAGGCACTGCCATGAAGATATACCCTAGGAGGCAGCAGAAGCCCATGTTCTCTCTCTGAAACTCAAAACACACCAACCTTTGAATTTCCTACTCTGCCCTCCCACGTGCTGCCTATTAGCATTAGTTTTGTTACTGACTTTCAAGGTGCTTAGCGGCTGCAACCTTTACATGCTCTGCAGAACTTGTCACTGTATGTATCTGGAGAGTTTCTAAAGCCACAATGAGCAAGTCATCTTGCCTGTCAAAGGCTACACCAGTAACCTGTGAAAGACTGAACCTATAACTTATAGGAAGACTGAGTGAGTGCGATGCAAAGAACATCTTCTGTGCGTTGCTCAGTTTGCCTCAGTATTTGTAATCAAACAGAAGAAATAGCTGTCCTTGCTATGCTAGCTTCAAAAATCTGTAAAATCTGAAGGAGGATGGTCCTTGGTGAGTACCCAGAAACTGAAACACGACAGTCTTTTGCCAGCACCACCACGCATACCTGAAATTAGTCTGGGCAAGTCACTTAGAAACCATATTTGTAGGGCAGAAGGACTATATCCAAAGAGTATGCTCACGATAAAGCCTAATTTGTGATTACCTTAGAAACGGGATACCCATCTTCAGAAATGCATGCCTAGATATTCAATACCATAGTAATGCCCTGAGGAACTTCATTTCTGGGACCTGCTTAGCTTTGACCTGTCCATTCACCCTCATCACTAAATTAGTACAGTGGGCAACTGCCCTATGGTAACAGCAGGTGTGTGGTATAGGGGAGGGCTGGAAGATGAGATCTGTGTGCAGGAACATTGAGGTTGGGGAAATGGTAGTTTGACAGAGGAGGAGGATGGGGGTGAAACATGGAGTCACTCTTGCTGGATATGGAAACTGCAAGCAAATTCGATTTTTCTTAAAGAGTTTCAGTGCCTGATCTCCAGATTATGCTTCAGGCCATATTTCATTTGAGCCTGGTCCTGTAGATTTGCATGACTCTGTCTTATTCAGCATTTTTTTGGTGTAGTCATAATGTGTGAATTGGATGTGTAGTCACACAGATTTGGTTTATCTTTCACATTTTTGCAACTACATTTTCTTTTGTGGATATCTTTTACATGTTATGCTTTTCAAGCCTCCATTTTTTAGAGTCTATAAAGCACTTTCAGAGCTCTATGAATACTGAGAATTGTTATTATTTTTGACTAGAGCTTTTACTAGGTACACTCAGCTCTCCTTCTGTAGCACATTCTGAACTTACTATCCACAGAAAAACAAACAAACAAACAAATAAAAAAACAGTGTTTCAGATTTGAGAACAACATTTATTTCCAGCCCCAGCTACTGAGTAACTATCACTATAGGGATCACTGCAAGTGGGCAAGATCCTGGAGTCCCAGTGAAGTTTTGCCTTGAGTTGGGATTGCAAAAATAGACTTTTGCTCCTGTGGTAAAACATATCTGCTTGGAGGGTAAGATCCTGAATGGTGACAGACACAGCTACAAAGCTAACACAACCTTAATATGTAGGGAATAGAGTACTCCATATGCTGCTGTGTGATTTCCTTCATTGGCTTGGAAGGCAAAAATAAACTGCTTGTATTTAGAAAGTAATTTTCAGTCCCTAAAATATCTTTTCTTCATTTACTTAGTTTTTCTAGATGGTTCGGCAGGCTGACCATAGCTCAGACTGACTGGAGTAGTGGTTATGTCATTCAGCAGAGAACTCCCTTGTGTGAACAGAATTTTGTTTTATTTTATTTAATTTTTTCTTCTCTTTTCTTCTCCTCTAAGGCTATGCGTACAGATGGAAGTCACTGGAAGTCATGAAATAGAACTAAGCTGTAGCCAGAATTGTCCCTATTTTGAAATACTAAAAAAAAAAAAAAAAAAAAAAACAAAAACCAACCCTATGTATACTTATTAGAATTTCTTGTTAATGAGGTCATTTATATCAGAGCAGGAAATGTACAAAATAGCACAGGATAGTAAAATCTAGACACTGTAAAACATGCCAACAAATTTGTTGCATGCATTACTCCCTTAATATGCCCCCAATGTAATCTATAGATCTCACAAATGACCACATTCTGTTTATGTATGTAAAAACTCCTATATATGTAACACTCATAAGAGTAGCAATTTTACTAGTGGGAAAAGATTATTGTGGTCTTTTTATATAGCATATAGGTTTACTTAGAATGAGTCTTTGTAGAAGAATGCAGAACCGTGAAAAACTGTTAAAATGTCATGATTATATTAATTTCATATTTAAAGGAATACTTCACTTTAAGTTATAGTTCCAAAATTACATTGCTCATTCATGATTTTTTTTTATGTGTAACTGGCTGCCTCCAAAACTGTCACAGTAGGAGGAAAAAAAAGTTCATTTTCCTTGGCGTGTGTACTGTTACTATTCCTGTGTTCATTTGGCTTGGCTCGGGAAATGAAATGCTGCAGTCTGAAATAACTTTTTATATGTTGACATGTGCATTTAACTAGAGTAAGCAGGCAGAGTGGACCAAGTTGGATTCAGCAACGAACAAAATATATCTTGTATTGCACCTTTTAATATATCAGCCTACATTTATGACTCTTTCATTTCTTCATTGTAACAGCATACAGGCACCTCCTAGCTGCACACAGCCCCAGCACAAAGACTTGAAGAAAGATGCTAGGCAGCAAGTAAAGATTAACAGGGGGAGGAGAGAAGGGGAAGAAGAAAAGAAGGAAACTGAGGGACACAATTTTCTCTCTTGAATATAAAGTTGAGAGAGGATTGCTATTGATCTGTTGAAATTTATTTAGGCAAAAGCCTGTTGTTTTCCAGGACAAATAGGAAAACATGTTCTTTTGTTGACTGTCCTTTGATCTGGGCATGGAGACCTCTCAAGTCTCACACTGGCAGAGCTGGACTCTTCAAACCTGGCTTCATGTTCCCCTCTAGCCTGGACTGAATCTTTTTCATTTATGGGACTAGGCTGAAGCTCCCACCAAACTCCAGATATCAGATTTGACCTATCAGTCTGATTTCTAAATCACTGACCATTTACATCAAGCGGCAGAAGAAAGTCCATAGTTCTGCAATGCAGCTGATGCTATGCTGCTAAGTGGGGACCTCCTGGGCAGCAGGTTTTCCTCTGCCTCCTCTTCCTCCCCATTTCATCCTTACTGCGTGGGCTGACGCAGGTCTCACCTGCCAGGAGTCACCTCCAGGTAGCCAGAACTCACCACCAGCAGCTCTGAAATAGGGGTGATGCTGAAGCACATGGTTGGTGCTCTTCCCATAGCCAGCGTCCATGAGTGCTCGGTGTGGGCAGACAGCTTTGCTGCAAAGCCTTCCACCGTGGGGCTGCAGGCGTATGGTGTGGAATAGTTTACCAGTTCATTGCACGTCTCCTCCTAAACTGGGACTTTCCTCCAAGCCCAACTCAGAGGGTTCTCCTGTAGTTTGATATGTGGTTGTGTGACAGCGTCTAGACCTTACATAGAGAAAATCCCAAATGCTCACAGGGGGTTAGCACAAGTGCTTAAAGACAAAGGGTCGAGTAAAAAGAATCCCAATTACATTTTTTAGGCAATCCCATGATTCTGAATGTCTGTTTTGCTGCCCTATCCACCGTGGTCTTGTACTTTGCTCTAGACATGTTGAAATGTATGCATAGTCATTGGCCATTATTTATGGGGAGGAAAAACAAAATGTTCTATACCCACCTCCTTACACTGACATGGGGCTGCCACACAACTGCAGCAGGGTAGATAGCTGTGCCGTGTGAGAAGCATGACTAGGAAGCACACATTAAAGCTCAGCACTGGGTAGCTCCATGCTTGTTTTGCAGACGAGGTGAAAGACACCTTATTCAGTTATAAACAGGAAACCTGGGCCAAGTTTGTAGAGGTTTACGCCCAGGACAACTCTGTAGAGGAGCCAAGGCTTGATGTACTTGTCAAGATGAATATCATGACACACCCCATGATTTGCACATTGTTGGGACCTGCTCCTAACCACATTTCAGCAGGGCTTTCTAGTTTTTGAATGTTAAAATTTTATGCAGAAAGAACTAAGGCTCAGTAAAAGAAAAAAAAAAAAGTTAAAAATGAAGCATAAAGGAAACTTAAAAATGTGGTGTTTAAAGACCAGTTTTATGCCTCTGCAACTTTTTCGCAATGGGCTTGGACTAAAGCAAACATGATGCAGAACAGGAAGAATAGAATTCAGTGTCCATGTTACAGATACTTTCTTTCTCATCCAGCTTTCTTTAAATATAATCTTTTAGATATATATAATTGAGGACTGTACATATACCAAATCTGGCTTTTATACTTCATTCAAATGCCATTCAAATTATTTTCTTTCATTTGTTTTCTCATTAACCCCTCTTGCTGTCATAATGAATTCTAAGTAGAATTTTATTGAAAGTATCTTCAAAAGTTACTATTGATCTAAAAAACAAGAATCTCAAACTGCACAGCATTAGTGCATGAGATGCCTGCAGTGAAAGCTTAGAATGAACACAGAAAAATTCACCATAATTTCTAGGCTAAAACTGTGAAATAACAGTTATACAGTGTAATGCATATTTTGCAGAGAGATACTGTAATGAAGAATAGCGCAGTATAGGAAGTGAACTAATCAATTATACATAAATCAATCATAAACTGAGTGACTTCATAGGTACATTTGTAGTTTCAGTGAGCTGATGTATGGAAATATATGTTCTACATGACATCTGTAGATCTTACAAATGACCTTTTCTGTGTTTAAATCCAAAGAAGATAGATGTGTTTGTGCCACAGTTTTCTCTTTTTTCTTAAGTAGGAATGAAGATGTAAGCTGTCTTCTGATACCTGCATGTTCTGTTGATGTGTCCCTGTGAGATACCTGATATACTTTAAAGAAAGTCAAGTAAGACTTTGACTTTAATGCTCCAGAAACCTAATTCTTATTTCCCCCCATGATGAAAACTGCCATCAGGACCTGAGGAATTGGCATCCAGTTTTAGAATAAATCAACTTTTTTTATCTCTTTTTTTGCTAAATGTTCACCTGTCCTTGGTGGAGGACAAAGATCACATAACCAACGTGAGCCATCTTTAGAACAGATTGATAGTTTACAGCAAAATCCATTTTGGCTTCTACATCATTTGGGAGATGTGTTCAAGTGTAGTATTTATAAGCATTTAAATAATCTGAATTTTACATATTTGCACACATGCGTTTTATTTCTAAACCCTCCCCACCCCCACCCCCCAAACCATTAATGAAGTTTGCTGTTCTTAAAATAGCAGTTGTGTTTGGAATATCTAATTGCTGGGTTTCTGTTGTCATTACTGCCTTGGTACGTTGGTCAAAAAATGAAATGCAAAGAGCAGCCCACATCTCCCAGTGTTCAATAGGTACCTGTGTTCTCCAGCTGGTCGTCCTGCAGCTTTCATGGTCCTGTGGCTGAGAATCTCCGCTGCCTATTTCAGCCACACTGCATTCAGACCTCTCAGTTACAAGCAGCAGAGACTCGATTGATAGGGACTGTAAAAAGGCTGCATTTTTTTCTAGCTGATTTATTTATTTATTGCATCTAGATTTATTTATTGCCAGCATCAAAGAAAAGATTGTACTTACTTATCTTCTCCTAAGTGTTGCCTGCACACTTCAGCTGGCCCTGCACAGAACTATTTCCCCCCTCTAAGTGCACTTGCTGATTGGAACAAAATCCTCACAGGCAAACTGCTATGCTACTCGTACAATGTCATAATATTTCATAGATCATTTATAAATATTATTGCCAGGGTAAATAAATTTCTCCAGAGTACTTAGTCTACCTCTAATAAGTAGTTTATTTAAGCTTGTAAGAATGGTGACATTTCCCTTTGAGTATCTGTGGCCTCTTAAAAACTGTTAGTGCAGAGGGGAAAAAAGGGAAAAATAAACTGGAAAAAAATATGCAGCAGATCTTTTGATCTTTTTTTTTTTCTACATTCTGGCTTGCTTCAATGGGTCCTCTTGTAAGAGTGCACGTCTCTGTGTGAAGCTGGTTACAGTGTTTGTTTAATGTGTATTATTTAACATATCATTTAGCATATTTTTCCCTCTTTCCCTCTTTTTTCTCTCTTTTATAGCTGCATGCAGCTGATATAGTGTTTGAGCAGGTTGCCTCTGATATCAATAGAGATAATTAAATCCCTTTTGCTACTTTTCCCTTTTTCGGTAAGAACTCTGACTCTGGTAGTGCTATTTCATCTGTTCATTTTTTGATGTTTTGGGTTGTTTTAGATTTATCATTATTTTTCTTGCTATCTGGTTAAAAATGTTGGGGTTTGGTTGTATTTTTAAATACTGATATGGAGACAGAGGCCAGAAGGGGTAAAGGATTTTCTAACATCCTTTTATCTTGTTAAATATTTGTGACAAATACTAAAGAAAAGAGGCACTGTACATATCTTTTGGAAAAAAAAATGCCACCCATAAACAATGGCTACAAGGGACAAGTTACTGTCAGCACTGCATTTTGGACAATGGACAATGGTTTCTTCATTGCTTGTGTATATGTGTGTTTGACAGCTCAGCAAAGGTGTGAACTCTCAGCTCTTTTTACTCAACTGAATTCATGTCAAGAGTAAATGCCAAAATATTCTTTTACATGCTTGCCATAAGATGTGTCATTTTGTGAAGGTTCAGGAGGAGAAATAAGGCAGATGATTTCATTTGAGAGCAGGTATTACTTCTATTGCAATAATCCAGTATGAAAAAGGAAAGGAAAGGGGAAAGGAAAGGAAAGGGGAAAGGAAAGGAAAGGGGAAAGGAAAGGAA
>VXAL01015722.1:161081-171661 GCA_013399475.1 Chauna torquata
AGGAAAGGAAAGGAAAGGAAAGGAAAGGAAAGGAAAGGAAAGGAAAGGAAAGGAAAGGAAAGGAAAGGAAAGGAAAGGAAAGGAAAGGAAAGGAAAGGAAAGGAAAGGAAAGGAAAGGAAAGGAAAGGAAAGGAAAGGAAAGGAAAGGAAAGGAAAGGAAAGGAAAGGAAAGGAAAGGAAAGGAAAGGAAAGGAAAGGAAAGGAAAGGAAAGGAAAGGAAAGGAAAGGAAAGGAAAGGAAAGGAAAGGAAAGGAAAGGAAAGGAAAGGAAAGGAAAGGAAAGGAAAGGAAAGGAAAGGAAAGGAAAGGAAAGGAAAGGAAAGGAAAGGAAAGGAAAGGAAAGGAAAGGAAAGGAAAGGAAAGGAAAGGAAAGGAAAGGAAAGGAAAGGAAAGGAAAGGAAAGGAAAGGAAAGGAAAGGAAAGGAAAGGAAAGGAAAGGAAAGGAAAGGAAAGGAAAGGAAAGGAAAGGAAAGGAAAGGAAAGGAAAGGAAAGGAAAGGAAAGGAAAGGAAAGGAAAGGAAAGGAAAGGAAAGGAAAGGAAAGGAAAGGAAAGGAAAGGAAAGGAAAGGAAAGGAAAGGAAAGGAAAGGAAAGGAAAGGAAAGGAAAGGAAAGGAAAGGAAAGGAAAGGAAAGGAAAGGAAAGAAGAAAAGAAAGAGAGAGGAAGGAAGGAAGGCAGGCAGGCGGGCAGGAAGGAAGGCAGGAAGGAAGGAAGGAAGGCAGGAAGGAAGGAAGGAAGGAAGGAAGGAAGGAAGGAAGGAAGAGAAAGTTCCAATCAAAATCTCCAGTGATTTTGGAAAACAATTCTATTTTAAAATAACAGGCCCAGGAACTCTAAAGATGGTCAATACCTCTTTCGCAAGCCACTCCATACCAGTCCCTATGAGATGACAGGCCATGAGCAGGCACTCTCCAGATACTCTGGGAACAGGCAGGGAAGAACCTCAGCAAACTCCAAACCAATATAGGAGGGGAAGCATTTTAAAAGGAAGGGAGGCAGCTGGAGTTTGGTCAAAGACTTCTGGTGCAGCGAGCCTGGAAAATTTTGTACATACCTCAACCAAATCCCACATAAGACTAGAGGGAAGGGAAACAGCCCTCCTGTGTGCTCTTTGTATGACAAATGACAGAGTTTCCATGAGCAAAGCAGGAAATTCTCTGTACTTACTTACAAGTTTATGACAACACAGGTGTACTCTGCTGCAGAATTTGACTTACACGTGATTTTGCCATTTAAAGAGATTGGGAGAAGTGGATAGCTCTTCTGACTTGGATTTCTTGGTTATCGTGCTTGTGCTAATAGATGGACTTCCCATCCATCAGAATTGCATGAGAGTTTTTGTTTTGGTTTGGTTTTGGTTTTGTTTTGTTTGTTTGTTTTGTCTCCTCGAAAACATCTGTTGATTCTTTGAGTGGTGGTTTCATTCATTTCCTTCCCAGACCCGTGTGTTTGGAGGTTCTTGGTTAGTTTAGACTGTGGTGTCTGCACATGGACAGACCTAAAACATTAATCTTGATCTCCAGTGAGCAACAAGGATGACATTGAAAGGCAAAAGAGGAAGTTTCACTGGTCTGTCAGAGTAAATGTCTGATTTAAAAGACAATAAAAGAAGGGAAATTAATTAATTTTTGACCAGTTGTATACAGATGGCTAAGAAAAATATGGTCTTCAGGTCCAGTAGTGTCAGTAAGGCTATATAACGCAGTATAAAGTGTAAGGCAACGTAATGTATGAGGCAATATAACGTGTGAAGTAATACACTTTGGGAGGACTTCTACTCACTCGGTTGCAAACTTACTAGATAGGTAGTTGTACTTCGTGATCTCCCATCTCTGGAAAAGTGTACAGGATGGGGAAATGTCTCCAAAGTATAAACATTGATTTAGTTTCAATAGCAAAGTTTTAGGATGGTTTTGCTGTGCATAGATGTGTGCTAGTCTGCATCCCTTGGCTCTAAGGACAGATCTCATGGTAACTGAATGTCCAACCTGAGAAGCCTCCCTGCTGGTTCCTGATCATCCCACTAGCATTTTCCTCTGAAAATTTAAATCCTTCTTCCTCATTCTTAAATGACCCCACAACTTCTGCAGATGCCACAGTTCAGCCAACACTTCTGCTGCACTTGTATTCTTCGTTCCCCAAGGAGGGGGAGACAAGGACCATAAACAACTACTGCATACAGCAGAATTACCTTCCAACAATATCTTCCAACTGCCTAGGGGTTTCATCACACCACCACCTTAGTCCCTTTCCTAACTGTGCTTATGTAGGATGGAGAGCCTTGCAGGAAGGAAGGATACCTTCCAGCTGTTGATTTTTATCTTCTCTATGGTCTTCTGGGCATGCAGGAGGCAGCATAAAGCTTTATGTGTGTTTAATATCAATGGACTATTTTGGTTTTGTCTCTTTGCTTTATGGGCTGCATAAAGGCACATTTGTGAGATTCTAACTCCTATATCCTTTGCTGGTAGCAAGCTACATTCTGCTCAGTAAAGCTGTCAAAATGGCCAGCTGCAGCTTTGATCATAGTAACAAATTTGTTTGACCCCACATGTTCAGAAGTGTTCATTATATACAGGGGAAAAATTGTTGCCCTTTCCAAAAGCAGACTCCAAAGCTTGAGGAAAATGATGCTGTTATGTATGAGCATTTTGACTATTACTGACCTTTGCCAAAAGAAGTAGATTGAAATTTAACTGATTAGTAAATATGACAGTTCCTGGAAAATAAATTCAGTATTTGCAAAAGCTATGAGAAAATCAGGTATATTTGCAAAATGACTGTTTACGCTTTTTGAATGCATAGAGCTAACTTTTTAGATTTCAGTGCTGTAACTGACAAAAAGTTCGCTTTTGGGATAAGTAGGTTTTATATCTTATGAGTATGATGGATGTTTTCAGTCTAAAAGGCTACAGATTCTAAAATTGTCAAGTACCATTCCAGATATTTAAATGCACTTCAGGGAAATAGCCAATATAGAGCAGTTCATATTTGTGTGGGCCCAAAATTGGGGCTCTCACCTGGCTCTCATCTGGCTGAGATCAGAGCTGAGAAGCCTGCTGGTCAGTGAAGGCTCCAGTCCATGGCTTACAGAGCTGAGCTCCTGCAAGTGGCATCAAAGGTTTCACAGAAAACTTCCACATGTCTCAGTTAAAACCATGCCCAGAAGGCAGGTAGACTGAGTAGAAGAGTTTCCTTGAAAACGCCATTCAGCCTATCAGTAGATAAGCTTGCTCTCCCTTTGAGAAAACTCCCTCTCCATTAACTGAGGAAGAAGCCCAGATGACTGGTTTAAATTAGACACGCAGCTTTCACATAGCTGACATCAGATGGGACACATCATAGTCATCTTGTCTGTAACTGAGCTCTAAACAGTGTTTGATGCTTTATTTCTTCATGTGTCCTAGCATGATGTCATTTTCCAGCAGCAACAAGTCCTTGGAAAAATATGGTTGCATGTTTGCAGCCCGATGGAAGCCTGGTAGCAGGCACAGTGTGCAGCATTGTGTACCACAGCTCTTCACCTTCTTAGATTTCAGAGTCTCTTACTGCTGCAGCCAGTGGAGCTGTACCAGTGCTGAAAAGTATTAGGAGCTTTTCTTACTGTGCAAAAGAAGTAGGACTGAAGCAATACAGGGTCATGTGCAGGAACTGAAAAGAAAGTATACGCATCTCTCCCTAGCAGTCTGCACACAAAAGCAAAAATGGTATGTTGAGCTTGGATGAGAACCGAGTGGAAGTAAAGTATCCAAATTATTCTTTTATTTTTTCCTTTTTTTTTTGCTAAGTGTCGATATATGTGGCTGATGTAAGTGAATAATACCCTGATTCACCCAGAGAAAGGTAACATTCTTCATGATAGTAAACCAAGACCCTATAAATATCTATAATCCCAGGATCTAACCTCAGGGACAGCACAGCAAATGCAGTTTAGAAATCATATGATTTCTACATCAGAACAGTACTTTCTTTTTCTCCCTCTGAGTTTTTAATAGTCGTCTCAAGTTGAGATGACTGTCAGCACTTCCTTCTGGTAAGACACAATTTTGCTAAATACATATTCTATGTGTGTAGATGTAAATACATACAGACATAGAGTATATATATTTTCTGTAGGAAGTCAAATTCCATTTCTAGTTCATTTGTTTTAATTTATATGGTATGTATATTGCTGTAAATATTGCTTTATTTTTATTTGCATTTGTCCAGTTGTTAGAAATTTTGTGACATGATTTTACAAATGAATATTCTTTTAGTTCCTCTGCCTCTGTAGCCGAACTGTTCATTTCTGTAACTTGGATCTCTAGCTTGGGTTAGGGCATAGTAGCAGTACTGAATTTTATGTTTTTGTGAAGTAGATTCTTGTGCCTGGAAGCATAATTAAATGATCTTTAAAACAACAACAACAACAACAACAACAACAAATAATGCCCCATTTAGGTAGTTAATTGTATGCTTTTATAGATTGACAGGGATATGCAATGTAATGAAATAAGAAGTAAATTTAAAGTCAGGTTAAGGATATTCATTATTTTCCCCAAATAAGCATAATCACATCAGTATAAGTCAGTGCCATATAGATTATCAAATGTAAGAGTTTTGCAGGATTTGATACTTTATGGGTAGCTAATGCACATTATTTAGCATTTTCTCAAAATCAGACAGATGCCCCATGCCTCTTCATGCTTCAGAACATCGGCTTAACCACTACACGATGGATTTAGAAAGAAATTTTTGCTATAGCCAGGTCATTCCTTATAGCAGCCCACTAACAATGCAATCACCTCTGCAAGACATTTTCTGTTTATCTGACCCAGATGCTAGACCCTGTTGTTTTCCTTTGGAAAAAAAATAAAAGAAAGAAAGAAAGAAAGAAAGAAAGAAAGAAAGAAAGAAAGAAAGAAAGAAAGAAAGATACCCTACAGGACAAACAAGAACCCTTTAAATGCTGTGACTAAAGTTTCTCAAGTTCAGGATAAGCCTGACAAAGACAAGGTATCCAGATTTTATGATCTGTAACTGAAAGCATCCCTGAAAAATACAACAACGAATGTAAAAATGTGGCAAAGGGTGAAGGCGCTCCAGTTAAGTTAGTATGTAACCTAGCACCTAGAGGAACTCTGTAAAGTAGAACCAGACTAGCATAGTCAAAACACCCCTTTGTGTTTTTTGTAATCCAGAAGACTGTCTGAAATAATAATAATAATAATAATAATAATAATAATAATAATAATAATAATAATAATAATAATAATAATAATAATAATAATAATAATAATAATAATAATAATAATAATAATAATAATATTCTTTTTAAAATGATACTGCTGGCTTGGGCTTCTTGTATGAGAGGACAATGCCTTAATCAGAAAGACAACTGACTTTAAGCCATTTTAACAAAATCATTTACCAGCATAAAGGATATGTTTAACCACTGATTTTTCATGTGTTTATAAAGAATTAGATGATACACTCATGTGCGACTTATGGGGAAATGGGGAATATAATACCTGTATAAAATACCCTGCTCAGAAAATACACAGCTATCCTGAATTCATGGTGGATGTCTAAGATTTGTATGTATAAAACAGAGGTCAAGACAGTGCTGAGATCATCTCTACCCATGGATTTCTCCTCCTCCAGAAAAAGGAGTGGAAGGTTGGATAGACAGGCACACAAACCTGTATCTGCACTCACCCACCCCAAACTCTTCTGTATACAGTTTTTATCACACTGTCCAACCTCTAATATTCTGCAGTGCTTTAATCAGAGAGAATTTCCCTTAGAAATGTATAGTTTCCCCTCTGCAAGTCCTCTCCAACACGCACTCTTGACACAGTTAAAGCAAATCCTCTCTAAGCTAATTCAATGACAAAAAAATCTTTGTTAACAGAGTTAAAATTGCTCAGTGGTTTCTCATGCTTTTCCAAAATGCCTTGCTCAGCAGAACTCAAACCTCTGAAAAAACAGAAAATGAGGAGTCCTGGCATATACCAACAGAACCTTAACTGTGACCTCCTAGAAATCACAGTCCCTGGGAGTTACTGGCATGCTCTCCAGGTGAGTTCACTGCAGCAGGTTTTACTGAGCCTGATGCTCCAGAACTGCATGGGCTGTCAGCAGGCAAGCTTGAATCTGCATTCATTTTTGTTTTGCTTTGGGCTTTTGTCAGTAAATATCATGTATTTTAAACAGGGTCAGAGGAGTATTTTGATGGAATTCAGAAAAAGATGTTTTAGCTGGCCCTTCCATTTTCCTTGCAGTCAGCTCTTTGCCTGAGGCAGGAGCAATGTATGTCTTTTCTTGGCATTCCTGGGGTTTCAGCCGGTTCTCCTTTTCCCTGTCATCTCTCTTAGACCTTAGCACACTTGAAAGGGAAGAATACACTATTGGCAGGCTCCTTGCACTTGCGGACTTTGCCAACCACTTCATCTTCCTCCAGTTTTTCTCCCACTGTCTCTTTTTTTGCACTCCTGCTTCCCAACCTCAACAATCCCTCCCCAGGGCTACACCTGTCTTTATTTTTATGCCCCTTTGTGCCACTCCTCAGTTCTCTCACTCCAACAGTCTTCCAGTAGGCATTCACGTATGTATTTTACTTTCCTCTTGCAAATGTATTATGTCTCCCCAGCAAAACACTCAGCTTCCTGAGCAGGAGTTGGTTGCAGCTCTCTGCCTGAGGTTCAGCACTTAGGTTTTTCGTTGAACTTTCTGGGTCTGGCTACATCTTCTAAGGCCATGGTGTCTCCTCTTGCACCATGCAGGTTCTGTTCTGAAAGACTGGCTGGAAATCTTACCCCAATGTTGTGTTTATATGCATTGCACTCTGGTTTAGACTGAGTGTTCACACAATAAAAGCCTCCCATAAGATCTTCATCATTACTTTTCCAACAGCTGGAATGAATGAGGCCAGGTAAGTGGCAGCCTTGCCACTATTTGAGCCCCAGGAATATTCAGAATAATCCTGGCACTAATCAAACTTGCCCATTCAAAGATAGGATGAGGTAAGCTGATTTGTAGTGAAGACTGGATTTTGGAAATACACTGATCAGATTATTTCAACCTTGCCCACGATGCCAGCAAATTGCAATACAAGCTAAGTCTTGAGGTTTTTTAAGTACTTAAAACCAGCCAATTTCAGCATAAATTTCAGGGCTTTCCAACTTTAATTATAGCAAATCCAGAGCTCTGCTTCAGTCAGCATTTCTCCTGCAGTCTGTTAGTGTTAAAACATGAAGCAAGAAAGAGATACTGTTAGTGTTACTGTTATCTTTGCTTCAAAATATTAAATTGTTCATATAATGTGGTGAAGGAGGGCTTTAAAATAGCTTCAGTAGATACCTCAGTGGGAACAGAGGTGCAAAATACTTTTTAAGTACGCCTTTGTGTTTGAGAGCGCATAGACCTTAACTTCTTATGAATCCAAAACAATTTCATAGACAAAAGAGTAAAAAGCTTTAAGAAATCTCTGTTTGATCTCAACTTGCCATATGTCGACTTATACAAGGGGCAGTATTTTCAGCATAGTTGTCATGTTTCTTAAAGGAAGCATACAGTATCAGCTCTTTAGTTCCAAGATGGAGCATTGCCAGATCCTTGAGTTTTAATGCTGATGTTGGTAAATAATGTACAGTTTTGGACTAACCTTGCAGGTACAAATTTGTGGGTTAGACCAAAAAAAGCAAGCACAGCACACTGAGAAATTGATTCAAAGGTAAGTTCTCTAATACTTGTGCTCTTGTTCCAGTCTTTCAGTTACACAGAAATGAAGTCTCAGTGCCCTTTCTGTTTGAAGCAGAGATTTATGGTTAATTATAGCATTTCCCATGATTACATGTTTGTGCTTCAGTAACTGCTAGATGAGGAGGAATGTTGAAACAAGTTCAGGGCTAGTACGTTGCTCTACCAAAAGATGTACATTCAGATATCTCAGCTTGGGCCCTTCCTTATTTCTTTATAAAGGAGAATATATGACAAAATTACACACCACTAGTCATTCAGAAAGCTGGCAGCAGAAGATGGTGATTCCCTCCACTGCTTCTGTCCCTCACCTTTTCACCTGTGGGCAAGTCATTCAACACCCCCATCTGAAAAATTACAACAATGGTCAGGCTTAACCATGAGTTCAACTCATAGAGACCACAATTTCTGCAGAGGTAAGCAGATAACCCAATAGGGCAGACAAAACATTCCACCATCAAGAACACCTAGCTTGGATTATGAAAATGTACTCAGATGCTCTGAATTCTACTACTGCATATGGTTGGCAGCAGTGCTGCCTTGGCCAAGCTGAACATCTAGACATGCCTCTATTGCCTAAAACCTTTTGGTATTCATGGAGGAAGAGGCTTCCCCATCCCTCAAGCCGTGTGAGCCATGCCAGTGGGGTCCTTGGAGAGTACTTCCCACACAGTAACAACTCCAAGCAAAATACAAAACAGAACAGCCAGGGCCATCTTCTTTCAAGGCACAACTGGAGGATGCAATGCTCAAGTTTTGCAGGTAACTCCAGGGCTCAGAATACTCATGGAGAAGGTGGGAGACCCCTAGACTTTGGTCAAGGGAGAGGAAACCTGTATCTGTCTGGTACCCTAGTACTTGAGCCAGTGTGGAGGGCTGCAGGAGCAATGGACTCAAACGAGAGGCAAGATGAGCAGGACTCTGATTCTCTGGCTTGTTGGTTATGGCACTCAGATAGAAAAATGGTAGGACTGAGATACAGGCCCAGCTCTCTGCATCATTTCTTTTTTTCATGCTAATAAAAGTGTATAAAAAAAGCATATTTCCAACGGAAACATTGTGAGATTTTGTTAAGTAATAAAGTACTAATTAACAAAATACCAGACAGCCTTTAACAGACCGTATCTAGTATTCATTCTAAGTTTTTCTATCAGAAAACTAAAATCCATTGCAATTGTGTTCATGGTGTATTCCTCTTCAGTTCTTATCTTTTCCTGCTACATTTTACTATCAAGGGGAACAAAAACCTGTGTCTGTGCATGCAAAATGTAAATGAAATTTCAGTGAAGTTTAGGCAGGCAAATATGTCATTAGAATTGAGCAGCCTTGACTAAGAAGGGTAATGTTTTGTTTCTAAAAAGTTTTCTGTTTTGGGGTGAACGTTCATACAAAATGGCTACTTGAGGTTTTATATTTTACACCACAGCATGCAGTAGTTGACACCAGTGTTATTCCCAAAGCATTTTCAGTGTTCAGGGAGTGACAGATCATGACACCAGGCATCCCATAAAAGCGCTGGTCTTGGCTTTTATGGTAATTCTGCTGTTTATTCAAAATGTATGATTGCACATTGCATGATAAGCATAATGTTAGTGTATTCCCATCCTTGTTTCATGATCTGCATTACAATTGCCTGAGGAGCTATATTTAAATGAACCCTTGTTTACTTTCTTAGCTGAAGGCTCCTAGTATATTTTTCTTTTATATTCATGCAAAAGGAGAATATTAAAAAACAAACTACTGTGCCAAATGTTCAAAGGCTTTTTCTCCCCCCAGCTTCTACTTTTATGACCATGAAAACATTTCTAGAAAATCTGAAGTGAGCCTTAATGAACTGAAAACTAAAGAACACATCAGATTGTAGATACGGAGTAACTAAGTATAGCTGTAGCTGTACTGGAGATACAGCAATGAAATACATGTATACTTTGCAGATACACAGTAACTAAATTAGAAGATTAGGATCACAGAATCCCTTCTTGTGGTGGAATGCCTGTTAAGTCAAAATGAAAAGATTGTCAAAATTACAGAATTAAAAAGAGAGGGAGAGGGGGAGAGAGGAAGAGAAAGAAAGCAGCGACTTCAAAGTGAAAGGAAAATGAGAAGAACTTATGCCAAACTTTCAAAACATATAGTGTTTTATTAAATGTACTTACCAATATATGTTCCAAAGTAGTAGGATTTTTAAAAAGTGTACATTAATCTGCGCTTGGATAGTAATCCTCCAAGTCTCAAAAATGTCAACAGATTGCTCAGCTTGGTCAGGAAAAAAGGCTTTTTATTCCTCTGAGGGATCACCATGTGGGATTGAAAGCAGGGGTAACAGGATGCAGAGAAAGGAATATTTTAAAGACTGCAAAAGTAATGTTCATTTAAGCCACTGGTACCAGAAAGGAGGTATAGAAACTATGTCTCTTTCACCCAACTTCTCTATTATACCTGACCAGAAGTCAGATTTGGGAGGCAATTGTGAGCATTTGATAAGTTGTCTCAGGAGAGAAAAAGTTTTTCCTTCACCACCAAATTTGAAGAAGCAAGGTGAGGTGTACTTCAGGTCCATGCCCAGAAGAGCCAGTGCAGTGACTGGGCTAGGCTTCCACAATTAATATGTGACAGGTGTTGATTTCATACATGCTCTGAGCACCTAATAAAACCAGGCTACAGTGATTTTGCAGAAGATGTTCGTTATTGGTGCAAGGCAGAAAATTAGCCATCCTAGGACAAGATTTATCAAACTTAACCTTGTGTCTGAGCTAGTCCCTCCCAACTCCATCTGTTGTCAATGTAAAAAAAAAAAAACAAACTATAATTCATTCTAAAAAAGGTGTCTCACCTAAGTCAG
>VXAL01015722.1:171678-207623 GCA_013399475.1 Chauna torquata
CCAGCTGTTGTAAATAAAAAAAAAAAAAAAACAAACTATAATTCATTCTAAAGAAGGTGTCTCACATAGGTCGGATGAGTCTTTCTCTGGTGGTACTTCTTTCTCTCTAAAGACAGTCTAGATGTCTAGCTCAATTGTCAGGGAAGTGAGATTAGCCCCATTCCTACCTGATGCAGAAAGAGATGTTCTTTCTTATTAGCACAGGGTGATGGCTTCCCAGTGACAGCTGAGACCTGCTGGGAAGGGGTGCCTGGGGCATGGCAGCCTTTAACCAGAAGAATTTAATTCTTTATATATTTGAATATTCTTTAATTCAGAATATGGTCACAACCTTTTCCTGGACAAATTATTACTGAGATGAATTAAAATAAGTTGCAGTCCAGTTAATCCATATCCTTTCTGTCTTGTCCTCTGGTTGCTCAGGACATTGAGGTTTGCATTACTCTATTCCTAGATACATTTTGTGCATCAAAATCTTGCTATAAGAAGTACACATTCCTCACACGCTCAAATTTTGCCCTGAATACATGGTTCTCACTTGATATGTTCTTCTGTATTTGCTTTAGACTCCGCAGCAGACTGTGGAATAAGACCATGGTCATTTTTACAGCTGGTAAAAGATTGCTGGGCACCTTAATGTGAAGCTGCAAAACAGGATACAAAAAAGCAAAAAGAAGTATTTTAAGCTGAGCTATAAAGAACCAAGAACTATTTTTAGTGTGTTTACTACTTGTCAAAGGGATTTTCTGTTGTCTGAAACCCAGACCACTGAGGTTTACCACTGCTTGTATAACATTTTTTCAATAATGCTGTTCCTTTTCAAATAGTTGGTATTGCTTCACATGGCTTTAGAAGTCCTCCTCTATCTGTGCAGCCTGGAAGGGAGGATTTACCCCATGGCAGGAGTGAGGGAGCGTGCAGTTTCTGGGTCCAGCTTTTTGCTCGGCAGAGTGGGTGGAGCTCCTGTTGACTTCATCCATCTTGCTGGTGACAGAATTAGGCCCAGGACTGTTTTGGTTTCACTGAAGCCTACTTAGTTTACTGGGAAGGATACATTTCTAAATATAGCTCCTTACATTTGATGCAGGAATGTTTACCCATACAAAGTCAGGCAAGGTAAATACTTTTTTTGTTTTGTTTTATTCTGTTAGTTTCTTTTTAATGGCAATGAGTCTTGAAGTATGTTTGGCATCATCTTGGCATACTGCAGCTAGACAAGGGACTGTCTTCCTTTTTCGGTATCAGTTATTTCTCATTTTATTTTCACTTGGAAAGGGTTGGTTTAGTGATCCTCCATTACAGATGTGTCAGTCCAAGTGGACATTGCAAGCTCTGTGAATTTTGCTTTCACCTTTTAAATAACGCAGCCCTGAATGAATCTGTTGACGGAAACTGAGCAATTTAAAACTACATTTAAAAGTATGCAACAGGATTATGACAGAGGGCTGTGCCAGAAAAAAATATAATCTGTTACTCTGCTGTTACAGTTGCTTAAGCACACATTAAATGCATAGTTTGCACTCTCTCTTGCCCTCTTTCTCTTTCTTTGAAAGAGGAATGTATTGTGAAGTACATGTATTTCAGACTGTGTTATCATGTTAATTCGGTTTTGAATATTCTGATGGATTTTTTTTTTTTAATTCCTCCTGTTTATTTGTGATGAATTCAGACTTGAGATTTGACATAATCTTGTCATTTTATTAACAAAAATAAGGCTTAAAAGCTATTTATGAGAGTGGTTTCATTTAATTCTTTAAACAAGAGAATAAATTTCTGACCAGGCTGTTATTTTCTTGTAGTTTACAATCATCTCATCAGTTGGTCAGTAAAGGCTACTGTTTGCCACTCATACTGAACAGGTGATCTTGCTTTATCATTCCTTGTGGCATTTTCTACTACTTTTTGTGTAGGGAAACCGATTATGTTTGGTACAAAGATGGAGGGAAAAAGAAGACCTTTAAAATGAATTGTTGGCTTTTTAAAAATTGGTGTCCCTTCAGCAGGCTTTCTACATGTAACAATGTAGTGAAAAGAGAACATTTGAACAAGAAGAATTATATTTTGCAAATAGTTCGCTGTATTCCCACTGCCAACACTGAATGCATTTGTGTCTCAAGGGAAGGTAGGCATAGGATATGTTCCTGAGTTCAGTGCTGTGCTTAGACCAAGCCAGACAGCAGGATCTGTGTGGAGAAGTGCTGAGTGACTGAAAAGGCTATCAGGTAGCAAGTCTGAAGGCTACAGGTATATAAGCACTTATGTACATATTTATGTTGAACTTGCTTCTGCTAGGGATCTCAAATGAAGAATACAATTATCCTGGGGACACCGTACCTAACTTACATCTTCTGTCTATGCTGATATGTGGTTTTCAGCTGAACCCCTGAGAAATGTGAATTAACAATACTGCTTTTTTTTTTTTTTTTTTGCGCATGTCAGTTTAATGACTCGTTATCTGCTATAGAACCAGAGGGATTCAGTAAATTTCAGCACAATATTTAAGGTTTTTTCAGGGCTTAGGTTTCTATACTGTTACAGACAGGTGGAGATTTTGCTGAGTCTGGCCTGAAATTTTGAGATTCAAGATCAATGGGAAAGGGAGGAACAAAGCACCACTCACCAAAGCAACAATCTTTGCTCAGCGAAGAGCAAGGTAAAAATACTGTAAGGAACGTGGAGCTCTCCCTCCCTGGAGAGCAGCAAGTGCCTCTCTGCCATGGTGGGCTGGAGTTGCCTGTAGGGTTTCTCCAGCAAGACAATGAGCGCAGTGAGCAGCAGAGCAGCAGCTACTGGTGACTCAAACAGAGAAGAAAGGCAGCTCCCTGCCTGCAGCTGATACAAAATAGTTTCACTGTTCCTCCCCAGCAGGAAACACCCAGCCTTGGGCTTCCTCTCAAAGTCCAACCTCACAGGTGGCCTGCCCTACCGCAAGGAGTGTCAGTCCCAGGGATGGGTGTGCCAGGAAATACCACCAGAGATAGCCAGGGCTGTGGTCTGAGTACATGCACGCACCCTTTATTTTAGCTCTAAGCACCCCCGTCAAAGACGGTGAGGTACAGGATTACTGTCAGCCCCATTTTGTGGTGACCTAAGTGACTGGCCCACAGGAAAACAGGGGGTCAGCAGTGGAACAGGGTCTTGGACCTGTGCTCTCCCAGTCCTTAAAACCAGGGCACTGACCTCTTCCTGTCGGCTTGTTCTGGCTTATTTCTCTTCAAGTGATACGTAATAATTCTGTTGAATTAGTGTCGTGCCTTAAGAGGAAATTAAGATCTTCTGGTACCAGCAGTGCGTTATGACCAGAGAAAGATGTAGAAAGAGAGAAGGATACTGTGAGCAGGGCTGTTAATTTCTCTATGTCCCAGTGCAGTATCTACAAAGTGAGGGTCTCTTTCTTCTTTAACTGTTTCAGGCATGGAACAGGTGAAATTCTCAGTGCTTGCAAAGCATGTGTGCTTTGCAGTAATGATAACCCTATATTACATGCTTTGTAATGTGGTGTGATAGTTGCTTTTGTTCTGTGTTTTGGTTTTGTTCTTTCCATAATAACTGGTTCTTTCCATTCATAACTGGTTTCCAGTTGCTAGAGCAGTGAACACTACTGGTATTCAGCTCCTCAGAAAACAAATGGAAATGTAATGAAGGAAGAAAAAACCTTTCCAAACAGAGTAAGAGGAAAAAAAAAATCGTATGTATGATTACTGTATATCCCTGGCTAACAATGTATTATCTCCAGATGAGTTAAATGGATGCAGCAAAAGTTGACTTTTGCAAGTTTTGATCTGCTTTTGTAGTCCGTAATGCCAGTATTTCCTTTATACAGAGGTCAGAAACAACTTAATATTTACTCTAGTGTATTGCTTCATTGTACTGTAGTAGTATGTCAGAACCCCAGTTATGCTGCAAGGCACTCTATTAAAACACAGCAAAAATGCAAAAAGAAGTAGGGTCTGGTTGTGCTCTCCTTACTCATATTGAAGGTCCCTATCCTCTCTGAGGAGTCCCACTCTTCAGCACAACTTTTTCCATAATGAGAGATAATGCAGTGTGAACAAGGGTAAGAGGACTACCCTCTGAAATCAGAAATGACCAATCAGACCCTGTGTTCCTATAAAGAGCCAAGGAGCTGAGCAGCACCAGATGCAGCTGGGTGAGGGGATGTGCCACATGCATCTGAGACTTTGCCCTGTGCTCTAGAAACTCTTGTTAATGAGAGATCCTGGAAAGAAATTTGGCATTTGAGTCATGCTGCTCATGTGTGGTGAGTCATGGGGCTGGGAAGTCACAGACAGATGAACCTTGCTGTGCGTGGGCAGAGCTGGGGGAGCTCTGGATGAGCTGGACAGCCTGCGAAATTCAGGCCAGCTCTAGTTTACATGTGAAGTAGGCTTGGGGCTCCCTGCATCCATAAGCCACAAATCCTCCTGGAGTCACTTGTGTGACATCTCAGATGGTCAGCTGCAAAGACATTACTCCGGTTAGGTGGATGCCTCATCTCACAACTAATGCTCTACGCCAGCAGTTCTGCCTCTCAGGAGAGGGCTAACTGCTTGAACTCCTATTACTCTCTCGCTTTCCTGCTAATCCTGGGCCCAGTGAACGAGTTCTTGGAGAAGTTACCAAGAGCTGGTGGCAAAATGCGTGGCATCATCCTACAAGCACTCTGGAAGGAAGTGTAATATTGGAAATAAAAACAGAACAGTAGATTTTTAAGCTGAACTCTCCATTGACACAAAAAAAGGTCATTGAAAGGCCTTTGTAAAAAGTGAAGAAGGATATTTGAGAAAGTGCCCAAGTTGCAGAAATCCTAAACAATATTTTTTTAACTGTAAAATACTGAAGTGAGCCTCTTGAATCATACATAGCACCGTGACAATGCATGTCATCCGTTGACATACAGAGAAAAATTGAAATGCATTCAGATGGGGACTATTTTAGGCAATTTGTTACAAGCCCTCTGCTTGGCTCAAGCCGTATGTTTGACTCACTGTAGACTGCCTTCTTCCCCAGTCAAGTAGCCGTGGGTTTGGCAATGATCTCCCCTCCCACAGGGAGATAAGGCAGTTTGTACCATGTCAATGACCAGAGGCAGCCACAAAACATTAGGCAGGCTCCTGACTGTCGAGAAGTTGAAACTGCTTGAAAACAGCAGGGTCAATCTGCTCTCAAACACACTGATATTATCTCATTAGTGGTGGCATTTACTGCACAGCACAAGGAGCAGAGAAGGGAGTTATTAAAAAAGAAAAAAAAATAGTTACAGTGTACGGAATCGTTAGGCGGGGGAATGTTATTCACATGTGGGCTTTTTCTTTGTTAAAGTCATTCCTGTGGATCACATATAAGCAGCAGATTATCACTTCCTTATCTTACGTCTGAATAACATTCTCCTTCCAGCTGGCAGCAGGCAGAGAAGGTGTTTTACCTGAACTAAATTTTTTTTTTTACTGAAAACTTAATTTTTTTTTTTTTTTTTGCAAGCCAAGAAATGCAGTATTGTTTTTAAGGGTTGGCTCTGGGAATGAGACGTAAACCCTACTGTGGAGCTCTTTTCCCCTCTCTCCGTATTCCCCTTCTGCTTACTCCTATTGCACAGTTTTGCTGCCTGCTCCTCTCCTGACAATTGTAATGCCACAAATTTAGCTGTGACTTTACTGTGGCGTTACAGTATAAATATTCAAGGGGAGACTGGCCAGGAGTTTAAAAATACTAGACGATAAACTCTTGAGATTAAAAGTAGCCTTTTTGTTCTTTATCTGCATGGCACCTAGCAGGAGGGGTGCACACTTGGTGCCCCCCCAGCCACAGCCCCAGTCCATTAATAACAACCACGCAATATCCAGGAGCAGCAGGGGTGACGAGAGAAGTGAGAAGTGTGCAGGAAGTTGTTTTCTTCAGTAGCACACTGATATGTCCGGCAGATATATTTCCACCAGCCTGTAAACACAGGCACAAACATGAGAATGTTTGAGATGTTTTAACGACAGTACCTCGAAATAGAGCTGCTTGACACCGTCCCTGCTAAATATTTCAGGATAGTCTCTGACTTGCAGTAACCCAAACCCGGTAGGCAGCCAGCTCAGCCCTGCAAGCTGTTCACACGTACCGTTCTCACAAGCTTATGAGGGCACTTTACACAGGAAGGCTTTGCAGGGTCAGAATTTGTTATTCCTACCAAAAGTGCATATTGGGATAACTACCTCAGAAACTGGTTCTTATTTTAATCCTTGGTAAGCACGCTCTGCTGTCCCAGTAGTCTCAGTCGTGATAGGCAAATCAAGAAGCTGCATAAATGATATGCTACGAAACTCCTCAAAGTTTAATAAATAAGCCCTTGAATTGTCCGTCTAAAATCAGAGACAGAGACAGAGACAGAGGAGCTTTCAAGAGAGAAGAGAACAGCTTATAGGAAATCAGAGACCAAGAGGGCACAAAGGAAGAGAAGGCATAAAGAGAAGCTGAGATGAGGGCAGAAAACTTCCTTTTGTATACCCACATGCGACCATATCATGGGGAATTTTCTTTTAACAAATAAGCAATATACATGAAGATAAGTTTTTTAAAAAACAGAAGAAACTCCTCAGGTTTCCGGAACACAGAATAGTTATTAATTGTGGTTTCCTAAGATGTACATGTTATCTGGCAAATAATTTGAAGTCTGTGCACTCTGAGAGTTTTCTGTCTGAGCTCTGTTGGTGAGTTGTACTTTCTCAGTCAGACTAAATTATATTGTTCCTTGCTTGTGTACAGGTGCAGTTCTGGCTCCCATAAGTTCATATATATGAGCACTAAAATTACAGTTTCAAAAAAACGTAAGGGCAAAAAGCCTGCTCTTAAATTCATGTCTGTTTACCAAAGTAGTTTTCAGAAAACAAACCTATAGAGGAATACGCAGAGAATGAAGAAGAATGTGTTAAAAGTGCAAATGCACATGGATACAAAAATATTCTGGGATTTGCTCACCAGTGCGGCTGTCTATACGAAGTTTCTGAGTTAATGCCTTTGCACCTGTTAGAGTGGGATTTGATGCAACTAAATTATCCAGGAAACATTTTGTTTTTCCCAAATTGCCAATTTCATATGTTTTCTACATGGACTTCTCATTAAATACATAACAGTGATTTTAGGCTGTATCTGATTCTGTGATCTACTGGGGGTTGTAATATTGAAATAAACTTTCAAATAGTAGAGTCTCTAGTGTATTTGTTGTCATATATAGGCACACTGCTTTATAGCACTAGAGTATTTAGTTTCAGAGAAACTAAAAGTGCTTCTAATTTAACAGAACCAGTGCAGGCAGAGATGAAAGCAAAGAAAGGCATATAGAGAAAAGAACAGGCCAAGAGCTACACTAAATAACACAGTTGCACTTCAGTACTGACAGAAAAGGTTCTGCAGTGTTTTTCGACTAAGCAGTGTACTTGGTCACAACCTAGAAAGGCAAAAATTGTTTTTCAAATTTGTGTCCTTAAAACCAGGACATAGATGCATGGTGAGAAAAACTGATGCAAGTTACAGCCTATAATGTTTTTTAAAAGGTATTATCCAATTTTTCTCAGAAATAGTATTGGTAAAATACAAGTTATGTTTTGCTTCTGTTTCTTACAATGGATTATATTTGAATAGATTTATATAGTATAGTTAAGGTCTTCTGCTTTTGCACAAGGTCACAAATTAAGTGTACAGAAAGATGAGTATGAACATACTGGGAAAGTAACTTCTTAAGTGCTTTCACAACTGTTATGCTTAAGAAGCATATTGCTATTCTGCCCTCTTCACAAATTAATTTTTCTTTCCATATTTTTTTCTTTCTTTTTTTTCCTTTTTCTGTGCCTGGGACATGTTTACACTAGGCAGCTATTCTTGGACCCATAAATGAAGTGAATGCGAAGAGACTTTAAAAAAAAAAAAAAATCACTACTCAAGAAACTCCCAGGAACATAATTGGCCATATATCAAATCTTGATAATTAGAAACGTCTGCAGTTAGTTTACAAGAAGTCTGCATGTCCGTTGTTCTCATTTATTCTTATGCATACCTGGTGATATGCCACCTGCAAAAAACATTGACTTGGATGTAAAAGGTATGAGCAATATATTTTGTTTTGTTTTGTTATATTCTTGAGTAGTCATTTCTTCTTTTTATAGATTAGTTTTATTTGTTTTCATATGACATATTTATCTCACTGATAAATTTATTCACTCTAGTCCAGTTTTCTTGTACGATCTTTTGTGAATGAAAGTGCAGCCTGACCGCAGGCATCACTATATCTCTGTGTATGGGCTGCATTCAAATGGACCTGTAAAGGCAGTTAAAATATGTTGTTTATAGGTGAAACTAAGAGTGATTTGATTGATCTTTCTTCACAATACTGCAGAGGGATGCTTTGAGTGGTGAAAAATTCTCAGCCTGTCTGGTAAATATCCTGCAATTTTAATTGTACTCAGACAGGAAAAAATACAAAGCATTTGCTGGAGCTAAATGAACAATCCAAAGTGGACAATGTATTTAACACATTAAGATTAGGAGTCTGGGCTGCATCATGCCTTAAGAGCTCTACTCAGGACAGCTCCAAGAACAGAGACAAAAGCAGTATTAAGGAACCCTCACCAGTCCTTCTCTCAGCACTTATGCAATCATTGGCACAGCCTTTTTTTGCACTAAACATCACCGTGTGTGTGACTTTTGCACAAGCAGCACTATGGAGGTAGAGAGTACAGAGGCAAGTATGTGGCATTTGAGCCACCTGGGGATTCTCTCAAAGCCCTCTGGAGACTGAATCTTACAGGCGTTAGTTTTTTTGTAGCATTGCAATTAACATCTCTGATCTTCTCTTACTTGTGCAGTATCTCTGTGTAAACAGTGAAGTACTTATATGCACCCAGTCTTCTGATTTACCCCACAGTTAGCTTTTAGAGCTGTTTACTGTGTGGGCTGATCCCAAATAGCCTTCTTTTCATTAGCATTTATTAGCTCAATCATCTGGCACCGTTTCCATTCTTTAGTTGGGTGAGAGTAGTAGCACTCACAAAACAAAATCTCAAATGTATTTCAAAGTGGCTTTTCTGTCATTCATAGTGCTAGTGCAACACTACCTGGAAACAGTTGAAAAAGAAGCACATTTTTTGTGCAAATGTTAAGTTTATGTTATTATTTCATCTCTGACACACATCCATAGTTGAAGAGGTGCAAGGGAAAAGACAGGGTTAAGAGAGAGGCAGGAGTCAGTCAGTCCTTGGGAAGAGCAAGGTATATAGCTTGTGTTATACTACTACTGTTCGACTTCCACAGCTACCTACCTACCCCTAGAGCAGAATTAAAACCAGAAACAGGATATGTTAATGACCAAGATCATGTCCTTGGAAATGTCAAGTACAGTATTGGTTTTCTTTCCCATTCATTCACACTTCAAGAAGGTGGAGGAGACATGAAGACTGCAATTTTTCAAACGCAACTACTTAACTTCCCTACTTTTTACTTTGAGATCTCTATATTGAAACTCCTCGACAGAAAAAAGCATGTTCTAAAAATCAGACCTTGTACAGATATGTCAGAAAGAGGGGCACCAAAACGGCCACTCATTCTTAAAACTAAACTCTTGAGCATCTGTGAAAGTGTGGTGAGTTCAGAACTAGAGTTTAATGTGATATTGGAAATCAGACAGCTTTCTAATATGTCTCCTTTTAACTGCTCTAGATTCTCAGTAGTGAAATACTGTTGATAAATAATAAAATGATCCAGTTGGTCTGATCACATCTAACGATATACCCACAATACCCAGAGTACCTCTTTTTTTGCTTTCAGAGAACAGATTTTTTCTTGAAGCTTATTATTCTGTTTTGTTATAAATCAAGGAATTACGGAAGATTCTGGTTGTCTAAAATACGTATGGGTAAATAAGCAGTGAAGGGCAAATTAATGCAGCATATTGTCAGATCTTACAGAGGAGGTGAGGAAAGGTAATGCTCCTCAGCAACATATATCATTTGAGCTTTGTTTATGTACAAATGCTTATGTTTATATTTATGGTGTATGTACACAGAATATAAATAACTGAAAACTCTACCGTGACATCAGGCATAAGCTGGATATAATATACTGTGTTGTGCGCCATTAATAGTGCTAATGCTTCAGAGATAGAAAAAGTATAAAACAGAATGGCTGAAACAGCCTGTGATAGGGAGCAGGAAAATGAATTATCAAGAAAAATTAGCCAGAATTAGGCAGCATTGATAATAGGAGGGTCTCAAGAGGTACAATAATGAAGACAATAATGAAATGGAAGAAACAAAGAGAATGAATCATTTTAATTTCTTTGAGATAGCCACTAATTTGAAGAGTCTGGGATCCAGGATAGTAAGGGGGTGACTCAGAAATGATAAGTATTTCCGGCACATTTATTTAGTGTTGAAATATTGAACAAATAGTTGAAGTCAAGACCAACGAGTCAGGGGTTTAAAAGGAGGTAGTTTGTTTTCTTTTTTGTGAAGGTTTTTTGTGATTACAACATTAGCTACATATTTGAAGTTACAATGATAAGTTCTAGGGTGATTTGTATTTATTGGGGTTATAAGGGCAGGCCTCAGTGGACCATATGGTATTTTTACAGGGCTGTTTCCATAACAAAAATGGCACAAAACTGTATTAACTTTTCACAGATTGATAGAGAAACAAACTGTCTAAATAGATGTGTTTGTTTACAGAAGGTTGAAAACGTACTTGGAGTAGGGGGGATCACTGCATGTTTTCTAATCAAATGTGTATCTACAGGTTTGAAGTTTTAATTTGGGTTTGTATTTCCATTCTCATAAGAACTGTCTGGGAAAAGGGGCAGTAGGAATAAAAAACATATTAACAAGAGGCAAGATGGCAGGATAATAAGGAATGAATGTGAAACTTAGAGAGACACTCAGAAAACAAACTAACAACAACAAGGGAAAAAAAATAGGAGGAAAAAGAGACAAAATTCTAACATCCAGGTAGTTTGTACAGCACAAGATGGGAGCAAATTCACACCTTCCCCCACCTAGGCAGGCTGGGTTGTATCTTTAGTGAAGGACTGTTTTCCAGGTGTAAACCTGTTTCTTCTTCCTGGGCATTGTAATTTGAATGGAAGTATTTCCAGCATAATTCTCTGGAGTGGGCATAAAGATATACAGTTTGCTTTTAAAGATTAAACAAAATTTTAAAAAGTAGATGCCATGATAAAATCAGTTTGACTGACTTAATGTAAGTGAAAGGCAATTTAATTTTGATTTATTGGAAGCATTGCATTTCTGTTATTACAACAAAACATTTTGATTCTGTAAACCACTGATTACTAGAGGGTGGGAGGGTACAGCAGGGGAAAATATCATTTTTATCTTCTTCTACACTCTCCCCTATTAATCATGGTAACAGACAGGATAGTGGGTTACATGGAACATGTGTTTGGCCCAGAATGACCAGTTTTATGATGCATGGTTTTATGAAGTGACGAATTCTGGAATGAAAGTTCTAATGTGTTTATCTGTAATAAATGTTGTTGGTTTTGTTTTTGTTTTTGTTTGTTTGTTTGTTTGTTTTTAAATTCATTTTCATTTACAGTAATGATTCCAATTTGGAAAATTGAACAAATTAAAAAAGAAATGCAGAAAGTTGGTTTTACATGAAAAAGGGCTAGACTGAATTTCGTTCTTAGAGTTAGCTATATGTCCTGCCTATAACACTGAAAAGACTTGCTTAATTTTCATGACCTGAGAGTTATTAACTAATATGAGATAAATTCATAACTCAAAGAAAGCTGTGGCTTTGGGTTAGCTCATCAAGGAGAACATGAAGGGATGGAAAGGAATTCTTACAACTTGTACATATTTTACTGTTTTTTAAACACATCTCTTAAAATGTGAGTGTTTCCAAGCCAGGGAAGGCATGAAGTAATTATTAACACCACAGATTGCATATTGATATTTCTGACTGTAAAATCATCAGTCTTAAAATTTCAGGACCTGTATTCTAAGACATAAGTCAGAAAAGGAGACAAAAGGAAATGAAAATATCTTGCAGGCATTTACCTGTGGCTGCACAGTGCCTTGAAAATGGTCTTCTAGATAAAGCCTGCAATGCTTCCAGGGGCCCCAGGTGTCCTAGCATAGCCCTAGCTATCACCAGTGGGATGCCCACGATGTGGTGGCAAGCATTTCCCACCAAATAAGGTTAACCTGAATTCAAAACACCCAGAGACCTTATCTGTCCTTATGACAGGTCCCAGCAGGGCTTCCGTTGTTACCCAGTGCTAGCTCGTTCACCTCCTATCTTCAGTATGCCATGAAGCTCACACTGTGGTTGCGCTTCACCACCAGCTTGTGTCCTCAGTTGAAGCTGGAGTTGACCATGGACAGGGTTCTGTCCTTGTTAAAGAATATTCATGTCAGTCTTCACAGGCAGTGTGAGAGGAGGCGCTGCACTTTGAATGGGAATAGATTAGTCCTCTGGTCCATCCATCATGAGTATTGTTTAAGAAGGGTGCCTCTGCATTATCCCAAGGGAGTTCAACCTGTTTGAAATCCATCCTCTGTCATGCTAGCTGTCCTTGGTTGATATTGCATTAATAAAGCTTGTCATCTGGAGTTTTTGGGTGCAGTTATTAAAGGCAAAGGCATAGGTAAAAATTTCTGTGGAATGACTGTACTTTAAGCCGCAGGCAGGGTAGTAAAGCATCAGGCCAAAGGTCCTGTGACTAATCATGCCCCAGAAATATAGTGCTTGGAGAGGAAAGAAGTAATAAAAATATAGGGTCATGCTCTGAGCATTTCCTAATTATTACTGATAAAGTGTAGTATCAGTAGCAACCAATGAGAATGCTCTTTTTGTGTCTCAAGAGCTGAGGTCATCGTAGTCATGACATAGTCATCACCTCCCACCAAAGACCAGCCTTATGCAAGGCTTACACAAGGTGCTATATGTACCTTTTTGGTTAGGTTTTGCAATGTGTTTCAAAGTGTTTTGGATTAAGACCTCCTGTCCAGGATCTGAGAGATTTTTTGGCACCAACTTTCCATCAAAATAAATAAGCCCCCATTGATATTCCTAAATAGACACGTAAAACATTTTCCTCTGTTGTAAACCTTTATCAAAGTTCTAAAGTGCCTGTGCGAACGGGACAGCTGAAATTCAGACCAGACTCTGGGGGAGTGGGTTACTCAGAGGTACAGAAAAACACAGAGCACCTGTGCTCACTGACCCGAGCAGTAGCCTTTACCTCTGGGTCAGTCAGACCAGACACACATCAGTTTCCAAAGGGCCTAAGCACCTAACTAGCCTTGTGAGTCTCCCCCTAAACCTGTGTCAGCCTGCAAGAGAAGCACTGTGCTTTAAGGGAAAGCAATCTTCTGATTAAGGTACTGAACCGTTACTGAGTGGAAATGGGCTCAGTTTCCAGACAAGAAAGACTTCTGATCCACCTCTAACAAGCTGCTTATTCTCTCTGCACATCAGACCCACATTATTAATTTGGGAATAATGCATCCTTTCCCCTATCCGTGGTTTCTGATTTTTATATTGATTGTAGGCTCTTTGGGTCAGTGTCTAGCCCAGTCCCTGGTGTGGGGCCGTCCGGTTTTGAGAGCAGACGTCTCCAGACTTGCCTCTCTAGCACAAGGCACCTCACTGATATGGCAAGCAGGTGGCTGCTGCTTCTTGTTCTGGTTTGACTGAAAGCAGACACCATGCTCAGTGACCACAAGGCACAGCAAATTCTTGTGCCCGAGAATAACCAGAAGGCAAACTGCAGAGACAGAGGCGGGGCTGAGGGAAGAGCAGGCTTTCTGAGTAGCAGCAATTCATCCAAAATCCCTTCACAGATGCGAAAGAAACAGTCCTGCCCCCACTCCACCTCCTAATAATTCAATGTCTGTGTTTGTTGGCAGCTAGGAGGCTTTTTTTTTTTTTTTAACTTCCTAAGAAAAGGAAGGTAGGGTTTTAGCAGAATCCTATTGCAAAGCATGTATTTCTTCTTTTTTTTCCTTCTCCCTTCCCCTCCCCCCAACAAATCCCTGAGGTCAACATTGTAATAAACAGCAGGAAAGGCCCAATTTTCTGCACCTGTGGCCTTGTTTGTCTATATATTTCTATAGGTGAATGGGCACTGGGGACACAGAAAGGAAGTGAATTCAATGGATTGGTTTAAAAAACTCAGCATGCTAATCAGCAGGCACTCAGGTGAAATAGCTTTAAAACCCTGTTAAAATAGACCCCGAGTGAAACAGAGTGTGCAGCTACAGTGCATGCAGCTCAGGGTTATTTTGAATATAAGAACGTGGCATTGTTAAAAATCAGCCTCCAGTCAAGTAGCTTGTTATTCGGGACACAAACCCCTGCACCTGAAATCTCTTAAACAGAACAGAAGAATGATTTTGGTTTTAATCTCTTTTTTTCATCCTGTGAAAGTTTAATGCTGACAAAAGGTACTAGACTAGCAACCCTAGAAAATGAGTCTTTTTTTTTTTTTTTTTTTTTTTTTTCAGAAATAGCACTGGTTAGGGCAGCGGCACTGTGAGCTTCCCCACCCGCTGTCCTCTCTGAGCAGGCTGGATAGGAAGTGTCCAGCACCTGGCCTCAGTGGTGAGACACAAACAAAGGTACCATGTTAGTGCCAGTGGTGATGGAGATAGCCATGGGGTAGGAAATGTCAATAAGGCTGAACTCCTCCCACTGCCCTGCTGTCCTCAGGCACAGGAAAGACACCGTCTGCTCCCGAGCAGCTCCCATCATAGTCCAAAGCCATAATTAGCAGTAGGAAGAAAGTTTTGATGCTAAAAGTCCAGAGTGACACTAACCAAACCAGGAGGAACAATGAAAGGCTTCCAAGTAGGCCACCTAAAAATATACCAGAAGGAAGTAAGCGTTGGTTGCCAACAACCAAGACTCGACCCCAAGCTGTATCAGGAGACTACAGAGGAGGTGAGGGCACAGAAGTCTGCAAGGGTTGTTTGCTCACAGCCTGGCAGAAGAGAGCAGAAGGCAAGTGGGCATTTCCACTTCATGCTATGCCTGCCTTTACCACAAAGTCATTGAAGTTTGGGAATCTGAATTTAACTAGCTGAGCATCTGCCCTACTAACCACCACTTGACCTGAGTCATCTCTCTCTCTGAGGACAGATGGAAAGCAATAAAAACATTTTCTAGGGCAATGTGACTCCCAAGTTCCCTAAAAAAAGTGTAATACACATTTTTTTCCAACCAAGATACTGCTTTAAGTGTAAAAGCTTCATATGCCAAAAGGTGCACAAATTCTCTCACATTTGGACTGATTTGTTTACTTAGTCTTTTTAAAATGTCTAAGGGGAGTACTTTGTAAAGCCCAAATACTCCAAGAATTGATCTTCTCCTGGTATTTCAGTTCCTGGATGGTGGATATTCTGTGAAAAGGCCAGATCTCAGGTTGTTATGGCTCCCTAAAGGTTTCAAAAAAAAAACAGTTAAAAAAAGGTAAACACAAATGCAAAACCAAGCTGTTTGCCTTTATTTGGGTTTACCACAGGGTTATTTCTGTCTCTGTTGTTTATTCAAGTCCCTTCTGAAAAGTTGCAGTATCCACCCATCTGAGTACATGCTCTCTTGCATGCTACTGCAGAGGAGCAAATCCAGACCCTGAAGTACTTGTGGTGTTAAATTTATTTGCAGTATGAAAAAGGAAGACTGAAATAGAAAAGGGTCTCACTGATTTTTTTTCTGATGCTACTCTCCTGAGGTCACGTGAAGTTCCAGCAAGGATGTGTACTGTCTATTTCTTTGTTTTCCTGTGGGATGGTGCAAGTGGAGAGGGAGCTTTTGCCATTGAACTACTCCTTTCAAAGGATACCATGGTTTTAGACAAGATATCATCAGTAAAGGGGAAAGAGTTTAAAATGGAAAAACCAACAGCAATTCACCAAAGCTCAACATGAAGTATTGACAAAAGTCCCAAATAAATGTTTAGCTTAGATGCAAGAAAATAAGAACAAGTTAGTGGCACGGATAGCTTTTTTTCTTTTTGACCAAATTGCTGTATAATGCACACGGTCTGATGTGTCTTCAAAACTAGCTTGAATAGTTTGACTGAATACATGTGTTCACAGTCATATATGTGTACTTAATCTCAAATTCAAATACTCAACCATGGATATGTTTGTTCAACTCTTTGTTGACTCTGGTGATCAATTTTAAGCCTAAATACCAGTTAACAGCACTGTAAATAACTCAGAGGCAGCTGTTTATTTACTCATGATATTTGTCAAGTATTTTTTATAAAAACAGAGGCACAGTATTAACTTTCAATTGCTTCCTTGATACTGGAAAGAGATACCACTCACCTGAGTTTGCGTTTAGCATGAGCTATCCTGTCTGCTCTAACTGCCTATTCAAACACTGTTCTATGATTGAGAAGCACCTGTGTCCTGACTAAGCTCTTTCTCAGACTCATCTAAAGATGAAGCAATGGTCAGGTAGTTAACGCCTCAGTTTGCCCATCTGTGAATATGACTTTTAGTTACAAGCCAGACATGGGTACTAGCTTTAAACTTACAAAACACATGACTAAATACATACTAATAGTTTTGGTATATGTGATCAGACTGAGTAGTTTTGAGGCATTCAACTGATCAGCAAAAATAAGATAGAAGGCAACCAGCCAGCCAGCAGAGATCCCTATTTATATACTCTGTTTATCCAAGAGGAGCCTGGTAAAATAGTCCTCCATTAATGTAGAAGTGGACCTAAAATAGGCCTATTTGGTATTTTTCTCTGTGCCATCCGACTGTTTGCTCTCACTCCCCAAAGCAGATGTATCGTTACCCCATGCTTGTCCCAGATTTCTCTCTAGCACAGTCAGCTGTATGGCACAGAACACCTGTATTATCTCTAGTACTTCAGCAACAGCCAACAATAACAGTAAGCAGCTGGATGTCAGAAAAGTCCAAATCTAACATGGGATGACACACTGCACTGCCTTTGCAGCAATAAAATTACAGGCGGGTCAGCAGAAACTGCATCTAGAGGTGGTTGGATCCTCTGTGGATGCTTGAGATGGCTTATGAATTGCAATACCGTTATTTATGACTTCGGCTGTTAATAATTCTGCTGGTAAATTTGGTTTACAGTGCATGACTGTACAGTCACATGCATGACTGTTATGTCACTATGTTCCTATAGCATTCTTAACAAGCCTCTCACAGCACTTGCAGCCATTAACTATTTAAGTCTATGCAGTAGTTAAGGGAAGCTGAAGGGACCACTTCACTCACTGCTGATAAGTAGCTGCCAGTGAAGTGAGTCTACATAGCTGTTTGGCAGCACATAGCAACACTAATCAATATCCGAAGATAGGACATTGGTGTATTTCTTCCATCTGTTAAAAAGCAAAAGTACTATTCTTTACCTTGGAGTTATTATACACATTCACTAATATAGGGTAGGAGGAGATATTTTTATCACCATGCTTTAGAAAGAGCTCTGTTCATCCTACAAAGAAAAAAAAAGTCTAAAAAGTAACCTCAGATTCTTAAGTCGGGATTTTTAAAGTCCTCTCCCCACATCTGGTCCCTATACTAAACAATTTGAAATCTGTAGTTCAAGGCTATTGGTCCAACAGTGAATAAATTTGTCTGAAAGAAAATCACAGAAAAGTGAATTTGCTCCCATCAAAATTATTTTGTATGTCTTCATTTCTGTAAATAGAGTCAGAGCAAATCTAAGCCTCTGGAGGCTTAAAGACACCCTTATGCCATGGTTTCATTTCTAAAATTAGTAGCTTTATAATAATAGAGTTTGCTAGGTTTTTTTTTTTTTTCAATGCTGTTTTCTGGTCCTGAAGAAATTAGGGACGAAAAGGAGCTATTTCACATGATGAATACAATATTGATGCTGCAGTATCATTAAACCTTAGCTGTAAAGAGCCTAGGTCAAGAAATTAGAGTGCTAAAAATAATTACTTCAGTAGGTGGCACTATTCCCTCTGTGTCATTCCTAAATCAATACCCTTACGTGATTTTCCGGGGCTCAGGAGATGTAAAGTGAAGAACCCTGTCTGTTGTGATTACTGAAGACCATTCATTCCTCCTCCCAGCAGTGACGAGCGCGGGCTCTTATGTTCTGGTCACAAGACAAAAACACAGCCTACCTTCCCTCTCTCTTTAAATGGATGAGGTGTTTTTGCTTGGTTGGTTGGTTTTATTTTGGAGAGGAGTTCTGACATTCTGCCCTCAAATATATATTTGCCCACATATTTATGTGGTGCTATTTTAATAACTGCTCTGTTCCAGCGCAAAAAGGCTGCAAAATGACAGGTCAAGTATCTCCCTAGTATGCAGACTGAGTAATTCTTCATCTCTAGCTTGCAAAAGGCATTGTTTAACTTTGTGCAGTGGTAATTACAATGATTTAAAAGCAAGCTTAGGAAAGGCTCATTCTGGCTATGAAAGAAATAATATTCTGTTAGAAATATACAGTGTGGTAGTCACAAGGCCCTACAACAGTGCACAAATACCTGCCATCCTTTACCAAAATACACTCAACTGCAATTGGATTTTTGTCACTTCTTGTAGATGTTAAGCAATATGAATTAATATGTGATTTTAATAATTCGTTACATGGGGCTTCACTTTGCACTATAATGTAACATTGGATTAATTTTTTAGGATAGCTGTAGAGGGTTTTTTTTTTTTTTTTTTCCCTTAAATAGCATAGTTGTTTTGCTTGTCTAAGCTTCTCTCTTGCTTTGATGATAATAAGCAAGTACAACTGTAGGGCAAGATTTGTAGAGAAGTCCTGTATTCACTGAGCACATTTAAAAGGAGACTCCTCAAAGTCAGATGTCTATATAACATGGCTGCACTTTTAAAGCATCTTTGTAGCATTCAGTGGTAATTGTTCCAGCCACAAATAGCACTTGGACCAGGTATGTTGTGTTTCCTATAAAGCAGTTATAGAGGAAGGATATTGTTTAGGAAGTGGCTAGAGAGCTTCTCAGAGTTAGGGAATTCCCAGCTGAAGAGATCTAGCCTGTTTTTTAACCTGGTCGGATAATGGGCATGAATCTATTTCCCTAGTCTTTTACTCAGATTGTCTTTGCTCTTCAGTCCCTGTCATTCATCTGGAATGCAAATTTAATGCTAATTTTGTATGTTGGGGCAGCATCAGAATGCAGTAATTAGGAGTCAACAGCATCAAAGCAAATTTTCCTTAAATCCCATCTCCTTTGCCAAGTACTGTTAGGGCCATCTTCTGTCCTTAATATTCTGCCCATGAACATTCCTGGGTATTCACCACATAAGGCTAAGAATAGTTCAACCATTTAAGGGCCTAAGCTTACACACAGAGTCTGTGTGAGTAAAGGATTTCTGGGCTGGATCACTGTTAGAACATTCTAGCAGTCTATGCTTATCAATAATAAAGCTAATAAAATAACATCTGATTTCAGCTTTCTTACCTTTGTAAAATATTAGTTCTTTGCCAAACTGAGGCTCAGTTCCTGTGTACAAGGAAACAGAAGTCTGTGTAGTTACTAGTTCTGTATTAGGCTTGGTGTTGATACTTAACCGTAAGTGAAATATTTGTGTATTTTCTTAATCTAGTTTATCCATGTTCAGATAGTGAATGAGCATACAGCACAATATAATACAACCAAAGAATGCAATAAAACAAGAAACGAATTCAGAAAAAAAAAAAAAAATCTGCAGATGGAATTTAGAAATCCATTTGTAAGTCCAAGCCTCTAGTAAAACATTCATGTGTCCTCAAAGGTACTAAATCAATCTGCAGTGTTTTTCTGCCAGATATGTCTGGATCCACAACAGGATGCATTTGAAGAACTGATGTCTGCCTGCATTATCACTGGGGCTGTGTCTTTTCATCTGCCACCATGTAGCTTCAGTCCCATTTTCCAGTAGACGACAGACCATTTGCAATATCCTGATGGTGAGAGTTCACACTAGAAACTTTCCTCAGCACTCAAAAGACCTTTCCTTACGTTTATTTTGAAGAAAACTGAGATTCTTGTACTGACAGCATGGTTCAGGAACAGCAATTTCAAAAATTGGCAGTATTTGTGACATTGCAGCCTGATTATCTACACACTTGTAGATAAGTACCATTTTTGTAACGAAGTATTAACATAAGTATCTAAGCACCACAGAACAGTGGTTTTCAGCTTGTGTTCTGTGGGTCCATAGATGACTTCTAAGGTTGCTACAGAAGCTAGTCATGAGTAGTAAGTATGTAGTCAAGAGGCTCAAATTCATAACTTAGGAATCTACACCCACACCAAAAAAAAAAAAAAAAAAGTGTTCCATATATTGGCAGTTTGAAAACCGTTGCCCAAAGAAAGACAAGAAGATAGAAGAGAGGCAGACTGAAAGATACTCAGTGGTGAAGAGACCATGGGTATGTCTCTTGGCAGGCTGACATACAGTGCAAGTGACTTTAAATGAGCAAGCCCAAACATTGGATGCTTTCTAAGGAACAGCCACATAGTGATTTGCGTGGGCTCACTGGTGTTGCTGAAAAGGATAGTGCCTTGGACAGGGTTCTGCTGTGGCTAAACCTCTTCTGCTGTGAATGGAAATTAATGTCAGGCTTGCTGTGTAGAGTTCCCTCCAAGAGGAAGCCGGAATAAACTGCTAATCTGTACAGAGTCCAGATGAGGTAAATGTAAGGAGAGGAAGGGCACACCAGGGTGAAAGGACTTTTCAAGAGTTCCAACACAGGTAAGGAACAGAATGGGAAATAGGGAGTATGACAAAATAAAATTGTGCATTAAAATGTATCAGTAGACATCATCTGACCAGTTCTCCCTACCCCAAAGTTATACTTTGTTCTAAGTCTTAAGCCTATTCACGACATCAAATGGGTCAAGAAAAGAGGACAAATTGTTTCCCTCAGCATTACGTACTAAAACTTACTTCAGAAAAAAGTCTTAAAATAAACTTGTTGAACTATTTTAATCACAAGTTATTAGCACATTATTCCTATTATGTCGTGAAAGAGTAAAAAATATGAAAAACCAAAGCCCAGCTAGTAAAAATCACTTCCTGAATGAAAACAAAACAAAACAAAACAAAAACAACGAAATTAAATATATGTACATAATGTCTTACTATTTCTTTTGAACTCAGCACATTTTTTAAGTTTTTATTTAGGTGAGAACAGTGTTTTTTGTATGACAAGTGGTCCAGCTAAATTTTTCCAGCAGACTGTGCTGCCTGTTGTACAGTATTTCCACAGTGAAAAAGCTCCTGGTTCCTTTCCCAGTGCATAGGGGAAAGCACGCACTCTCTGTGGGTCTTCAACAGAGCTAAATCTGGGTTAGTAAAGGACACCTGCTGAGGACAGTTCAGGCTGTACATGACAGAAGTCATTCTCCTGCCTTCTCTTCTCACCGAAAACAAGGCAAATTAGGTACCTAATTGCTTTAAGCTGTGCAGTATTAATCAGCGCTGGGATGTACTTGTAGTCCTTAAACTAACACCCCCCAACAAACGCTCGTGTGGGAGGCTCACAGTGACATGAAATAGTTCTTAAAATACACCTCCGCCAGAGAGCCTCTAGGACTGCTCTGAGTGACCAGGAATGCTCTTAGAGGACTGTTCTGGCTCCCTAGCCTGAGGGCAGCCCTATCAACGATATTGAAAGATCTGCCCTCTTCTTACGTCCCGCTGCACATCAAAACTCACCATTGCCACCAAAGCTGAGTGGGTGAGTGGAATGGGACTCAAGAATTTCAGTACAAGTTATGTGTTATCAGAGCTGTCCTAGTGTTTGTATGTGTTTGAAAAAAAAAAAAAAAAGAACTTCTGGAATAGAATGGATGTTTGAGATCAGTTCACAGGAGCTCCAATACTTTTCTTCCTGAGAAAAGGCTGTTGTATCACAACTTCTTTAAAGGTTAAAGGAAGATCTTCCTAAGAGCAGAGAACTTGTTTCCAGGATTCTGGCTGTCCTGATTTTCAGTGTAGAGGAAATACTCTATGTTGCTTTCTTTATTATGATGGGAACTAAATGTAAAGATAGTTTGTATGAGCGGTCTGATTGAAGTCTCTAAGATTGCATTCTCATAACAACTAGCACAGCAGACTTGAAGGCCAAGGGCTTAGGCTGCTCAGCCTATCCATCATGAGAAAGGAGCTCTTCAGAAGCATTGCCTGGCTGTGCTTGCGGGTATGAGACCATTCTGGCTTCCCATGCATGGAGTCAAGCTGCGTAGCTGGGAGACCGGGGTGGGGAGAAGTAAGAAGAAATGAGTAGTTACAACCTGTTGGCACCAATGTCCTGCCCGTACTCTGGTGTGGGGGACTTTGTGGCTATCTCCCCATTTTCGTGCCCATCTCAGGTTGACCAGACCGCCCAGTGTGCAAAAAGGTTTCTTCCTGTCCCACCTCTTGCAGTCCCTCTCCTTCACCCACCTTTCACCAGGAAAGCTCATGGCATCCCCTGCTGGAGGGAGACGCTGGTGAGATGGGTTTGTGGCAGGACAGGGCAGCATTCATGAGAGATGACGGTTTCTGTGATAGGCGCTGCAAGGGGGGTGACCCAATGGGGGGACTGTTTACAATGTGGTTCCTCAGCAGCTGCTTCAGTTGTGGCCATGAGCTGTCAGTGCTTATGGTTTTATGGCACTTTCATCACCATCTGTCACTCCTTTAATGGCATGGTGTGCGTGTCTTGCCACCTTCCCCCTACTCCCCCGCAACACAACACGTTAAGTTGCTCAGACAGATGATGGTGAGTAAGCTATGCTGCATGTATTCTTCTTGTGGGCCTGTCTTGAGGGACTATGGGGGAACAGTAGCCAGGTAGCGTGGTCCAGGTAGCCCAGAGTTAGGGTGTAAGAATAGAAAACGTAACATTATCATACTAACATGGGAACTGTGTTCTACCCCAGTTCTGTCTTTAAAGATGTTTCTGTCATCCTCATGTGGGCTGTTGGGCAGTTGTGGATATTTGGCCCAGTCTTCTGAAAGGAAAAGTAGCTGAAATGTTAGTCCTTGTTTATACTTCATGCTAAACTGAGGAAGCATAAAACACAGACATACACATTTTTAAATGAAAGTATTTGTTTATGTATACATAGACACACCCCAAGGCTTAATATCATACCCTTGCCAAGGAACATATGTTATTTCAGCTTGACACATTTTAATTGCAAAATTCAGAATGTTCTTTTTGTTTGTTCAAAACAAGAGAAAACTCCAAGTGTACTGTGGCCATCATAATCCCTGTGGCTGTCTTCCATCGCTAATCTGTGTCTGTGCCATAAACACACGTGGTTTGAAAGCAAAGCCTTCTCAAATCTTGGAGAAGCATCCTCAGAAAGTAACAAAATCTGGTTTTCCATGCCTTAACTTTCAATTCATGGAGTTTTTAATGCCAGCAAGCTTAATGCTGTGTATTATACTGTTATCTGCATTACCTGAGGGGTTTGGAGGGAGAGTTTGTGGCTGAGAGTAAACTTCACTGTAGCAATTTTTTTTTAGTCTTATGTGTTCCTGTGATTGGTCATTTGATTATAGTGAATCCCAAAAGGCTCATGGATTAAAAACAAAGGCGGGTTTGTAAATGAACTTGCTGTTGATGGATTAGGGCAGTGTGCCGGCTGTAACCAGATCCACAATACAAGTTCATTCATTTGGAGTGCAGCTCTCGACTCGCATTACACTCTCTCTGACTCGGCTCTTTACCATCCAGCCAGTGAAACTTTACACCTCTACGATTTTATCACAGCCTCAGTTCACCAACAATGTGTGTCATGCTGTGAAAAATATAACTATAAATCAATGTCCTACATATGGTAGAGTGGTAACCTTTCCAAATACCTTGTTTTTGAGGCAGTCGCTAAACAGATTTGTGTGTGTGTATGTGTGCTTGTGTGCATGTGTGTGTGATGCGTATACACATACGACAATAAAAGGTTACCACAACAGAGCGCTCTTATTTTCTAAGTTGACATTTCACAGTATGAGCCAAAAAAATGCATTTCATAGCACAATACAATGTTTGTGATATTAGTATCAATAGATGCCTTTTAGATTTTCACTCTAAAGCCAAATACATTCAAAGATGATACATTTTTATATCATTAGTTGGAAGGCAAAGAAAACATGCCCACATTTCTGCAATACACAGAAGGGAACTTTCACCCCTGCTTCTTTTTATCTCTTGCACTCTCTTTGGCTCACGTGCCACTCTGAGCATTCCCAATCCTTGGAGAGTGCGATCTTTAAGAGCTGTCATTACACTTCTCAATTTTGACAGAAGATAAGAAAGAGAACAACTGGTTTTAATCATGACAGATTCCAAGTCCTAGAAATCTTTCCAGAAGTTACTCCCAGGAGCTGACGTTTTCTGAAGCCCCTTCTCTTTTCGGCACGTGTGCACATTTGCACAATTCAGAGATCCTCACCTCCAGATCTTTTCACTTGCCAAACACTATCCATACTAGACAGGAAGACTAAACCACAATGTACATTTGCAAAGTATGCATGATCAACTATTTTTATTATGGAAGAGAGCCAGGACTAGGAATGCAATAGCCCAGCAAAGTGAAGCCCCAAAGAAAAGTAATCAAACCAAGACTGTGCTGTGCAAATGGCAGTGCTGCCTGAGGAAGAAAATCCCCTGCAAGGCCCGTTTCTAGTCAGCATTTCTACTGATGATTTGCACAGGTCTCATCTGCTTCTCTTGCCTAGAATTAGGTTGTGATAGAAATCACAGATATGCTTTTCCTGATGACACCTCTAGGAGCTAAAGCTATCCTCTGCATATTTCAAAGGAAAAACCAAGGTACAGGAAAATCAGTTGACTTAGAAAACCAGAAATCTGTGGCAGAATGAGTTGTGAAACCAGGTTTATACAAATTTGGCTTTGCTCTGCTACAAGAGCTTGACTCATGTGGTTGAAGTACACTGTGATACTTGCTCTTGCCCTGAAGAGGTGACTTACACCAGCTAGGTGTTTAGGCATGCAAGAAAAAATAGCAAAATTCAGGGAAAATCTCAGGTTCTGTAATGATTGCTACTCCTAGGCTTTCCCCAGTGCTACCTGTTTCCTTTTCTGTTACGCTTTGGTTCTGTCTTGGACAAAATGTGGCAGACTGTGCGCTATGTGCGCAGTCATCACACGGCTGTCACTGAGGCTTCTATGCTTTAATCCTCTGAAACTTTACAGTGTTATATTCCTCATTCCTCTGTAAGTATCTAGCATACATGGAAGCAAGACAAAAAAAAAGCAGAACAACATCTTTTGAAATATTTTTAATGAACAAGCTTTTCTGTGTTTTATTGCCTTTTCTATATAAGAGTAGGCATTATTGTGTTGACTGTTGCTGAAGTTCGTCAGAATTCTGTGGAAAACCATTTTTCTGGCTTTGTCATCCACAAATTTGACAGTTGGGAGGCTGATTAGTGGAAAATAGGTATGATTATTTTTAATTAAAAATTGCTTGTTTTTTTTTTTCCTTTTTGATCATTAGTTTTTCACTAAATAAGTTTTTCTGAAAAATAGTTTCTTGTCCTGCTACAAGCTCCACTGATTATTTTTTTTTTTTTAAACAGATAAAGTCATGCTGAGACAGCAGTGTGAACCAGAGTTTCTTGCACTGCCTCATGGCTGGATTTGGCTGGTATTAAAGATTCACTTGTGTTTTCTCCATAAGATAAAAAAAAAAAAAAAAAACCCTACTGGAGTAAAGACATAGGGAGTGAAATATGTTCCCTTTATCCGTCTTGATAGTACAACTGTGGAAGAGTTTTATGGAGGAGAGAGAGGAATCTCCCTTCTCTATGTTTTGAGCTTAGTTTTAGGTTACTCAAATTAAACAGCATTTTATTACTTGGCTTAGAAATTTTTATTAGTAACTTCAAGCATTCACAGTGGAGCCAGTTTTAACATTACAGCAATCTGCAATATTTGGGCTTGTCTGAGCTAAGAAATTAACTGTAACCATGGGTCATATAGTAAGAAGAAAAACAAGGGGAAGAGAGAAAGCATATTGCATGCTTGGAGTATTTGACAATGAATGGACAAACCTTCAAGCATCAATGCCTTTTAATTGTCAGATTAAGCCTGTGAAAAAGCTATGGTCTAGAGTAGCCTAGCTGAAATGAATTATTAAGTAGTCACAGCCTCACTCTAGTTCCTGTTGAACCGGCATCTGCAGGATGGCATGAAAACCACCTTCACAACTGGTCTTTTTGTTGTCATTTCCAGCAGCATGGCTCAACAACTGAGTGACTGCAGACCAAACTAAAGGTCACTTCAATCAGAGACAGATTTTCCTGAGACTTTGGTGAACACTGGACATTGTCATTTCCAGAGATGGTACGGATTAGACTAGGGATGAATCTTACCTACATCTCTTCATTGCCTGTTCTGCAGATAAATACAGGCTAGGTGTCAGTTGAATGTCTCTCACCAGAGCCATGTTCATTGCCGAGGTAGAGAGATGCACTGTTGACGAGTACTACTGGAGCTGGCTAATGCTTTTTGATATCTGTACTTTTGGGATTATGCCTGTTAGTATGCTTTACAGTACAAGACATAGGACCAGTGCTTTCTGAGACCAATCCAAGGACACAGTTGAGAAGACAAAGAGAATTTTAGGTTTAAAATAGTTGTGTTTGCTGTAATGCAAATCCTGTATTTGAAAAGGCTTAAAGTTGTTGATAGATGTGTTAGTGTGGGTAAGTGCACAGCTGCCAGCTGCTTCAAATAAACCATTGCATGAAATTGTGCCATTTATATAACTCTTGTTTACAGACTTGGAGCACAAAGATAATCATGTTTTTATATGAAATCAAATAGTCAACATATTAGGCACGCTTATGTTTATGAGAATTCTGCTGATGCAAGGAAACTGAACGATTTTAAATCTCCATACCTGGCATTGAACTCTTTGGAATTAGGTATCAGGAATATTTATGCAATATGTATTTTATATGCCTTTCAAAAAAAAAAAAATTGTAATTCCCAAGAAAACTGATTTAGATTTGTCACTGTTTTCAACTCTGCCTAGGGAATACACCATAGTTCAGCTTCTCATAGTACTTGAAGATGATCTCATTCTGTTTGTCTTTCTCTTGCTTGTTAATTTTTGAGCATTAATTAGTTCCAGACATCATTTTTTCTATTTCTTCCATGAGTTCTATCACAGATTTGTAATTAAAGTTATTGTTATATATTTATTGCCTAGCTCGAGATAATTACTGGTTGAGTATAACACCCATTGTAATGCATTTTAAACATGTGGCTTTGGCTAGTACAGTTTGAGAGGCCTTTTTTTTTTTTTTTTCCCCATGTTTATATTTGTATTAGCTCTGCTCTTTGCAGAAAGGGGGCTGGCAAACCTTTGCAAAAAACCCTCATCTACTCACAAGTCAGTACATCTACTCTTTATTTCTTCCATTTACAGCTGCATGGAGTCAGACTTCACAACCTCGCTGAGTCTGGAGACCCTTTCAAATGTTCAAACAATTTGAGATTATTGTTGATGTCTCCACCTTATAAAAAAATTGCCTTGATTTCACTGGAGCCAGGATTTCATCAGAATCCTGCTTCTTGTTCTAATTCCTGTGAATGTATTGGGTAGTTAGGGAACATAAAAAAGCCACTAGCCCATCTGCAAAAATGGTAATTCATCTGTTTAGATCCGTTTAGACTCCAGCAAAGATAGCTGAGCTGCCCTTTCCTTCCACATGCAGGAAAATAAAGAAGTGCTGAGCCAAGATCTCTCTCCAAATATGATTTTGTTTAGAAACCTAAAGAAAACCTGAAGTAATTCCACTCGCTACTCCATCTAGAAGTGCTAGCATTACATATTTTATCCTGTTTGTTGCTCCATACAACCACATTGCTTTTACTGTGATGTGTAACATGCAGCATTAAGAGTGATCTTCAAGTTGCTTCTGTTTCAGAAGGTAATGATCTGCACCTCTGGAGTCTCCTTTTTCTCTGTCTGTAAATTTATGAGGCACAGTAGTGTGCAGCTGAGCAACAATGGAGAATTCATACATAGTCGCAAAGGAGAGAGTGGTGTGAGCTGAAAGCATTACTTCTAGTCCCTTCCATCTCTGTACTATGCTATTCTCTGTCTCGACTACAGAGGTATGATATTTAACAGAAGCTTTGAGCTTGTGCTTACCCGTGCTCCCCCTTCTAGAAAATGAGTGCAACTCAGCTGATTCTGCTGAAGAGCTGCCATATTTAAATATATGTAATGCGTATATATAAATACATCAAATTATATAGTTATATACATATATGTATGTTACTAGTACCTTCCAGAACAAACAATTAGCTACAATTCAACATTAAGTCTTTTTCAAACACCTAGCTCTTGATATTACACATTCTAAACAAATGTTCACATTTTAAAAAATCCAGATCTTTGGAAATGAATAGTTAAGAGGTCCAGTGAGTTTCTCTATTGCTGGGTGAGCCTGTGTCACATGCCATCATTTTTCTTCAAGCTGCTCCTGCTGTGCAATGCCCTAATGTTGTTTATAAATGTACACACACACAAGTACCGACAATGATGAAATGAAGAGCCATAATATTTTTCACTCTTATTAAAAAATAAAAAAGCAAGAAAAATATATGTGGGATTAAGTTACCACAGAAACAAAGGTTTGTAGTACCATTTAAGATGCTCTAGCTGGCCTCTAGCCTCTGTTGCAGAAGGGCACAGGTCTTTGATTTAATCTATGTCAAGTCTACCAGCATAAGAGATCTCAGGTACCAAGGGAATCTAGACTGTCTCTAGACAGGTATTTTTTAGCACTTTTATCACTTTATTTGTCTAGGCAGAGAAAAGTGATTTTGCTTCTAGCAGGTGTAAATGTTACAGATATTTTGATGTGACTTAGTAATTACCACACAGAAAGAAACCTTGCAAAACAGCCCAGTAGAGTGTAACAGATCTGTGAGATCAGGCTTTCATCATCCTATTAACAGTTTTCTAAGAGTTCTGGAATCAAAATGTTCCCAGTCTGCATCCATTCCTACTCCACCCCACTCAGCACATGCATAAATATTTTTTGAAAGTCTCAGGCTTCCCAACCTTCCCCTGCAGAAACAGAGGTGATGACTGCAAACAGATNGACTGCAAACAGATAAGCTTCCCAAACTCAAGGGGAAAATGATGGGAGAATCTGTCTCTGTCTAGTTTGTAACAAACTTACTCTTACATGTAAGGGTACTTGCAAGGTTCATTTCATCACTAGGCAATGGCATGAAGAAAATTACTATGAGTTTTTATTTTTAAAAGTAAATAAGGAAATATTAAAAGTAAGTAGGAAGGTATATAGAATGAAGATATCAGGAAAATACTGAAGGCAGAAAACTATCAACTATTAAATTGTGTAGCTAGTTTATCCAGAGATAGCTAAAGCAGTGATGTGAAAGCAATAAATGATCTTTTCCCAGCTAACAAATCAGTCTGTAATGGGTGAGGCCAAGTTCTTATCTATACGAGAAAACAGAATTGTGCCAGCAGCTGGGTTGATGAACCAGTGCCAGATATCAGCTAACTGAAAATATCTTTACTTGTAAAACATAATCAATGCAGGCTCATTCTGGTGCTAGTTAGTCCCTGCTACAAGGAGTTGTGGTCATGGTGAGCTGATCCCATAAGGATAAGTCTTGTTGCTATTGCAGTTCACTCAGGTTCAGAAATGTTGCTGAAGAGGTTTTGTGAGGTCCTTGACCTCCCAGACAAGATCCATGCTGCACATCTTGCTCTTGGTTACATGCACAACGAAGGTCATGCTAGAACTGCTCACAAACTGCTCTTGGCTTCACTACTGTTAAGATGGCTCTTCCAGCATGGCCTATTTTCCCATACCACTTCAGTTCCCACGTTTCAATCTATCTCAGGTTAGCAAAAACCATAGTAACCAGCTAACAGGCTACAGGACGGCCTATGTATGGAAGACCTTTGGTAATTCACTACCGTTGCTATTGAGTAGTAAACATAATGTCTAAAATGTTTTGTTATCAACTGCCTTTGTACTCCTGAAGGACAAAAACAGCCACAGAATTTGATCTTTATAGTCAAGCATGGGCAAGACTTTACAGGTATTCCCTTTAGGGATTAAATCATATTGGCAAATCACTATCTATGGCTGTATCTGTATTATTAGTGTAAGATCAAAAAATTCAGTCATTGGATTAATCCCTCTTACACCTTCCATGACCCCAAGGTCTGTTACAATGCTCTTGTAGTTGCACAATTCTAATTACGCAGGTGCTGGTGATATCCATATGATTGAAAATGCATTTTTTTTTTCAGGACTCTTTGAGTACAGAATAGTCCTGTGGTGAGGGCATTAAGTTAATTAAGGATTCCATTTTGGACTCAGCTTTCAACTCTGCCACAGAACTTTTGCATGACATTGAACAAGTCACCTAGCCAGGTTCTCCTCAGTAAAATGTGGATAATGAAAACCTCCTTACTCTAGTGGAAGGATAAATGTTTTTCACTGTTGAGAACCCTTTCAAAATATTCTGATGAAAGCCAGGTACTATCACTAGGATGCTCATGCTGATGTCTCTTGTATTTTTTTGATAGTCTCTCTTCTAAGGTTACTGAAACATTTCCAGACTTCTGGCTAATTTCAAACTAAAACTTAAAAAAAAAAAAAAAAACATACATAGACAAAGCAGTCCCCCTGTACTTGAGCCACAGAACCGTTTCATTTCTCTCAAGTGTGGAATTCCCAATATTTCAAGTCAGAATTTCTGAAACAATCAGCTTCCTTGGATCATCAGTTTGTGTGCGGCTCTACTGTTTCCCCTTCCCCACATCCACTCCACCACTGCCCCTCCACAAAGTGGGAGAAAACCGAACAGAAATCCTTAAGCTTAAATATTCCTTTAGCTTTTTCTAAAACTTTATGACTCTGTGAACCCTGTCTTGACCCCAGCCAGTGTAGGGTCATGACCAGCAGTTGGAAATCACTGGCCTAAATCTAAGATGTTAGTTGGGCTGCTTCTCAGAAGTGACTTGGCAGTTGTTCACTGCTGTAGCTGTGATGCACTCTTGGAGATGATGGTCTGAACTGCTAGTCATGAGATGTTATGTTTCATCCACATCAGGGAGTTTGCCCCACAGAGTTTAAGGAGGAACAAAGAGCACACAGCATAAAAATGAGACTTCTGTTTAAGCTCTTGGCTTGCTATGACTCCTGGGCCCTCAAGCTGTTTTCTTCTGTATTTAATTTTTATCCCGAAATGACTCAGATGCTGAGATGAGATACTTTTTTAACATTACAGTCATAGAGAGACAACTAGATGTCAGAAAAAGACCCAGATGAAAAAACAGCATAACATTTAGAAGAGGGCAGTATGTATTTTGGATGTTCTCTTACAAAGAGATCTGCAGAGCTGGCAGCAACAGAAACAGGTTGAATCAGGAACAGCAGAGTGCAGCAAAAGTGATCATCAACCGGGAAAAAGAAGAGTGGATGGTGGTAGAAAAGGAAAGCACTGGAGAATACATAAAAGAACCAAATGGAGAAGAAGCACTGAAGAAAGTATTAACATTGCCATCAAAGGGGAGAAGAGATATAGGAACGAAATCATTGGAAACACGTGGCTCAAGAGAAGGGAAGGCAGTGACAGTTGATTTATTTTTGCTTAAGAGCAAGAAAGACAATGCAGAGCTGACAGAACTTCCTTTCTTGGCCACTGACGAAGCTGTTAGGTCTCAAGCCTGCATATTCTAACCTGGGAGTGACTGAGCTGTCAAACATGGGTATGCCAGGTTATGTTTTTCTTTCTCAGTCTAGAGTTTGTTGTTGTACCTAGGAACTCACCTAGAACCTGGTGGTGGTTGATGTCTCTCGTACAGACAACAGGTCTGCCACCTACAAGGCCATTTCTTGCCCTTGTGATAGGCACGAAATTCTCAGGTCTGCTGACATCAAAATCAAAAAAACAAGAACTGCTGCTTCTCCCAAATCCATCTCTTGGGGTGTCACAGTTCACAGCTCCTCAACTGCCTTGGCCTTGCTTCTTGCAATTCAAAATTCTTGTTCTTTGGCCCCAGTGGTATCAAGGACAGACTTTGGCCATTGGTTCCCTGAAGCACATTAGGTTAGCTTCACAGACCCACTTCCTTGGCAAGGTGTCCTCTTTGTGTTATCACTTCCTGAAAATGGGCACTTGCAGCTGAGGACAGTTTCTTTTAGATTCCCAGACTAATCTGGACCCCAAGTATGCCCAGGAGCTTAAGCATGTCCTGTTGCAGAAGTGCAGGTGTATGGTTGCTGTGGCTAATATCCCTTTTCAAGAACACCTGACTGGCCCTAGCTGACGATGAGCAGACAGGCTATGCCCAGGATTCTGAAATATTATTGTTCTGTCCCTGTGGCATAAAAATAACAAACTGTAGAGGATGCTTACTTCATTTTTCTCACTGCTCGACAGCATTATTTGGATAAAGGTTGCCCATGATCTTTATTCTGCAGCGCTCTCTTGAATTCTGAACTACAGATATGTTCTGGCTAAGTTTAACTTTGGCAAGTACCTCACATAACCCAAGACTGTCTGCCCTCCTTACAGAAGGCCCTTGTGCTTCTTGCCCCCTTTTGTTCCCCACCCATAGCTTCCTGTCTGGTTATTTTGTGTCTAGGAATTTTCCATTCACTCAACATCTGCCTTCTGAAGATACATTTGGAGAAGGAGTTATCTTAAACTTTAGTCGACTTCCTTAGCAAACCTATTGTTTATTCCAAGTTCAATTGTTAACTCTGAAAACCTTCCGCTGTCTTTGGTTTGGTGTGTACATGCTAGGGGTCCTGTCAGCAGAAATAGCTAACTTTCTTATATTTATCTTAACATTTAAGTGCCATAAACCACTGCAATTACTGTGGCTTTTGTTGTTTTACACAAGAACACACGTTTTCTGAGATATAGTTGGTCCCAGCATCAGGCACAGAATGTCTGTTCTGAGAGAAAAAAAACTATTTTCAGGCATGGTTTATCTTGAAAAATAGTTATGTGTGATAGTTATTTTCTCCTTTTAAAATGAATAGCACTAAACAAGACCAGAAGTTTGGGGAAAGAGAGGCACTTTTTGCTTGTCACACATTCTTGGTTCTGATATCAACTGACAGAGAAACTAATGTTTATCTGGTTTTATATAGTACACATAGAGAGAACTGAGATGCCTTTGGTTAGCAAACTTTATTGTAACAAGATAAAGGTCAAGACCTTAGCAAAAACCATGAAGGTTCAAGAGAGTGTACAAACAGTCTCGCCTGTTCCATAGGATTAAGCATCACCGTTTGATCCCATTAATGTTACAGATCGAGTTTCACATCTCCATTGTACACAGGACACAAAACTGAAAGTGGTCCTAACAGATACATATGCAATCTGGCTTAGTTTTGCCTACCAAGGCTCTTGTGTTTCCATCAGGTTACAATTCCAGGATTCATACAGTCTTCACATGGTAGAAGCAATGGAAAAAAGCTTTCTGTAATACCTCTGTTAAGTGTCCTTAGCCGTTGCTATCTTTACCTTTAATGGCATGATTAGCAGTCCATGTTAGCCGTTTCTTCAGGGAACTTTAAGAACCACTGGGATGTTAACAACTTTGATTTTAAAAATCTCTCTTTACAGTCTTGGTCTTCTGCCTATTTCCACTATTTCCTTTGAGACAATGTGCCATTTTGATTATTTGGCTGCTCTTGTAAATCCATGCACAAAGATGTGTATAACATAAAGAAAAAAAAAAAATTAGAGAAAATATAATTTGAAATAAAAATAAAGCCCAACCAGCTTTCAGGACTACCAGGATTTCTGAATACATTAAGAAGTTGAAATATTCTATCATGAAGGAAATGAAAAAATGAAATCCATATATATTTGTATATTGTGAGAGTGTCAAATAGAGGGAATTCAGTAAGAAATCTAATGCCGTTTGTTAGGTGAGCATATTTGGTAAATCACGTTTTATGGCTGAATGTGGATTAGACAAGCCATAACTAATTTGTCAGATTTTGACTGAATGCCAATATTTTTGTTACATATATGACATTTTAATCAACTTCATCTCTGAACTGAAATTCTGTTGGAGAAGAAAATTTCAGTCTGACCTGTCACTGTTTTTAACAGTGGGCAAAAAAGGAAGAATGAAATTATCTAGAAGCAAATTTCTAAGTTAGACAAAGTTTGGTGAAGCATAATGAGGTAATCAGTTTGGATGTTGAGAAAGAAATAAAAACATTTGCTGTGTAACTGATTGGGTTCCTTCAGATATACTGTGACTTTCATACACTGTACAGTAAGTAAACTACTCAATCAACTTCCCCTTATTGCTGTAAAACACTTCATATGAATGGTCTGATCATGATTCATTAAGTCCTCTGAAAAAGTAAGGATTGATTCAAATGCTTTAGCTCTGCCTTGTTAACCTCGTTAGTACTCAGCAAATGGCAATGAGCTGAGAAAGAACAGAGCTCATTTTGCAAGCACCCTGATTTACAGATCCCTGATGCAAGGACACTGTCTTTGGAACATTTATTACAGAAGTCAGAATCGTAAGTCTTTAATCACCATGTTATTTATTAATACCCTATTTGTTAGTGTCACGGATTGAATATTGGATGTGCAAAAAGTCCACATGTGAAAGTACTTAATATAATCAGGTAATACATTAGTGAGGTGCTGCTCAGCTGTCAGTCTGCTGGAATGTTAGGGGATGCCAAGAAAAGCATTTCAAGTAAAAAAAAAAAAAAAAAANAAAAAAAAAAAAAAAAAAAAAAGAAGAAGGTGGGAGGGAGAAAGGTGATATGGTGGGTAGGATTTTCTTTAGCACTGGCCAATAAGGGGCTATCTCTCTAGCTAGAAATGCTTGGGCTTGTTCCTTGAAATTGCATTGTGCTATCTTGTCGTTGGTAGGATGTGTACTATGTGATGCTGACTGCACAAAGGGTTTGTACAGAATAATTAAGTAACAGAACAAAAACATGCATGAAGGAGAAATCTCTTCCAAACAGATGACTGACTGTTTCTAGGTTGAGAAACAATTGCTAGTTTCTACTTCTACTGTTGTTGTTATAAACACAAGTGGGTACTGGAATGTTAGATGTTGACATGTAATATTAAGGAAAGAATTCTGAGTAATTCAGGGGTAGGTAGGTTTCCTCTCAAAGAAACAATTTCATATTCAGAGTTAAGAAAGAATGAGTTTGCCTGTAAGCATCCTCTATCTTTCAAAAGGATGCAAGATGACTGTGTGTTTCATGTTCTTTATAGTGTGCACCTATACCTCCCAACTCCTCTTGAACAAGAGTTGCTGTGCAAACAGAGGGGGTGTAGGACCTAGGAACCAAGGCCCCTACTGGAGTTGGAGAAGAGAGAGGGATGCCCCTACACAGAGGCATTTTGACCAGGAACCTAAATTGAGTGCTCTGAATCATTCCCTGAAGAAAGCCATTTCTTTCCAATAAGACTACACAGGGAGAAGCCAGACAGCTAGGGTGAGTGTAGAGAAGAGGAAGAGCTCTTTGCAATGGAAAGCTACAGTTGTATTGCAATATTCTTAACAGGACTATGGTTTCAGGTCATTGGTAATATGATGATGGCCCCACCCCATCCCATTTCTTATCCTCACAAAGGATGCAATGTTTTATATGACTTCTCTCCTGAATGGTAAGCCACTGAGTCTTTTAAAAGTGTCCAAGAGAGGACTGGTCTGTGTGGTGGAAAGTCTCTTACCTCACTCCTCGAATAAAGCAATCACATTATCTCAGTAGCATACTTACCCATGGCCTAAAAAGCTTAGTTTTATTGACAAGTTCTTACTACAAAATAGTAGGTGAAAAGGTGTAGTGGTTTTACCCTGCTGGGCAGCTGAACTCCACCACAACCACTCTCTCACTTTCCCTCCTCTAAAAAAAGGAGGGGAAGAAGAAAGTATGACGGAAAGGGGA
>VXAL01015722.1:210779-223669 GCA_013399475.1 Chauna torquata
AACCCTCTGGGACCTCTCCAGATAACCAGTAACGCTGATAGATGGTGGAAAGTGACTTGGCAATTACCTCCGCCAGCTCCCTCAGCACCCTAGGGTGGAGCTTGTCTGATCCCATGGACTTGTGACATTCCAGATGGAGGAGCAGGTCTCTAACTGTCTCTTCCTGGATCACAGCGGGGGATTCTCTACCTGAATCACAGGGGACGTCCTGGTCAGGGAGTAAAGTACCCTGAGGATAACTGATCTGACTATTAAAGACAGATGTAAAGAGGGCGTTGAGAACCTCAGCCTTATCCTTATCCTCAGTGATCACATTTCCTGCTGCATCAAGTAAAGGATGGAAGTTTTCCTTGGTTCTTCTCTTGCTGTTAATATATTTGTAAAAGGATTTCTTGTTCTCTTTAACTGCAGTGGCCAACCTGAGTTCAAGCTCAGCTTTTAATCCTTAAAAGTGTGTGTGTTGGGGGAGGAGGTTACGGCATTGAAGGATTGTATTCCTGTGTAGAGTAGTCCTTTCTCAATATTGTATTGGATTTGCTGTGTTTACAGAATGTGGCCACCCCTGTGGCAAGGAAGGAGCTTTCAGCTACTCGGAAAGGCTTTGCGAGTCCTTTGTTTAACCTTCCTATCACTTTGATGCTATAAATGCTCCCCTTGCCAGATACCTTTAAATGAAATAAGGTAGTAGGGCAGCCACCGTGCTGTAAATTGTACTTGCAACCTCATCTCAGTATTTAAGTGTGCCTTTCTCTGCATTTGATGGGAGACTTTAAAGGTAAATGATGTTGCAGCAAATAGGTTGGGTGGGTCAACCTGTGACCATATTCTTTGTGAATGGAATTGCATCAGTCGGAGAGGTGAGCTCTTCTTGATCATATGAAATTTAGGCACTTGCCATTCTGCAGTGAAAAAAGAGAGCCAATAAATGCTTTTCAGAATTATGATATCCTAATTTAAGTGACTGTAGTCAACTTACATAAACTGTGCTTCGTATAGCTTGGCTGGCTGTTGCATGGCCTGCGCTTAAGCTAGAACAGGAGGGATGTAGCATTCCTTGCAGGCTGCCATCTCCACTGATCATGGAGGGAATCTGGAAAGATAATTTCAAGTAGACATTTAGCTTCTGGATGACTGAGGTTACAGGAGATGGGTCCCATGGATACTGTTTTCAGCTGTGATAAAATATTGGTTGTGTTGTGGGTGCTACTCATATGAATGACTGGCCACAGAAAACTTCCTTTTTAGTGGTAAATCTTCCCTCTCTATCTTGCAAGTGTACTATCTTTCTGCACATGTCCATCCAAAGAAAAGAACCAGGTTTATGTGAAGTTTACACACAGGATTAGAAATTTTCATAAGGAGTTACTGTTATCTGACTGTCACTTTAGCAGAAGACATAGGTTTATAGTACCCACACAGCTGTAGAGCTGTTGATATCAAAATACAATATCAGCTCTTTTTTTGCTTGGGTTTTATATGCATGTCTTATTTAAATGCTTGCTACGCAGGGATCTGATGATTTTCATTGTGTGCTTGCTTGATGGGGATTTTTTGGATTTTAAATTTTGTAACCAGCAGCAATGTATTGAATTGATTCTCCTCTTCTGACAGCAGTTTTTCTATCTGAAAATCATTTCCTTTCCTGTAAAACAGAAAAAAGAAGCAGTACTATATGGAGGGCCTCTGTGCTTCTGCCTAGGGTTGAATATGGCTGAAAAGTGCAGGTATGTGATTCTGTGCTAGGCAGATGGTTTGCTAACAAACTGAAAATGTGACACATAACGATTAGAGTGGTCGTTGCGCAATGCACAATTTTGTGCAGTTCAGCTGCATGGCGCATGCGCAATTAATTCATCACCTCCAGAAAATATTGGCTTTACTCCATAAATGGAGAGGAAAAAGGACTAAGTCCTAGAAAAGTAATAGTGCTCTCATCTCTCAGTGGTGTTTTTTGCAGATAAATTCAAGAATGTTAGTGTAGTAGTTGGATGCTAGGTTAATACATTATATAAGCAAAAGAAAAAAACTCATGAGGAAATGAATAATTTTCTGTTTAGTGCTGGCTTTGGATGATATGCAGTAAATAAAGACACTGAATAATTTATATAATAGGAATTGTAAATAGATTTCCCTGCACTGAGCCCCACTGAACTTTTCCACTAAATGAGGCAGGGTTGCTGTGGAAAAAAGAGTGTATGATCATATAATTAAAGACTCTATCATAATTAATACCCACAAGGAAGCTGAGTTATGGTTGTGGTCAACATTAATTCTGGTGCTTCCAAATGTTTGAATGTCTGACTTTGTGTCCTTGAGGTTTTCAGAACTGGTTTAAATTTTCAATGTAATAGATGTTTAAAACTAACAATCAGAGGATCTTAGCCTGGTAGTGTAGAAAATTCTGGGATTAATGTACTGTATTACTTTTGAAAGGTTTGGGATACATGGTATTTTCAGAGAGATTTACTACATATTTATAAACAAATATACTGTAAGATGACCAAAATTTTTTAGCCTTCAGTAAGAGTTAAATCAGAAAGTAGCCTAAAGCCTTAAGAGTTTGGTTAACTCTTTTACAGTATTTTGGTTCCTAGTGTCTAAAACATCTGACCCTTTATGGATGCCTGTTTTCTTTAACGTGTGGTCTGGGACAAGACTAGAAGAGAAAGTCATGCTGTCTCTGGAGCTGAGAATGGCTACTTAGCATCCAAATATGTAATTAGGGAGCTTTTCATGCCTTTTTAATAAGTTGTAGTCATTAGTAAATTGCCAGTCTCATACCCTTCAAATAATTCAGTCTTTAAACTTGACTGGACTGGCCCAATTCCATGCAGAGCAGATGCTTTTTTGTCTCATTTCATTCTTTCTCTTTTGTTAGGGGATTCAGCTGCAAGGAGAGAAAAATGCTAGTTGCAAATAAAAGGCAGGACAGTGAAAACATAGCTCCTCTTCTATGCCAAAACCAGACACAGAGTTCTCCCTCCTCTGCCTTTCGCTGGCTTGAGAGCAAGTGTTCTGATACTGCATCACCCTCCACTCCTCTAGGGAAATCTGAGATAAATCATAGGTCCTGAAGAAATACCTTTACAATTGTATTTAAGGTTTAACTACATGGACCCTGAGGAAAAATAATGCCAATTAACAAGAAATATGAAAGTGCATTAAAGCTAAACTGCATGATCCCATATAGACACTGTCACTCAAAATTACAGTTACTTTAATTTTATTAAAATTAATTGACGTCTAGTGTAAATTCAGGCAAACTGAATAAAAACATGTTGGCTCTGAGTTAGAATGTTTATAAATCAGTAATAAAATTTCAATCAATTTCTTAATTAAAGCAACTAAGTATTTGATAAATTACAAAGTAATTACAAATGAACTTTTAAATTAGGTTGGTCATATGGCATTAGGCTGGTGTTTTAATTTTAATGTAGATTAGTTATACAGCATAATTTGTTGAACCAGAAAGGCACAGGCAGGTGCCCACAAACCTCTACAACTCTGAAATTGTCCACAGTGTTTTAAAATGCTCTTGGCAGAACCTTTTGAATCCCTCATATTCATTTTGTACTGACTTCAGGTTAGAGCCTACAATAAGGATGAGGGGTCCCAGTGTTTTTACCTTACTTATTTCTGAACCATATATGCTTAAAATACAACAAGCTATGCATCTGTGTCCAATCTTACTGTCTCCCTTCTGGTACTTTTTTTTGTTTCTCATGGGATTCTCACAAGCAGATGAAATGGTGCATGAGCATAAAATCTTGTGAAAATTTAAGGTAGTTAGAAGAAGTGATTCACTAATCTTTTTTTTTTTTTCCTTCTGTATTCATATATATGTTTGTGCTGAGAAAGTCAGCAGTACTTTAAATTAATGGGCCTTTCAAGACCTTTTGTCATCCTCTCAGGATGTTCTAGTTGGATGAATGAAAGTAATAAACTTGCTGTATCATTTTTTAATTTACTACTGCAAATTTCTTCCCTGCCTCCTCCTAAAAGCATAGCTAAGCCAGGGACTATTGTACTCATGAGATGAGGGGAAAATAAATTGCTGTCATTCTAAAGACAATCCTAAGAACTGTCTTCAAAAAGGTATGCTTTGAAACCACAGAAGTTATGGATTCATATATATATAATGGAAGGGAAACTTTGTGTTTTCACTTCTAATAATTTCAAGATTTTGCGACAATTATTTTGAGATGCATATGAAAGAAAAAAAAAACACAAAAGTATTCTTGAAATAATACAGAAACCAGCAAGAACTATTGGTACAGCATCATGTGACATTGTGCTGGGGACCTAAAGCACGGATATGCTTTAATGACAATAACCAGCCTGTAGAAAGTAGATGTTATCTTCTACTGATGCTGTCAGTGTATCTGTATCCTACAGAGTTCATTTAATTTTTCTCAGATGTACATCAAATGCACATTCTGTTCACCAGACCACAGGGTGCATTTGAAGATCTAAGCTGGGCCGTGTTGCCAGTGTTATGTACCTCATCAGCTGCAATATATTTTCAGGGCTTGCAACTTCTACATTAGAGGAGCGTTTGCCTTCAATATTTGCAGCGTGAAAGGAGTGTACAAAGGGGCGTGAGAGAATGCAGGAGAATTATTAAGCTCTCTATGTTTTGGATGTGCAAGTGCTAAAGGAAAAGCAAAATAACTTCCAACCCATTGAAAACTAGTCAGATATAATATACATAGACCAAAGAAATATGCATGTTGCCTATCACCAGTGCCATAATCCGAGTGGAGATCAGCAGCCCGGGCAGCCCTATTTCCAATAACCACTTCCTCTCAGGTCCCAGTGATCACTGATAACTATCAAATCGTGGGTGTAGAACATCCTGTCCCATTCACAACTGGAGCTTTGATGGTGACTTTGTATTTTCAAATCCCAGGAAAATGTGGGCACCATACGACAGAACTGCCAGTACAAACATGTGATTGTTGGAGAGGAAACCTAAAAAGCATAGTTCAGGGGCTTCACATAAAGCACTAGTCTATAAATCCTGTACCCTTGGCTGATCTAGTTGTCTCATGTTGTCGGGACTGTGCTATTATTACATATATAATGATAGCTTCTTGTAAGCTGCTTATGAATCATATCCACACACACCTGCAGACTTACTCTTGCCAGATACCAATACATTATTTATTAAAGCAAAATTGATCTTTTCTTGTGGACACATGCTTTTCTCTTAGCACAGAGCTTCTGCAACAAGGGAAAAGGGCAGAAGCAGTGTTTCAGTTAAAGACAGGTGAAATTAATTGAAGTTGGGGACACAAACTGCTATTTCTTAAAATCTGACACCTCAATGAAAACAAGGAGTTTTGTCTTCAGGTTACTTTTTATGGCTCATTTTCCATTTGAAGAGGGCAATTTGGGAAAATCTGGAGTTTTTCAGGAGGAAGATTTTGGTAAGTTCAGGAACATTCAGTGGAATCAGATCACAGCATACTTTTCAGTCTGTCTTGACTCATCTCTACTTTTTTACATGTTCCAGGAATGTCATTGTCAAATGGGTTTAGTTCTTGCAGGTCTGTGATTATCAGAAAACCAATGCGTGTGTGCTGGTCAGAGAGTTAGTGCAATGGTGACTCTTAGTTATTGAAAAGGCAAGATAAATTTTAGATACTGGTTTTCAGTTTCCTGAGCAGAAGGGCCCTGTTTTCTTCTGTGAAGTTAAGAATGAAAGGCTAATAATTTCAAGCCTTTCAAAAATCAGACGTTTTGTTGCACTTCTTAGAAGCTGTGGGGCTGGCTTTGTGTTCCTCGTTCTGCTCTTTAGGGTTTTTTTTGTATCACATGTTTCTGACCAGTGAAATATTCTGGTGGATCTTGACTAAGTGCCTTGTACCTCCTTTGACATAGGACATGATTAAGAAATACAGTTCATCCCCAACTTGCAGAGGGATGTATGAGACGGTTATCTTGTCTTCTAATACCTTGCATCAGTGAGACTTCCTACCCTCAGAAGAGAGCAATTGCAAGGCTCTCCAACACATCCATGTCAAAATCTCAACTCCTTTCCTTCAGTATCCTCTCGGTGTCATCTTTACAACTGCATAATGAATGGAGAAGCTCACACAGAAATGTATTTGGTTTTATAACCCACCTAAACGTGCCCACAGATTGAGCAAAGCTATTTTCTGTCATGTATTTGTCTGGCATATATTTGTCCATCAAATTCATGTCCAGGCATATGAAAATAAAGTTGTTACCTTGTGTAACAGTTTATGTGATTCAGAGTAAGATATGCTTTTGTTGGCTTGTTTCTCTTGAAAGGATTTCAAATACAATGGATGACTGAAAGAGGAAAATGCAGTGATTGCACCCAAGGGCTAGATAGAGTTCTGCCACTTTGGCAGTTTACAGTAATTCAGTAGTGTTTATGATGATAAGAAAGCAATTTGGTGAAAGTGAGGTAAAACAGCTAATACAGAGCAAGATAAAACTGCAGTTAATTCAACCATCAGGAAACTGACCACTGAAAAATGGTCCTGATATGTCATTTTGAGTCAGTCCAGGTTGTGATTTTACTCAATTCACTCCTTGTTTAAGTTTCAGTGCTAAAAAGACCATTTGTCAGACTGTCACTCAAACAAACTTTATGCAACAGATACAAAGCAACCATAGTACATTGCTCTGGTGTACCAAGACACAGAGGCCCTTGCCAGTAAAGTTTTTCTTATACTGTTTGTATTTCATCAGCCCTTCCAAAAGATAAAGATGTGATGTTGGTGGGAAACAAAATCCAGTAGTCCAATGGTGTTTATCAACTGGTTAGAGCCAGAATTGTATGAGAAGTCAAACTGAAAGTGAGTAAAGACAATAAACAGAATGATAGATGTACTGGCACCTATTTGCATGTTATTTCAAGTCGTTGACAGGCTGGGATATAGCCTGTGCATACAGAAATGTGCTTTTGCCCTCACGTTTTTGCCATGCATTCTCTCTGCAAGCTGCAGTGTAACTCTGGCACCTAAGTTCAACAAAAAAGCAGCTCAGGAGAGTACTGTGTACCAGAATACTGCTTACAAACCTTATTACTTTTCATAGTACCTAGTCAGCAAATAACACATATTCATCTAAAAATTTCTAGTAGATTCAGCAATCAAACGTGCTTCTATTTTAGATGAGAAGTTGAATTGGAAGCATATAACAAACAGTCCTTTAAAAGCAACAGATCTTCAAGAATAAATCGTGATTCTTTTCTACTTTAGCCACACTAACATCACCAAAGCTATTACATGAACATTCACCATTGTGCATAAGTGTTCCCAAACATGATTCCTAACTGGCATTGAAAAAGTGATCATTTTAAAAGTAAGGCACTATAGACAAAAGTCCACTGGTAACAAAACAGAATCTCTTCTCCTTTTCCCACCAGACAAAAACTGGAACTGACAGAGAAACAACTCTCTATTACTGGAACTGGATATCTGATGTTCAGAAAAGAGAGAAAAAGAAATGTATTATGATGTCAGGTAATTTCTCAGTAGAGAGGAGGAAGACCTAAAATCTGATCTGTAAGCCTTTCAGATTTTTTGGAACTTAAGTGACTAGAGGGATAATCTAGGTGATATTGATAGTAGTGCAAGGGCTAACATAAGAGGTCTGTAGATTAAGAGCTGAATTTTTCCATTACTCCATAAGCACACTCAGATCATGACATGTCTGCTACCTGGTGTCCCCCATTGTCTAGTATGAGAAACTGGTTCAGGTGATAGATGAAGAAGGTTGCTTTTGACATTTTTAAGAACATATGCCTTCTTATATGCAATCCTACAAAGCTACTCAGCAATGGGCTTTCCATTTAAATTTCCTCTTTGATTTTCAAATTCCTCTAGTTTTGCATTTGCTGACTATATTGAGGGCTGCAGCGCAGGGGGGATTATTGTTTCTTTAAAGGCACAGAATGTAACACAGTTGAACAAGCCATCTCATAGATATTGTCACAAGCATGGCACCAGAAATATGAAATCAGCCCAGTGAATTTCAAATAAGGAGACCAATTTAGGATGATCTGATGAGAACTGCTGATGGAAAACAAAACTACAAGCCAAGATTCCTTCTAAAATCCCAGCTCTGACGTCAGCTGTGCAGTGGAAAGCCATAGCTTTTTACAGTGGTATTCAGCTTGCTTAACTTTTGATGCCTAAATCTCCAAGCTAAATTTGTCCATAGGGTTATAATAGCATTGTAACACAGAAGTAAGGCTAGGCAAAATGAACTGTTCTTTGGGAGTACTATTTCTCTCCACTACTTTGAGAAAGAAACCTTACTGACACAAGGGAGGTGGCTTCAACATTTATTTCAAGTTAGAAACCTAGCTTCATATGGTGTTTTCAAAGCTGAATCCTACTTGAGATGTTTATCAGTCATACTGCTGTTGCAAGTAATGGCAGCTGGAAATGGTCTGTAAAATTTAGGGCAAGCTTTCAATGACAGATTTATGTTCTTTAGAGGTGTGAGATTATTTTTGACAGCACTTACCCTGGCAAAAGCCCTAATGTAAACAAAAATTACCTGGCATATGAAGTAGTGGTTTGATTGTTGCTTTTTCTATTTTACTCAAGAAAATAGGTGTAGGTTGTTATGGCAGCCCCTCCAAATAAGTATGTCTTCAGTGCAACAGAAAGTGGCACCTTCATTGATGTGATGGCAAACACAGCAGCATGCTGTTCATGTACTGGAGGACATGTTGCTCTGGGCTGCACAGTAGGGAAATGAGCATACCTAGCACTGGGCAGGTATCTCTTATGCACAGGACATCTTTGGCCTCTTGACACAGTTCAGGCTGTGGTCTCTTCCCTGCTCCATCAAATTGCAACCAAGATGCAGCTGGGCAGTGTTTTCTAAATCAGGGCAGGTTGCTATATCTGGTGTAAGTCACAGAGGAGAGAGGCCATCACTCTGTTCTGCAGACTGATGAGACACCTAGCAGGAGAGGAGTGCCGAGAGTCATTAAACAAGTGTCATGCTTAGTGTGGGGGCTTTGACAGGCCTGCTGCAGAAGCAGTCTGACTGATAGATCCTAACTGGTATAAAAATGTCGTCACTCTCTCTCAAAAACACAAAGAAATACAGAAAATCGTTTTAGCTTACTGCCAGGAGTTTTAAATATGGAAGTGGACAAGCTAAACTGGCCCAGTTTCAGTAGACTAGGCCAGCCTTTCTGTTCCAATTTCTCCGTCTCCCTTCTGTGAATTTACTTCACAGAAGTTCTGTGATGACTAGTTTATTATTGTTTACTAAATGTTTGCAGGATTAAATGCAACCTGTAAGAGATACATACTTGACCCAGATGTGACTTGGTTATGCAAGATTGGCCTGTGTTCTTCTGTAAAGAACAAAAACCCTTTAATTTTAGAAATTGCTCATTGCAAAATATGATTTTTTTAATAAAACAGTTCTAGAGTAATACAGAATGTGTAGCTTCTCCATGTTCTCTGGTTCTCCTTAGTCCTGGCACATCAAAGCAGCAGCCACAAGGAGACATCCGTCACTAGTTAATGTCATGGTTATGGAGATAGAACCTCCTCTTCTGTTTGGGCCAATGTGGTCAGCCCTTTGATAAATGTGTTCAGCCCTCATCTAGTTTGATCACCCTGTGCAGCCCCTTGTTCAGATCTGCGTGTGAACAAGAATGTCCTGACCTGAGATCCTTTTTAATACAGCAGGGATCTGTGATATAAACCATCAAAGGAAACCTTTGATCTTTTGACTATCTCTTAGTCATCTGCTGCACAATGCAAATAATAATGAAAACAAAGCTAAGAAGCAGAGCAGCTACATTAAAGAATCAGGCTTGTTGCTGGCAATGAAGCTAATCACAGAGGTTTTAGCCTATCGTCAGACTGAAAAAGAAAGAGGGGGGAGGGAAGAGAAAAAAGGGGAGAAAACAAGCTGTGCTCAGTAGTGAAACGTCTTTACTAAACTGAACTACGAACACTAGTTATTTTATGTCAGAGAAGTTTGTGAGAGACACGAACAAGCAACCACTCTTTACAGTAGAATTTAACAAGTAATCATGATTCCAGTGCATTTACTCTTTCTTTTTTGGTCTAATTTGTATGGAAATATGTGTAAGCATCATAATTCTAATATAACTCAATTTTAAAGTAATGTAGTAGTACTGGAACCTTCACTGCTTTTCTCTGTTATTCCCTGTCCCCCATCCCCCCCAGTAGGCACTTGGGATAGAAAGCACGTTGATTTAGAAAATGAACATATCACTTTGGGAAAACAGTATCTGGAAAATGTGAATGATTTCATTGTAATCTCATTCAATTTTGTAACATTTTCTGGGACCCATAAAACCTCAAACAAATGTGCGTGACAGTTGGAGGGTGAGGAAGCATGTGTGTGCATATGCACGTATGTGTGTGTGTCTTTCTGTCTGCATGTACTTCTGTGAACACACTAAAGGAATCTTTCAAACTCTGATGCTAAACATGTCTGTTTATATGTATTCTTTCTGCTACATTCATCTTGTACATAGGTGCTTAGGTGAAATTATGATCTGACAAAAAAGCCTTGATGTTTTTAATCCTTTTTTTCCTAAGCAAACAGAAGCAACCTAGAAACACCAGTAATTTCCCCCTTCTGTGTCTATGATCAGTATCTCTGAGCCCTGCTTAAACTGTCTAACTGTCTCTGAGTCTGGAAATGTTATACAACTTCCACAGCCTGTTTCCAGTGCCAAAATGGGACACTGTTCTGCTAAGGTATCCAAGCTGGTACAGCAGACTAAATAAATATCTGATAGCTGTTGGAAAAAATGATCCCCATCACGTTCGTATTGGTCTAAGTGAAAGCCTAACTCAAATACTTGAACATGTTTAAGAGGAAAGATTTCATACGTAAAGTGGCCAAATTAATTCAGAATTGATTAGTTAATTCAGATTATTAACTTCAGATGAGAGAGATTATGACGAAGTTATTAAACTTGCAATCTTAATTTCAGTTTTTCTGAACCTTAGAATTCAGGGAAAATCTGCACCTTTCCTAAATATTGAAGTTAAGTGAAGTATAAGGTATCCCGGGGACAGAGAACTTTGGGATAAAATCGAAGCTGGAAAGCTCCAAGGAGACACCATGATGTGGGACCACAAGCACAGTAAAGTTGCCACAGAAATTTTCGAACAAGGTCAAAAGCAGAGTGAAGTAGAAACTGTAGGTTTCTGTCATGAGGAAAAAAAAGAAAGAAAGAAACAAAAAAAAAACCTTTTTGGGGGAAAAATTACTGCAGGTCATAACAAAAAGTCAAAAATGCCACTTGTTTTCTTGAATGAAAATTTAAAAACAAAATCCAAGAAGAGAGGCAGCAAACAATGCAACAGATTTAGCCAGAAGGAAGGTAGCTGTAGACAAGCACCTTAGACAGGATGTCAAGCCAGCTGGTAAGCAAGTTGATCAAGTTTACCTGGATTTTTTAAAAGTTCATCTGGAGCCACCATGTATCTGCAAGCTGTCTCCATCTTATCAAGTCAAACTTCTATAAAAAGCCTTTTACATAGGAAAATGTGCTATCAGCACTGGTCTGATGAATGTTGCGAGTGATTTCAGGAAATTCAACATATTTTGAGAGGGAAGCTCAGACCAATCAATGCGAAAAGTTTCATGTTTTGTTGTCTACCTAGAAGTCTGTGATACTCTTTGTGTTGCTCATTCAGGTTTTTTGTGCGCTAAAAGCAAAAAAATCCAGATTTTGGCTGAAAGGAGGCAAAAATTCTTTCTGGAGCACATAGGCAGCTGTAACAATCACTGAAACAAGGGACAATGAGGAATCCAAATCTTATTCATTATATTGTTTAAATGTGAGAGTGATTGGGACAGAAATAACTGGTGCTTAGCCCAGGTGTCTCCAGCACTTATCTTAAGACCTTTGCAGTGAGCTTAGTGGGCTTAGCCAACGTAGCTGGAACTTCACATCAGGCAGCAGTCCTCCCTCAATGTGACCTCTAAAAAGGACCGTTAGGCTCTTGAGCATCCTTCAGCCAGATGGATGAAGGATCCCTGGAGAATGAGAGCTATGGAGAAGATGAAATATGTAGGAGAAAGAAGTTAAAAAAATATCCAGGGCTCTATCACACTGAAGAAGAAGTGCATTAGAGAGGAATGCAAACAGATTAGTTACAAAAAAGCAGCTCTAAACCTTTGATTTATAAGACTTTTCCTGACACTCTAAAGAGGACAACAAATGATGGACGCTAGCTACTATCTTCTACTCTGTTTTAGTGAGGAGAGGTTCAATCCAGCAAAAAATAATAGGCACAGCAAACGGTAAGAATTGGTACTTGCTGTAATGTAATTCACTATTACTGCACATTAGCCTGAGAACAAACTAGCACTTTTACCTGCTAATTATTCACAGGCAAGCCCAGACTATCCCTATGTAAGGGTTAGAAACCATAATGAAATAAGACAGCCTGATATATGCCATCTCAAAAAGGCATCACCTTTAAAAATTGTTGTTTTCATAGAATCACAGAATAGTTTGGGTTGGAAGGGAACTTGAAGATTATCTAGATACAATCCCCCTGCCATGGGCAGGGATGCCACCCACTAGATCAAGTTGCCCAAAGCCCCATCCAACTTGGCCTTGAACACTTCCAGGGGTGGAGCATCCACAGCTTCTCTGGGCAACATGTTCCAGTGCCTCACCACCCTCATAGTGAAGAATTTCTTCCTAAAGTCTAATCTAAATCTACTCTCCTTCAGTTAAAAGCCATTAGCCCTTGTCCTATCACTACACTCCCTGATAAAGAGTCCCTCTCCAGCTTCCCCTTAGGCCCCCTTTAGGTACTAGAAGGCCGCTATAAGGTCTCCCCGGAGCCTTCTCTGCTCCGTACTGAACAACCCCAACTCTCGCA
>VXAL01015723.1:1306-65161 GCA_013399475.1 Chauna torquata
TCACAGAATCAGCTAGTTTGGAAAAGACCTCTGAGATCATAGAGTCCAACCTAAAACACAATCAGAGAAATTGTGAGCTGCGGCTTTCCTGGTGGTTATCTTTCCTGGTATACGCTTCAGAGAATGGTTATTTTATATCATGTGAAAGGGTTGGGATTGGTTTTAAAAATAAAAACAATGAATAAAAAACGTCTGGATGTGTCTTCCACGTCTTTGCCTGCAAATTTGAAAAAATGGTGACTCCTTAATGGCAGTTAAAAACACTGTTTTCAAAATAAATGTGATAATATATTGTAATAATATTATATATTATAAGAATTTTTATAATGTAATAAATTAATTTTGATTTGAGAACACCCTAAGAAATATTACGGAGTCTTGAATTAGACATCTGAATGACTTTTGCTGTCCCGGAGTCCTGTGTCAAGTACAGTAACGCTGCTGAGGAAACAGCAGGCGGTAGTGGCGTGTGCCGCGGGGTGGGAACCGGCGGGGAGCTGCGTTCTCACAGCCTGCCCGGGTTCGGAGGTGCTCGCAGCGCGGCTCAGCCCAAGGCAGTCTGGGTGCACAAGAAGCCTTGTCCTGCAGCCACACGCTGGCGTACACCGCACCGGCTTAAAAAACGTGTCCAGAAAGAAGCGTTTTTACGGTCATTTTACTTTTGTTGCTTTGCTTGCTTGCTTGCTAAACTTGCTGTCATTCCTGCTTTGCTTGTTAGTGGCTATGGCAGATGTTGAGGGAGCTGATGGCTCCCGGATCCTGTTTGGTCATCATCCAACTAGTGACCTTGGTCTGCAGCCAGCCCTCATTTGTGCGAACGGTACGTGGTTTTTTCGCTTACGTGGTCCCTACAGCCTCTAATAATGCGGTAATATTAAAGAGGTGACGTCATCTGACCCTCTCTGGGCTGCAGAGCTAGAAGATGAGTTTTTCCTGTAGGTGTCACCATTATGCCATGTAGAAACAGCTTAAATTCTACAGAAAAAGAGTGACTCGGTTGCTCAGCTCGGTTTGTGCCACCTGGGTCTTCTTCAGAAACATTTTACATCCCTGGGGCTGTATTTCTCAGATGCATTTTTATATTTTTCCTAGTTTAGATCTGGAAAAGTCCCTCTGCTTCCTTTAATAACCACGTAAATTTCACAGGATTTTGAGGCTGACTCCCTACCAAGACACTAGGAAAACATATATGAGGTGTCAGGGCTGCGTGAGGGCTGTGATGAGCCGTGGGCGTTAGTGAGTTAAAGGACCACCTGTTGGAGAACGACTCATCCCACTCACTCTTGCAAATACTGCGCTACGGTGGGACTCTAGTAATCCCAAACTTGCAAACCCAAGCGATTTCCTCAGCCAACTTGCAGGCGGTGCTTGATCCTGATGCAGGCAGTTTTGTGCGTAAATATGTGGCTTCTCAAATTATTCTTTATTTTGACAAAAGGTCAAGCAGCACATTCCCTCCCCCTCCAAAAAGTGCCTCGTTGTACACAAGAATTATGTGCATCGTCGTGAGTGATCAGCACTTCTTGGCAATATCAGCGTCCATTAATCCAGCGGGCAGTGCAGTCCCTGAGCGTTGGATTCAGTAAGTGTACGGTGGCGTCATGTATTGATGTCCGGTAATGACACTCTAAGCAGAGGCAATTCAGCTTCGTCTGTGCTAATAAACTAAGTGCAGCCAGGAACGAAATGTATCCTGAGCCCTGTGGCCAACTGGCACAAAATGCCCTCTTCCTTGTTAGTAAACCATCCTCTTTCCAGAAGAGGGTGGCTGGATGCAAACGGACTGCCGGGAGTTGTTCTTGGACTGTACTGTGCGTTGAACCATGCCTGGGAATTATCTAGGAAAAAGCAAATTAGCATCTGAATTTGTGCTGGGGAACTTTCTAACAATTTTCCCACACGGACAATTACTTTCCAGTGCTTGGGCATGCCCAGATTTACAGTACGCGTGTAACCTTCATGTAAAAATGTATTTATGGGGCAAAACAACGCTTTTCTGTCCGCCTGCTCCCTGCCACTTGGATACGTAAATCTGATATTCTTCCAAGTACTCGCACGTAAATGTGTTAGTGAAGGAAAGTGTTTCTGCATCCACTCCTTTGTGCCAGGGGGCACAGAAGGTCTTCAGCACGTTCCAGGCAGCACTCAGCGGATTGCAGGATCAGAGTCTGGGAGGTCTCTGAGTCAGTGTGCCAGAGCTGTGTGTACGTTAGAAGAGCTGCAGACATATTTTATAGCTGCAGGGCGATGAAGTGATAACCGTGCACATGGTGGCGAACACCCGGGACAGGGGTGCACCATTCGATGGCTCAGCACCTCCCCAAAGCCTCCTAAGAGCCGCAGCTCCACCGCGAGCTGAACCCGCTCCCACCCTCCGGGCTCACAAGACCAGACTTGGTCTGCTGAGACCCTGGTGCTTTGTTCTTGCTGCTCTTCGTGGATTTCTTGTTTTAAGAGAAATAACATGGCTTGGAGTTGCTTGAAATAACTTTTAAATTTACCTTAAACAGAGAAATTTAAATAAAAGTAGCAGGCATACTTAATCATGACACAATCTTAGTTCTTAACAATGAAATCGCAAAATTAAGACATGCACAAAAACAAGATAAAGGAAAATTAAGTTCTGTTTACATTCGTCTTGTGCTAGAGTTACTGAAGTTTTTACATGAAGGGGTCATTTTGTCAGGGCTCTGCTGCAGAGCAGAACTGCAGCTCTGCTTTTCTGTCTCCTGTACGCTCCCAGGATTTTCTGGATGCTGCTGAATGGAAGCGAAGCTTTGTGGCCCTGCCTTGTTTAGGTGGTGAGATTGCTATCAGGGCATTGTTGGAAGTTACATGAGAAAGACCCCACTAGGTGGGACCTCACTCTTATCTCACCCTTATTTTGCTTTTTTTTTTGTTCCTGTGAATATCAGGCGATCACAGCCATCAGCTATACTGCAATTTGCAAGTGGCATACTGTAAACTTGCTTCTCACCATGTGACAGTTTCTATTCATTTTCGTCTTCCTGCTTTAGAGTTCACAACACATCAAAACGTGCTCCAGGTCTGATGCCATCGTGGGGTTTGTTCCGCGGCGTTGTGTTTCGCCGCAGTTCGTTTCTGCTCTGAAGATCTGAGCGCCTGGCCTAGTCCAGCCACAGCTTCTTCTGGGGCAGGTATTACTGGCTGAGTGATGCAGGGAGTGAGGTTTGGAGATCAGATAAAGGCCTCTTTTGCCTTAAAAGCTGGGAGGAAGATTTGAGACAAATAATGCCAATACAAATATAAATCTAAAACCAGTCCAGCGAGGCTAAGGATTTCCTTGAGCAGGTCTTCAAAAGTATTTGGAGATGGAGACTGCTGTGTTAATAGAGGATTAGAGAAAAAACATTGGTGAAGCAAAATCCCTGAGACTGAAATTCGGAGGCTTTCCTCCCACGTAGCCACAGAAGTGGGGATTTACCGTTTTGGCATGATTCAGCCCCGTGCAGCGGAGCTCGGCAGGCAGGGCACTGGGTTAAGCTGCAAGAGCAGCGTGGGCAAGAAACCATTCTCCAAAATTTCCTGGTGTGCGCTGAAGCAAAATCAAGGCCTTTCAAACGCTCCTTGGTGTACAGTGAAGCCGTGCAGGGTGCGTGGGTTTGTATGTCCTGCTCCGTAGCCTTGTCTGGCTTCAAGCTGGGTCTGTCCCTGGTTAATGCACTAAACCTCCTGGTTTTGACCACACGGTCGTGACCGCAGCTGTGCGCGAGTGTCCTTCCAACAATTCGTCTGCATTACTTTCTTCATCTCTTTTGGCTGTAAGTTATGCAGGATGGCTCCTAACTGAAGTTTCGTGGCAACAGAGGCATTCCCAGAAAAGAGGCTTATTCGTCTGGACCTGCGCTTTCTGCTGGAAATCACCCTCGAGTGACTCTGTGTAGCCGTCCGAGCTCAGTCCCAGCACCTGGCAGGCTACTTGCCTGTGCCTGGCATTTCGTGGCTGCAAATCAGAGATAAAATTACTGATCTTCTTCACCAAGTCAGTCCTGGGGAGGACAACCATGGTATAAATAGCGGTGCTATTAATGTTCAGTAGCTGCTGTCATTCCGGATATCTTTTTTACGCAGCGTGGCTCCGATCGCACAGCTCTCTTCTCTCCAGCCTGGCCTGCCAAGCTGTTTGTCTAGAGCCTTAATGAGCTTCCTGTATCTTTCCAAAATGTAAATTGTAACCACTTCAGAAGGCATTAGTTAAGAAGTGTGTGCTGCAACCCCAGTTTAATTTCATCTGTCGGTTCGCTTGTTTCCATTAAAACCTGGTAAATTAAAAAAGCTATCTAGTTCTCAGGGCCGTGGTCTCCGTTTGAAACAAGGGAGCGACAAAGCCGGTGACTCAGCTGGCAGGCGCGGATGGCCGGCCGGGATGGAGACTGTGAAAAACTGGTCTTCTCTCTCAGCACATCCGCCAACGCGAAGGAAAAGAAAACCAGAGACGTCGAAATGCGTCTTGGTTTCTTTGCCGCGCGTGGGCACGCAGAGAAACCCGTGACAACCTGCCCTGACCTAAAGGAGCGCGGCTGCTGTAACACAGTGGTATCTCTTGGGGTGTCCCCAGGGACGGATGGGAACTTGCAAATCTAATGGGATTGCTGCCTGAGGTAATAAAGCTGCAAAAATATGTTTTTCTAGCCAAGTTACTTGGATCGAGTGCGCTTAGCTGGATTGCAAACCCCACTTAATGTGAGCGTTGCTCACCATTTAACATCTTGGTTTCAGCATTAGCAGCTTGAGTCATAGCCTGCACTTCTCTTTCTGGGTGCAACACATCAGGAGCCATTTTCACTTCGCCTTGGCTAGAGGCTGAACTGTGGTTCTCCCAGGTGTCGCTTCCAGGGCAAAGCCTCCCTTCCTCTGAAGACTTCTTGCCTTTCTCACCACACCTTGGCCTTCGCTCTGCGCACATGACCGCGTGGTGGAACGGGCCAGGGAACTGATCCTGGCTTCTGATAACATTTTTATGCTGGTCTAACCCCGAAGCGTGTTGTTTGCCTGAGTTCCTCTCGCTTTCAGAATCTTCGGTATGGCTGAACAAACCCAGGTGTTCTCAGAGCGATGCCAGACTTCACGTGTCTGTCCGTCTTTCCGTCCTGAATATGAGCGACTTGGCCAGACGAGGGCTCTCTGCCCACAGCGCAGTGCGAGTGTCCAGGTGAGAGCGGTCAGGGGGCTGGAGCGCCTGGCGTAAGAGGAGAGCCTGAGGGAGCTGGCTTGGTTTAGCCTGGAGAAGAGAGGGCTGAGTGAGACCTAATTGCTTTCAGCTACATAATTAGGACTGTAGTGAAGGCAGAGCCTGGCTCCTCTAAGAGGTGCACGGCGAAAGGACGAGAGAGGCAACGGGCGTAAGCTGCACCAAGGGAAATTCCGATGAGGTAGAAGGAGAAATGTTTTCACTGTGAGGTCGGTGAAATGCTGGAGCACAGGCCCGGAGAGGTGGGGCGTTACTTGCCCTGGAGATATTCAAAACTCATCTGGACAAGTCTCTGAGTTAATTTTGCCTGAGCTAATTTTGAAGTTGACCCCGTCTTGTGTGACAGGTTGGGTTGCACACCTCCGGAGGTGCCTTCTGGCCTAGATTTTTATGTATTTCTATTTTCTGTAAATGACGCTGAAATAAAACAGAAGGGATTGCATGTACAAGGAGAGATGAACACAGCATGTGCGGTCCCCTTATCTGGCTTTGACATACCACTGCTCCGTTACAGCAGCTCCTTGCTGACGGCTGGCCAAGAGCTAAACACACCGCATCGCCGAGGTGGGATAGTTGCTTTTGTACTTGAACTGCACAGAGTTCACAGATAGCTCTGAGAGCAGGGAGGCTGCCTTCATCTCCCTGGAGCTAATCCGAGTAGATTGCATTGCTGGAGGGAGCTGGGGGAGAGCAGAAGACAGAGAGTGTCTTTATTTAGGAAAATAATCCTTACAATCAAGCACTTAAGAGTCCAGCAGGATTGGGAGCTACAGGAGCTTGCTGGTGCTGTGGTCGTCCCCTGCGTTGCACGTCTCAGCTGAATTGCCTTCTCTCTCCAACAAGCGGTGCTCCTAGCTAGTATTAATTTGGCAGTGTGGGAAAATGAACAGACCAGCTGTCTCTGCTGTACCTGACCTGTGGATAAACGGGGGAACGTAAGACCGTAAGGACTGTCAGGCCAGATTAGGCTCAGGGCACGTGTAATCTAGTACCTTGCTTTTCTTCGACGGCCAGCATGGCAGGTTTCCAGAGGTCATTTCAACAGCTGTGCAGAAGGTTTTGGAGGATGAATCAATTATCTTCTCCCCCTTTCTCTGAAATACTGCCCTCTCTGCCTTCCTTGCGGGGCGAACTTTCATAGATGGGGACAATTTCAAAGGGTCTCTAGCATGCTTTGAGCCACGGGTGGTGGTGTAGACCCGCAGCGATGGCAGGGGCCAGTGGTTGGGGTTGACGCAGTGCCCTTGGTGGCAGGGGACAGCTGAGGGAAGCAGCTTGCACCCCGTGGGCAGGTGGGAAGAAATGAGGACTGATGTGTGGCCTTTGCCAGGGGCTATCAGGAGCCTTGCTGCCTCTGTGTGTTTACATGTGTGGCATGCATTGAATCGTGAAAGCCTGGAGCCTCTAAAAAAGAGCAGGGAATCCCAGGCACCATTCGTCCCCCCAAAGCAGTCGCAAAAGCGCTTTTGCAGGGATCTGTTTCTGCAGAGATCTATCTCCAGCAGAGGTCAAGGTGTTCAGAAATGATCCTTGCTCTGGGCTGCAGAGCCTAAAGGAAAAGAAGTTGAACTGGATCCCCTGGAGAGAGACACAAAGCCAATAACCGCACAGGAGAGATGCACTGAGTTTCATCTGCCAGTTGAAACCAAACAATTAGGGAAAAAGCAGTGTATCAGGCTAGGTAGGTCCTGGGCTGGATTTCTGCATAGCCCATCCCTTGTTGAGCATCTGTTAATATGCCCCAGGCACTGAGCATCCTCCCTGGGCTGCAGGCAGGTTGTTACCCCAGAGCAATATACCCCAAAATGGCAAAAGATGCCTATATACGAATATTTGGCAGGTGTGTGGGCACGACAGACAGAAAGAGACCCCCCCAAAGCCCCAGTAGCTGTGTTGCAGCTATTGTCATCTCAGAGGGGGGGGCACAATAGCAGAGGGAAGTTTTGAGGAAGCACTAGAGAGGAAGGGAAATGCCTTCTTTCAGCATGTCAGCTGAAGTTTAATCGTGTAGAGTCACATCAGGCAAATCAAAACAATAATGGAAACTATTAAAAAAAAATGGCATATAGGAAGTTTTCCTTTTATTCCCAGGTCTGTGCTCAGGGTTAGGAGGGAAAGTTACATGAGGGTTTGAAGTTACATTTTTCCTTTATTTTCTCAGCTCTCTTACACATGGAATGATCTGACACAAGAAAATGTACCCTGGCATTGTGAATTCATGATTTCTGTTTTGTTGAGAAATAAATGCTTGGTGCCGGAAGCCATAAACATCTATAGCATAGCACCTGGTCATATTCTTACCTTCATAAAACCATGAATTCTGAAAACATAATCTTGCAGTATTTTTTCCCAGAATCTGTGACAGCTCTGTTGGCTGCCCATATTCCTGCAACGTCTGGGCTTTCAGAGGGCTTTTTGTTACTTGTTTTCTTTCTCGATGAGCTATTGTGGCAATGGAAACACTTGCCTGCCAGCGACAATACTGAAGAATACCTACTTTCCCTGTTATAATTTTCAAAAGTAAGAAGTCCTCAGGGGCATATATGTACTTGAGCTCTTGTTTATTATGGGCTGGCGCTGACTGGCGATGATGAGAGTATTTGCTTGCTTTCATCTGACTGAAGGTAAATGTTTACCTGCTGCTTTGCCTTTTGAAATAAGCGTTCTGAAGGATATTTTCTTTGACACATCTCTGGGGCGAATCCATTGCCTGATGTCTGCTAGATCTGTTTTCTGATTAGTTCCCTTGTCTGGTTGATGATGGCTCACAATTATCACAAGGTGCAAGAAGAAGATGGATGGGAACCTCCTGAATTTTAAGCATGATCCAAGAGATGTTTCCAGGAAGCTGGCAGGTGTTTATTTTGAATGCCTGAAGACATCTGTCCTAGCAGGCACGCTTTGCTGTCTGCAGTGCTGGAGAACACACAGGGGTCTGGGAGGTTACAGCTCCACTCTCTGGACGATGGTAGGTGTCTCACATCTCATGCACCAGCAGGCTTCAGTGAGGTGTTTTCAGACTTTCCTGTAGCCAAACACAATGACGTCATAGGAACTGGATGAATAATAGATGCAGGACAGCACCCCAGAGAGACCTCTGAGGATGCTGTTCTCAAAGTTGCGCTTAAGGAGTCCTGAAATAAGAGCAATCCAGGCGATGTCATTGCAGAGCCAGCAGACAACATAAATGGAGAGCAGCGAGAGCAAAATCTTTGTTGCCTGAGCCATGTGCTTGTTCCAGGTGCTCCCTGTGGTTGAGGCAGCCCTTGTGTTTCTCCTTTGCCTCCAGAGGAGGTCAATGACGAATCCATTCGGGATTATTACTAGGGTGGTGAAGATGAGATCCAAACCGACAAGACATGTAGGTGGTGAGGTTCATGATTAAAGTCCCTGGAGAACTTAAGCTGGTAGTCAAGCACACAACGGTTTCATTAGCAGTCCTCTTTGCTGTTGTGTTGTACTGAAGGTAGGGGATTTGAAAGACGATGCTGAAGATCCAGCAGCCGGCGAGGGTGCAGTTCACGTACTGCCCCTGGTGCCTGTGGATGAACTTGGACCAGTGATGATTCAGTCTGTGGATCTTCACCACGTGGAGGAAACTTAGGTTCTGCGCTGACCAGACATTGATCAGCCTCAGCATGTGATATGCGTAGAGGAGGATGCAGCACCCCCTCTCACCAAAAACGCTGGTGCCAACAAAGGAGAGGAATGCTGGGGCCTCTTTGTAGCAAGAGTGAGAGGTTCGCCAGGGCCCTGCTGACAGTGGTCTTGTGCAAGGGCTGAAGGACTTTGCGCCGGGTGGCATTAGTGATAAAGGCAAAGAGCATGACGAGGTTGCCTATTGGGCCAGTCAGTGCCAAGAGATAAATGAAGATGGAAGAAGGCTTACATACCATCACCGGTGCTTGAAGAGCGATCCCTTAGCCTTTCCCAGCTGCTTTCCTAACTTCTTCCTCCTTGGAAGCCTTGGCTGCTTGAACCCAGCACCTCTGCCTCTTGCCACGGAGTGCCACGTCTCGGTAGTGGCAGTGTCACTGCCGCATGTCCTCGTGGTACCTATCCCTGCTCCCCACCAAGGCTTGCAAGCTACAGCTCTGCCAGCTCTGATTGCTTTGATGCCTGTGCTCTTATCTCACTCAGAAGGGCCAGGGAGGGTGGAGATTAGGCAGGGAAGCGTGCTGAGGCTGAAAATGTTCCATATGGAAATGGAGATGTTTGCGGGTGAAAAGCCCTGCAAGAAGCGGTGGGGCTGAGGGGAGTGCTTGGGAACTGCAGTTAAGGTGACGCTTGCAGGGAGCGCTGGGAGGACTGTCCTGCTGCGGCTGGTCACCCAGCGCTGGAGACGGGTAATGGAAAGCCCAGCTTGGAGAGGAAAGAGCAAACACTGGGGAAAAAGGGTGTGTAAAGGGGCCCATAACTGAAATACAGAGCTCGGTGTCGTAGCCGTGGTCCAGCCCTGTCCTTCCTCCACCCCTCCCATCCCACCCAGCAGGCGCCGAACCTCAGCAGACCCCTCAGAGCTGATTTTCTCATCCCTCAGGGCTGTCAGACCTGCCTCTGGGCATGCACAGAAATGCCCTGCTCAGAGCAGCTGGACCCCTCTGTCTTTCAGGATCCAGCAACTGAGCAGTTCGAGCGTAGAGATCCCGCTCTGATCAGTGCTACCAGAGCATGTCGGACGTGGTCAGTGTGGCTGGTATCAGCATCAGCAGACCCTTGGCAAGAGGCAGGTGTAGCTGCCTTGCTAAAAAAAGAAAAAGTCCAGCGCATTAAAAACAAGAGCAAAAGTCTGGGTTCATACCAGCCGTGTGAAGAAGCTCTCTGGCTCCCCACATCCAGGTCCTCTTTGGGCTGGGGCAGGATGCAGGCAGGAGCTGCTGGGTCAGCGTGGGAGAGGGCTCCGGGCTCCTACAGAAGAGATCGCAGCTTCGGATTTTCCTGCTCCCGTCTAAAATAAAAGCGAGAGGGACTCAAGGAGTTCGTATCCCGCTCTCAGCCCATGCTGCTTGGGAAGGATGCGGCGTAGCTGGTGTAAGCACAGAAACTCCCCGGGATGTTCTGCTGGGAGGGTGGTTGCTGGGTGAGCTCCGGTGCGGTGAGGGCTGCAGGTGCGTGTTGGGGCTTAAAATAAAGCCCCTGAGAACAACAGCCAGAACCCAGGGCTGGTTTATGCCTTCAGACTTCTGCAGTACTAATTCATTTTAAGGTAATACTTCAACCTCAGTGGCAGTATTTTTTTTTTTCCACGCAAAATATTATCCCTAGGGATTGTTTCCATTTCACCAGACTTCTCAAAATCAAGCAACCATTTGTTTTACTGATTGGAAGTGGAACCATGCTAAACTATTTTTTTTTACCCCCCAGTGGAAACACAAGAAGAAAAACATTTGATTTTCTCCCCTCCCAGCTTTGTTCCCAAATGACGTTGACTCACGCTGGCTGGAGCAGACAGGGAGAGAGGGAAGCCTCCCGTGGCGGAGGTCAGCACCATGTTGCGCGGCTGAGGCTCTGCTGTGTCCCCTGCGGAGGCCAATGGCTTTTGCAGAGTGGGGTCAGCATGGGGACAAGAGAACAACCCTGGTGCTGGAAATGAGGGCTCGTCTTGCAGCCCCTTCTGCTGAGGTCAGACCCACACACATTCAGCCTGTGTTGTCTTTCTTGCTAATAGCTCTCCTTGCGCTCACGGTGGCCAAAAGCAGATGCCTTCAGAAAAAAAGAAACAGTCGCTCTTTCCTCTGCTTTTAGGAATCAGCAGCTTAGAGCTCTCCTGAGCTGAGGTTTTCTGCTTTGGTCCATGTCTTCAGTGGACCTTTCCTCCCTGGATTTGTACCTTTGCTTTCAAACCCATTTAAAGGAAAACTTGCTGTAAGAGGAGGTGTGAGTACCTACAGGAGGCAGGAGAGTGGTCACCGCAGCCAGAGGGTGAAGGGCTCCCAAGCCTCCTCCTGTAAATCCACGCCTGAGAGCCCAGCCTGTTCCTCGGGCACGTCCGATCCCATCGCTGGGCATTATTCCGGCTGCAGCCCGGGTGCAAAATGTTTGTGCTCTGCCTCGGAGGAGCTGAGCTCAGCACAGCTGCTGGGGGATTGCACGGAGATTAATGAGCCCATCAAGGCAATGGTGGTGGGGAGAGGTGGTGTCTTCTGTGCCACTAATGTGGGGCTGGAGGAGTGAATCGATGGCTGGTGGTGACAGCCCAGCTTACGTTGTCTTCTCTTTGATTTAATCACTGGATGATTAGACCAGAGCTTGAGAATAGGGCTATTAAACATTGTGCTGTTCCTTTTACTGGATTGCTAGTGGGAGAAGTTACTGGAAGATTTCCAGTACTCTGTGTTCATGGAAAGGATGCAGAAGTGCTAGGAGCCCATCTCTCTGCCCCAAATCAGTGTCAGCTCTGCCTGCTGCACCCCTGGTGTTTGTCTGTGTGCCCAAAAGCCTCCAGCGATGGGACATGTGCCCTGTCCCACCCCATAACCTTCCAGCTCATGCGATCCCTACCGCAGTCAGGATCTCCTTAATGTCTGATGTAAATCTTCCTGGGGACAATGTGAGCCCAATATGATCACTATTTGGTAATGAATATTCATTATAATTCTGTAATGAATAACGAAGGTCAGTGTTCCTTAATAAGGTAGAAGAAAGGCACGCAGGAGGTCCATTCAGTGGCTGGTATATGAAGCAGTGAGATATTATAATTAATATCACAAGAGTGACAATGTGCTAAGAAAACTGGCAACCAGATGAAGGGATGCCATGAAGTTTTAGCTTCAGGAAGTTAAAAAGGCATTGACTGAAGTTAATGGAAATTCTGCCTGCATAAGAAACACAGGTGGAAAGGAAAATGGTCTTATTTTAATCAAAGCAAGAGGAAAAAAATAATTTAAATCAGTCCAAGTGATTGCAGGCTTAATTCTTTCCCCTTATTAGACACTTCAATCCTAACCCTACATCCCTAAGAGGTCTCTTAACACTGGAGACGCAGGGATTTGATTTGTATGCGCGCTGACCCCACAAAGTGATGCAGCGAAGCCATCCTCTCCCAGCAGGGTGGCTTTCAGGCTGTGTCTTCTGGTGGAGACAATTACAGTGAAACCGTCCCTTTCTGGAAATTGACGGGCAGGGAGAGTGTCCTCTCCACGAGCGCTCTCAGATACATGATTGAGGTGCTAAATTATCACTATGGATGGCAGGAAAAGGAGAGAGTTTTGCTCCTGTTCTGAGCTGGATGCAAAGGTTGGGGGAAACACGGAAATGCAGGGGTGTCAGTCTTTGGGCTGGGAACAGCCTTTCAGTCCCCACTGGCAGTTACCAAACTACCAACCTCTCCTGCCACACCTTCTCTTTTGCCCTGTGGCGATGATATGTAAAAAAAAAAACTATGAAGCTGAAGCACCACCTGCTCTCTGCAGAGCCCAGAGTCAGAAAATGGGACGCAGAGGGGAGAATATCATCAGAGGTGGCCAAATAGCTCCTGCTGGGAAAGGCAGTTTTGCTGGAGCCAAGGATATGTTGGCGCAAGGGAAATTTCAAACACCGTTCACCTTCCCTCACTTCCTCTCGACAACACGGCACAGCTTTGCTGCCCTTCCATTTCCAGTCTCATCAGACTGGTTTGAAACTTGTTGACTGTACAGCACCTTCAGGGAGAACATACCGGTATTGCCGTTACGGTTTGGAAAACCATATGGTCCTTGATAAGCAACACGTGTGAGCTCAGAAGAGAAGCTTGGGTTTGCAGCCGTTGCTGAGCAGAGTGGCTGGGCACAGATCATCTTCTGGAGTGACCATGCATGTGGATCTTGGGTGGAGAGCATCTGCTTTGGAGCTTGTGGCTTGCTCTGCTCTTGCTCCAAGTCAGGCTGGGTCTCACTGGAAGATGGGCTGGGAGCAGGCAGAGGCTTCCTGCCTCCCTGCAGGATTTATTCACTGCAGGTAGTGAGCCTGCATCTGCCTCCTTGTCATGCCCGTGCCCTTCTGGGCACCCACGTCCCCATCATGGTGGCTGAGAGCAGATCAGGAGCTCTTCAAGGCAGGCTCTCTGCCTTGCCTTGTCTGTGGGAGATGCCCTGAAGCAAATGAAGCACTCAACACCTACAGCTCTATGGATTCAATAGGTTTAGGGAGGATAAAAGGGAGGGAGATAGTCTAGCAGGGAAAAGCAGGAAATGTTTTTGTTCATTTAAAAAATATATATTTATTTCTCAAAATGTTCTGCTTAAAAAAAAAAAAAAGACACAAGTCTAGTGTTCTTTTCCTTTCTCCTGCACTGCTTTATCTGCTCTAGAAATAAGTGAAGCAAGGGGAAGGATGACCAGTATATGTTGGTTTAGAAATCACTGATAAAAAGCCCTGATTTACCTTGGTTTTAGTGGGGTTCAGACAAAATTCCTACCGAGAGAAAAATGGAAGTGCGTTCCTTTTCTTTCCATTTCTTTTTTTTTTTTTTTTTTCCCATCACAAAAATGGCACAGATGGAGAGATTTTAACCAGCCAATTCAAATGAGTAAGTGGAGGAGAGACCCCATTTCATCCTGGCAGTCCTTCTGGAAACGAGGCCAACTCATTATCCGGAGATCTCCGCATCTCCACGGAACAGCCTGTTCTCCGTGCCCTGCGTGGGGCGAGGTCCTCCCCTGCTCTCCTGCCCTGGCACAGGTTAGCCCTTGGAGGGAGATGCTGATGGAGAGCTGCAGCCTCAGCACAGCTAAATCTTACGGCTTTATCTCACGCCTTGCCATATTTATATGGATTTGTGTCTGAAAAAAAAAAAGCCTGCTTTTGCAAACATTTTTATTTTTCAGCTTTCCCATCCATCTTCCCCGTCCTCAGGAAACATCCAACCCTGGGAGATTCAGCCAAAAAGAAACGGAAATGTTCTGGCGTGTTTTTGCAGTTATATTGTGTTTTTTTTTTTAGGATTTGCATTTCAACAGAAGAGCAAAAATAACCCTGAGAAGTGGAGCTGAAAGCAGACTCCTGTTCCCAGGCAGGAAAATACCAAAATGCCATTTTACGTCCGCTCAGCCCTGTCCCTTCGCAGCCATCATTGGCTTCAGTGCTCACCTTATAGTGTCTCCTGGTGCCATCAGCAGCACCTAACCAAGAAGAACTGGGAAAACTGGTTTTGGAGACTTCCGCAGAGATGGATTTTGCTGCCATCCTGTGGTCATTACCTTTTGAAGCCACTGAGATGGTCTCAAGGCAGCAGTTCGACTTGTCTCCATCCTTCAGCAGGTCTGGCAGTGCCTTCCCCCTGTACAAGGAGCTCTACAAACTCCCACCAACCACGCATGGAGCAGCAAGACAAAAGGAAAGGGCAGGTGGCTGCTCCTCCTCGCTCCCTCTGACACACAAGGATGTACCGGGCCAGATGCTGTGAAGGTGTCTATAAAAATCCCCATGGAACCCTATTTTCATGTGTAGGCACCTAAAAACCATTAAAAATCTACCCCCAGATTTTGAAAGGACACACGCAGGAAGGCTGGGAGGCAGAAGAAAAGCTGCTCATCTCATTCTGATGCTTGCCTGAAATCAGTCTCGACTCTCCATGCCTCAGTTTCCCCAGGTGCAAAATGAGGATGATAAAACCTGCCTCGAAGGATGCTGCAAGAGCTCATGCGCTGCCCGTGGGTCCCTGGTTAAAGCTCGGTTTGGTTAAGCCAAACTGGCCAGGGCAGTGTTTGCTTTGGAACCATGGGCTTGAGGTACCCCTGGGCATCCACATCCATGCCACAGCCACCTCCCCACCCTTCGTGTCCCCTCGGGCTGTGGGAGCCCCTGGGTGCAGCCACTCTCTGGCCATTCTCTTGATGTCATCATCATTCTCAGGAGCCTCCTGGCTTCTGTCCATGGAGGAGCCAAGGTCAGGGTGGACCCAGCCCCTCTCTGTCTTGAGCACTGCAGAGACCCTGCACCCATTTTCCTCCAAAGTCCACCCTGGAGCCTGCCGGCAGCTGTCCAAACTTTTAGCCTCTGTGGTCGTGGCCTCCACCTTCCTCCTGCTCCCTTGGGGCAGCTTGGTGGCCCTGCCTTTGTCACCGTTGCCCTTGTTTTCTGCCCTCTCTCTGGGGTCTTGCCCCCAGCCCCAGCCTGGTGTCAAAGCCAGTCCTGTCCTATGCAATGTCCCTACAGCAGCTTGTCCTCCCGCTGGACCTTGGGTAAGCCCAAGCTTCCCCTTGCTCTGCAGGGTCACTTGCAGGTCCCTGACTGTCCCTGCTGCCTGGAATTGTCCTCCTTCCCCCATGCAGCCCTTGAGAATAGAGCCCCCTTCCACATGGGGTCAGACAGTCATCAGGTGGTGCTTGGGCTGTGTCCTGCACATCCCAGGATTCATCGTGGCATCACCTTCAAGAGCCAAGCCTCCGGGCAGAGCGTGGGCGAGCGCTGGAGCAAGTTGAAAGACATCACAGCTATTTCTGCACCTTCACTGGTGGACGGAGCCAGCCCATTGCAGGGTCCTGTCACAGGCGGCGGCCAGAGATCTGGGTTCATCCCTGCTTCTGCCACTGGTTCTCTGTGTGGCACTGGGCAAGTCACTTTACCTCTCCCAGCTTTCCCTTTGCCTGTAGAGAGAGGACGAACATCCTTCCTCCTGCCCTGGTGCGACCCATTGCTTTGACGCAGCAGGTCGTAGCTGTGGCACACCTAGGGAGGTGCGGCACCGAGGTGTCAAAAAGCTGGATCCTTATCTACCCAACGCAGTTTGGATCAGAGGGAGGCAAGAAAATTCTGCAGGTCCTGGAGAAGAGCAGACACTGTCACCTCCTGGCTCATGGGGTGACTTAAACAGCTTCTAATTTATGGTCCAGGTCCCTTAAATGAAACCTTGGCCAGACCCCAGCATGTGCTAGAAGCTCGTGCACCACATGCTTGTGCAAAGCAAGTCAAGTGAGGTGTTTCTGCTTTTTCTGGGTCTGTGCACAGTGCTTGTATCTATCAGTAAACCAACCGGGGCCAGAGCTGTTCTTTGGCCTCGAGGCCAGCTCGTCTCCTCCAGACATCTCACCCCTAGCCCCAGCCCAAGAACTGCTGGGGACTTGGTTCACTGGCTCCAGCACTGGCAGCTGAAGTGTTCGGGCAACCGCTTTCCAGTCGGTGCTTGGATGACTAGTGCGGATGTAGTGTGTCAGATCAGAGACTCCACAAAAAGCAACACCTTCTGGATGAAGCACTGTATTTCAGCGCTGGGGATAATTCTGTATTCCCATCTGCTTTATTTTAAGCAGCTGCGGGGATCGAAGGAGCCACCTTAAGAGAATACAGCCAGCACCATCCTGCTCCGTCCGCCCACGGGCTGACAGATTAAATCTCGTTTGCTTGTGCCAGAAGTCTTGCTCACTTGTTTGTCATTATCTGGAGCTTTGTTAGGCTATGTTAAAAAAATAATCAGCAAAACAAAACTTTTTTTTTTTTTTAAATAGAAACAAAGTCAGGGAAGGAGAAAGTGTAGACAAACTCTCGGAGAGCAGCTGAGCCGCAGTGCCCTGGCTCAGCTGAAGACACGTGGAGGGACAGCTCTGGAACAGCCGCCGGAGGAACTTCTGCCCGTGTCACGCACCTCGCCTCGGTTACTCGCCCGGCCCCACAGCCCGTCTCCAGGGTGTGTAAATCTGCATCCAGTTCTAATTGCAATTTGCAAGCTTTTTACACAATTTGCTGTTAGCTTCAGAGTTCTCTAATCTTGCACATCTTCTCCCACCCACGCTGGACACCAAAACTAGAATATCACCACGAATGATATCCCTCTCCGTTCAAATTCAAAAGAAAGAAGAAGTCCAGATAAGAGCTGAGCCGACACATTTTATCACAACGCATTAAAACTTTCCATGCTGGTATTCACATCTCCCTTACTTTGCTTTTTTTTCTCCTTCTTCTTTTCCTCTGTCTGCTTTGCATCCTGATCCAGAGAATAAATCAGGTGGATTGGACTTTGTAACTTGGAAGGCCACCAATCTCCAGACACGTGCCAAATACCACCTCTTCATAACCTCGCCGTATGCTGCAGAGCTAATTTTGACAGTCACCAAAAGCAGCTGAAACCCAGAAGAGCCAGGAAGAGACGCCACATTCCTGCAGCTCATGCAGGCAAGCCTGGCACCCCGTCCTCTGCGACCTGCGAGGTCATCCAAGCAGTGGCGTGCGCGTGTAATAAAGCTGTGAAGCTCAGGCACAGCCAAAGTTCCCCTTGCTGGTTGCAAGCCAGCTCTGAAGGAGAGATCATAAAATTGGTAGAGAAAAAGTAAGGATCTAAGGTGGATCTAATTTGTGTCTCCAACCACCCAAAGGAAGGTTATAGAGAGGATGGAGCCAGACTTTTCTCAGAGGTGCACAGGAAAGGACAGGAGGCAGCAAGCAGTTCCAATGAGATGCAAGAAAAAATCCTTCATCATGAGAGTAGTCAAACGCAGAAAAGGGGATCAGAGAGGCTGTGGATTCTCCATCCTTGGAGATACTCAAACTCAGCTGGACATGGCCACGGGCAATCTGCTAATTTAGAAGATGGCCTGGCTTTGATCAGGAAGTTGACCTGGAGACCTCCAAATCTCTCTTCCTACCTCAATTTTTCTGCAATTCTGATACGTGCAGCAGATAGAAGCATATTTCTCTGGGGTCCATCCAGAGTCTTCCAGCCAGAGCACCTGATCTCCTTGTGCTCTTTGGTGCATTTCCCCCCAAAACCCTTTGAGGCAGTGTGAGACCCTCTCATCCTGCAGGTGTAGTGGAACGGTGCCACTCGGCTCATCCATGTCCATCCACAACCTGATCTGCCTGCAGCCCACCAAGCACTTCGATAACACACTTCTTTCCCTGTTAAATCATTGGAAGAGTTAAAGCACCAAGTCAGTTTTAATGACTCATAACTGCGCTGCTATGCAGTTAAGCACGATGGTGGCTTCTCAGTTGGGTCAGTCCTCTTTCTAATCGCTCACAAAGTAAGACATTGGTCAACAGTGAGTTTACCCAGCCAAATCTAAATCTGGGAGACCTTCCCAGGGGCGTGGGGAGAGTCGCTGGCAGGGCTGGGAACAGAACCCCGGTGTCCCGATTTCCAGAGGGCTGAAATGCCAGCCAGGCGTTCAGTAGGACATGCAATTTATCTAGATGAAGAGCAAGGCCAATTTTAAGTCTGTATTAACATCCCTAGCTCTGTGTGGTACGTAAGCCTCACCAGCACAATCTGTAAATCATCCTTTTTCACTAAAGGGAAGGAAAAAAATACAAATAAAATCAGCTTCTCCCTTTCTAACCCCTCCTAAAAATCCTCACCAAAACAATAAAGAGCAGCCCACACGAAATCTGAGAGACGGAGCTGCACTTATCTCCAGTGTGACTGGTAATATATTAGAGCAAATAGCTTGAAAGACCTGGGAGAGTTATACTTTTATCACCAGGGATGGAAAAAAAGAGACACAGGCAGCCTCCGGATAGATTTAAGCGTGGAGCATCTTGTTTTGTCTTCACGGCCCATTTAAATGTTATTACATCGAGTCAAATAAATTGCTCAACAATCAGGCCGTTCCTTCTATTGACCTCTAGGGACTGAAGACAATAAAAGCTCTAGCACTTAAATCAGGTCATAATGAGAAGATTAATGACTTTGGGAAGACTTGCCGACTGCAGCTTGGACCACTCTGTGCCACGAGCTCCGTTTAACAGCCTGGCTTTGCAGGGGCTGCTCTTCTCCGTCTGGCTTTCCCTCCTGCTCCTGCTGCCTCCAGTCCCGATGGGTTGTGCTTGAAATGACCTCCCTTGGCCGTGCTGGATGGCGACGGTTATTTTCATGTGTTACAGTGGTGCAAGAAGCTCCCAGAAGGCGGCTTTGATTTTTTTTTTGATTGATTTTTTGAAATTTTTTGGTTGTTTTTGAGAACAAAGATGAGGAAATCACAAGAAAGATAAGCAACTCACTTACTGGGTGGTTGGGGGCTTCAAGGTGAGACCAGTCCCGCGTGGTGCCTGCATGGGGCCAAAGCCAGCTCTCTGCTCCCTGCCGCTGCCCTGGGTCTGGCACCTAACGTCCAAGCTCATCACACAGGTGGCTGGAGAAGGACGGGGTCCTGATGTCGAGCCAAGGACTGGGAACCATGGGTTTTACCATCACTGGGCTTCCCAGGGTGTTGCACGACCCCCAGGAAAGTGGTGGGTACGAGTGCATTTGCACATTGGTGGATCTTCACAGGAGCATCTTGGAGGAAATTCATTATATCTCTATTTCTACGTCTCGATCTCTGTACCGGTTCCTATATCAGCTCCACAGTGCTTTTGTTGCCTCAGAGAAAAGCCCCAAACTGCATTTTAGGACACAATCAACACATTATGGTTCAAACTGGTGTGTTGATTAGGGAGGAATAAAACCTTTCAAGGAAGGGAATTTCTCTCCAGCTGAAACGCTGGTTTAGAAGTCTAAACCCAAGCCTGTTTCCAGAGGGACAGCTTGGACGAGATTTACTGCAGCCACCTTGCCGAAATCTGGCTTCTCTGCCCCACACCGATCTATCCCTGCTCAAAAGCACTTTGAAGGCAGCTTTTGCAACCCTGCATAAGAAACATGTTGCTCCAGGTTCCCAAATGTGCAGGTTTCCTCCCAAAACTCCAGACATGAGCCCTGGATGGGGCTTTGAGGTCCCCTAGCAGGGTTCAGCCCTTCCCATTGCATGGGTGAGATGTGTGTTGGCTCCCTGATGTATGAGCGAGGCAGAATATCCCACACCTGGGGAAAGGGCAAGGCTTGAGAGGTGGGAGATCAGCCTCACCCTCCGCTTGGGCATCCAGTGTTTGCTGACACAGTATCCTTGGAGTTATTCCAACCCAAGACCTAGTTTGCTGTGGCAAAGCGGCGGGTTATGGCTCAGATTGACTGAGACATTTTTAAGGTGTGAAAAAATGCATGAGCTAAAACCCTGCAAAAGGAGAAGAATAAAACCAGGCAGAAGCATGATCACTGAGTTGGTGATAGCAGCTTGAGGAGTCAAGGGTGAAAATTGTGCAAAATGTTATAAAATGCTAAGGAAAAAAAGCAGAGAATTGGAAGACAATGGCTCAGCAGCATCAAGGACAAGTTTCTAGGGCCACCAGCCCTCCCTGGTGTGTCTCATCGGGGACGGCGAGTTTGAAATGCCTTGGTGTGCTCTGGGTAACAGCCAACAAACAGCTGCTTCGAACACCTGAGCTGTGTGTATCCTGCTTACAAAATCTCTTTGTGCTTGGTAGAAAGAATTATCTTGTATTTTTACCTTTTTATCATGCCATTGGTCCTCGAGACGTGGCACAGACCCAACGTCTCGGACCAGCTGGACTCTGAACCTTTCAAACCTCTCCTGACGCCGTGTCCTCACCCCAGGGTCACCACGCTACCCTGCAGTGCGCTATTGCCATTGCTACAAACTCGCCATAACTTTTCACCGAGTTTGCAAGTTGTCAGCCATGCTGTGTCTGAACTTCTGACCTGCCTGCAGCTCTGTTAAACTTCATTTAGCCCCAACAGCAATTTCTCTAATTGACCAGGTGTGTAATGCAGCTGAGAAGTGAGGACATGGGACACAGGAGGGCAGGCAGGGGATGGTAAAGGATAGGGCACTGGAAACCCCATGGCCATAACCACCACACCCATGGTCAGTAAATGAATGCAGACCTGGAGCTGGCCGAAGCTGATTTTAGTGGTAACAAACAGAACAAAGATATGTGATCTAACTTACAGAAAAGACACTATACACCATAAATTTGGATGTCACATGGAGTTGCAGACTAATGAAGAAAGTGGAAAGGTGTGAAAGCGTGTTAGCAAACGTGCAAAAGTGACCCCAAGTGCATCCTAGTGCAGGGAAGAAGAAACCAATGACACGAATGTCATATTCCTCCCAGCAAAGGGCTCCAAGTACAGCTGAACCATGATACCACCACCAGCACCAGAGTGAAACCATCAACTACAGGACCCAGAAGGGCATAGAAGGATGAGCAAAACTATGGGAAAAGGAGTAGGAACTCAGTGTGTGTAATTTTACTGTAATAATTAGATACGGACTAATAATGCTGAGGCTGTTCTGGTGTCAGTTGTATCAACAACAATTTCTTGTCTTTACGGATGTATTCATACACACGCACCTAACGAGTAGCTCCTCTTTGCCCATAAAACAATACTTTGAGTACATTACCTGTAAATCTGCATCTGTAATGATTTTCCCCGATTTACACCTTTCTCCAGTGCCAGAGATGTATTGTTCCCTCCCTGCCCCAAGCTGTCGTGCTGTGCCGCCGTGTGGCCGTGCCCGACCCCAAGCTGCAGGCAAACTCTGCTGTCCCAAACGTCCCACCAAGGCTGTGCAACCACCATCCTCGGAGATCTCAGAATGCCAGGCTGGCTGAGGCGGGCAGGGACCTCTGGGTGCCCCTGGCCCCAGCCCTGCCCCAGCAGGGCCACCCCCAGCAGGGTGCCCAGCACCACGGCCAGGCGGCTGCTGGAGATGCCCCAGGAGGAGCCTCCACAACCTCTGTGCAACCTGTGCCAGTGTTCAGAGGTTCTGGAATCCCCCAGATATTCACCTGAACTGGATGAGGCTCTGTGCAACCAGCTCTGACTTCGAATTTGGCCCTGCTTTGAGCAAGGGGTTGGACTAGAGACCTCGGAAGTCCCTCCCAACCTTAATTCTTCAGTGGTTTGAGAAGCTGACCTTGTGGGGCTTGGAAGTGGCAAGGAGACCATTCAGTCAAGGATACTAAGGGAAACAAACACACAGACTTGCATGATGAGCCAGAAGATCTGATTTGATTTTCTTTTCTCACTTTGCAGCCTTGACTTGCAGAACTGAGCTAAAAACCCGTGGAACTGCTAATTGAAAACTAAGTGTCAACAGCAGCTCAGCACAGAAAGAGTTTCAATTAAAAGCAATCTCTTCTTGCCATCCGAAGTAATATTTTCCCTCCTGGCTAAATTTTAAGTGAAGCACAAAGTGGTTGCTTGTCATTGCCTTAATGGGCTCTGAACTATTGTGGGGGAAAACTTCCTTTCACTCAGAGGCCAAGGAGCTTTTAATTTATTAGCGCTGAAAGCGGGGGATTGCTTTTCGGTATGATCTGGCTGATTTGCTTTTATCTTCTGGGCTGCGTGGGTGAGGAGTGAGGTATGCTGAAGGCCACACCGAGAAGACTATTTAAAAATCAGAGCTGGATGGGGAAGCAATCAGTGTTTCTCACTCTTGGCCCTTCTTGGACCTCCATCCACCCCCCTCCGGGTTGGCACTCAGCCTGGCTGCCTGAGCTGAGCTGGGATAAGCCATGGCCAGGGGTCCCCAGGTGCCCACAGGCCTTGGCAAGCTTCGTTTGGGTTCACGACTGCAGCCTGACCCTCCTGGATAAGCCACCCGAGGGAGTGAATGCAGAGTCCCCAGAAGAGGAGAGCAGAAGAAGATGAGGTGCTAAGAGGGTGGTGCGAGACGTTAGAGGGTCTGGGGGCACGGGGAAGGCTGGTGACATCTCTTGTGGAAGAGGGCGTCTTACATGAGGGGGGTCTTGGAGCAGTTTCCCTGGAGATGTTCGGGGTGGAGACCATGTGGCAGCGAGTGGCACGTGATGGAGGAGCAGGAGAGGAAATAGGGATGGCCTGGTGCTGGGGCAGAGGTGGTTGGTAATGCTGGGAGGGAGCCACGGGGGCTGAAAGGGTGTGCATCGAGAGAGCCGGCAGCCGAAAGATTTGCAGCCCCACATTGGTAGCAAATGAGAACATCTGCATGGCTGGGCTTGCGCACGGAGGACACCTTCTTCTGGCACTGCTGGGAGTAACGATGGAGAGGGGACGTGTCCTTGGAGGCAGGGAGAAGAGCAGAATCCATAATTCAGCCATCTCCATTGCGTCCAAAGACCTGGCCTTGCGTCCCTCCAGAGCCAGCCTGGATGACCTCGCATCAATCACTTCTCCTCTCGGTCCCCAGATGCAGAGTGAGGATGTAGCGGGCTGTCACCTTCTCAGCTCTGCATAATAACCACTAATCAAGCGTGCAGGTTATTAAGAGCATTCCCAGATTTATTTTCCTGAAAAGGTGTCTAAAACCCACTAAAAGGAAGTGATAAAAAGTGACAGCTGAGGAATAAACTGCTCTTCATCATTGTGAAACAGAGAAAATGATCTGCCTACTGTTTTAGGGCTTGCACATAAAAAGTGTTCAAAGAAGGCTATGGGGATTGTGACTTTGTGAGTTGTTCAAAAACAGCAGATCATTTTAGGAATAAAAGTACTAAACACTTCTTTGTGCTCCAGCTCCGCTCCCTCCTTTGCTTTCCAGCCAGCATTGAAACCTACCTTAGCACGAAAGTAAGGATGTGAGGTTCGTATCAGTGCTGCTCCCAGGAGATCGGTGGGGAGCAAAAAGGATGTGCAGACCCTCTCAGTTGTGTCATGGTCCTCTTCTTCATGGCTTGACTGACTCTGCTTTAGCCATTGCTGGGGACTGCTGGTGCCTCCTGCAGGTCCTGGGGCTGAGCACGGTGCTCCTGGGCGCATTGCTGAGGAGGAGCCAGGAAAACCCTCAGACCAAGGCAGAGGAGCCCGCACCGCCAGCCCCACCGCTTGTCCTGTCTGCAGGTCTGCGTGGGTTTTGTTCTGCAGGCGCAGCGTGCCTCGGGCTGGTTGGTTCGGTGCGTCTCTTCTAGGCAGATGCAGTCAGCACGCTCAGATTGGGTACGGCTCTGGGCATCCGAACTGGTATTTACCGTGGTGGCAGCACAGTGAGGAGCCCACGTACGTGCGGTTGTAAAAGGCTTGAAAGCACCAGCAGGAGCTGGTGTTGGCCAAAAGCGCTGTTTGTCTTGGTGGGAGGCTTTCTGGAGTACACGGAGAAGCCAGTGCTGGATAAAGTGAGAACAGCTAGTTTTGCTTTGCTCTAAAATGTGTGATCTGATCTTTTTTCCTCTCTTTTTTTTTTTTTTTTTGAGAAAAAAGAGGTTGTTCATGTAGGCTTGGAAAGGTGTGGGAGCTAGAGCTGAAACTTGGGCCTGGCCTACAGTCCCATTGCTTTTTGTTTTACACAATGAAGGAATCTCCAAAACTGTGAAAATGTGAAGTACTTTTATGCGTTTTCTAAATCAGTTAACCACTTCATATGCAAGTGGGACCAGCATTTCATTTCCTCCTCCCTGTGCGTGCTCATCCGTGAAATGGGAGGATGACGATTATTAAGCAGGTTTTGAGATCCTGCAGAGGATGAGCTGCCCAGAGAAACCCCTCTTATTCTGTGAGGCTTTCTATTCCCATTTTGTGTTTGGGTTTTTTCCTCCTTCCTTACTTAAAAGGTGTTCAGGAGATGAGCCACACGTAACAGCCTGAGATTTATCTCCGTGAACGACGCATGCATTCAACAACATCCATAAATCACTGTTGAAGTAGGTAGAGTGTTAAGAGGAGAAGCATTTTCATTTTCTTTTGCTACAAAGCCTCCTGGAAGAGTCATGGCAGGGCGCCTTTATGTTAAAAGACACAATGAAGTTGATAAAGAACTGCCACGCAGGGTTGATGTCAAGAGGAAATCTCTGCAAGACAGATGGGGCTTGGAGCGTTGAGCATAGATAAATGATACCAGCAAAGTTCAAGAGCAATCTGAACAGTCGCTGCTTCTCCTTGTGATTTGTAAGGAGGAGGATGGTTGCTCTGGACGGTTCCCTCGAGATGTGTTTTTCGTGGCAGAGCTGACAGTGGTGTCTGGCACATTGGACTGAGCGGATAGTGATGGGGAACTGGGCAGCCCTCCCCACTGCGAGGGGCCATCCCCGGTCCTCGGTGGTGACCGAAGCGGAGCCCCTCTGTGCTTCTCTGCCTGTAAATCATGGGAGATGTTTCTGCCTGTTGTTTTGGGCAGGATTCAGTTGTGTTTTATGTCCATCTGTCCAGCATAATCCTTCCAGTGTCATCCATCCAGTACGTTCACACATTGATCTACAAGCGATGTGGCACAACAGAGAAACAGGACCTGTGCAACAAATTTGGGCAGAGGCGTGGGCTTTTTAAGCCTTTGAATTTTCACAGAGCAAAAGGCTCTCTGCCAAACCAGGCAGGCAATTTCTCCCATTGCCAATAACTTCCCATCTGAGTGGCAGCACCATCTCGGTTTTGGTCTGCAAACGGATACTTGTGATAAGCTAGCCAACGTCAAAGGAGTTGGGAGACCTTCTCCCATGAAGCCCTCACTAAAAGGGTCTGCATATAAAAGCAAAGCTAAATAATAAGACACTTGTTCAGGAAATAAATAGATAGATAAAAATCAACAAAACAAAACAACCCAAACCCTCTCATTTTTATGTTCCTCATGATACTCATTTTCTTACAACCTTCGGAGGATGGCAAGATATGATCCAGGCAAAGTTGATGGCTAACTGCTCTCTGGCACAGCAGTTCTGTCTGCAGGACCAGGGTCACAGAGGTACAGCAAAACTTGGGACTCCTTTGACTGAGATGCTGATGGTCTGGGAGCACTGAGCTGGGTGAAGACTCCAGCAGCAGAGGGGTCATGGCCAAGCAGTGCTTCCCCAGTGTCATCTGATCCTCAGAAATTCGAGCAGATTGAAGGCGCTGGAGTGTGTGTGACCACGCCTAACCGAGAGGGGACAGTTGCTACTGGGGTCTGGCAGGGTTTTTAGGTTGATTCAGTACTATGCAGACATGGTTGCATGTGCCTCCCTCCCAGAAGGTTGGTCAACAATAAAAATGGCACGCGAGCATACCTCCCCCAGGAGTAACCCTGCTTCTCATTGCCGTGGGACCACGTAGTGACATCCGGGCTGCTACTGCTGGTACCAATGAAGGGAGGATGGACAGACAGGGCTCAGGAGAGATGGGTCAGGTCCCCTCTTCTGCCACAGGTGAGGTGTGGGCAAACCATTCTTCGGATCCAACTCCTCAAACCATGTAAAAACTTGGCGTCTAAGTCCAACTCATCTTCTAGAGTCTCAAACACAGACAGGCATGCAGGTTAAAAGGCAAAAGCCACCTTTTAGAAGTACCAACTCTTCTTTGACTATAGTCATCGGTGCTGAATGGGGTAGTCTTCGCATGCCTAAAGGGAGAGGAGATGAATCCCTTGGGTATAACATGCCAGTGCTTACAGTCCCTGGCCTGGTGGGCAAGGAGGTGGTTGGTTCAGACCTTGAGTGGCTGGAGAAAGCCCTAACCGTGAGTCTGTGAACCCCTCTGAGCAGAGCTGCTCACCACCTCAGTAGCCCACAGGACAGGACAAGAAATGGGCTAAGTGAGCTCCTCCATGGTAGCTCCAGTGAATGACCGCAGTGGTCACACTCCTGGTGAAGACAAGGCTGCTGGCCCCTGCCCCAGCTCTTTGCAGCTCTTGCGTTGTCCTGAAGCCACCCGTTGTGGGCCTCTAGGCATCAGACATGGGGCTAGACAGACCTTTCTTCTAGTGCAGTGCAGTTGCTTTTATGTTTCTGCGCTCAGGAATAGGATGTGTCCAGTTCAACTCTTGCTCGCCAGGCCCTACATGAAATAATTTGCACAGAGCAATAGGAGGGGAAAGAAACTTGGATCCTGAGCTCCCTTATCTTGGCTTGTCTGTGGTAAACCAGCTCTCACCAGAGGTGTGCAGAGCTCACAACAGCCCTGCACACCTGCCGGCTGTGAGCATGCGCTCAAGAGAGACACCGAAGGGGGCTGGCATCTCCGTGAAACTCCCCACATGGCATCCTGGGGAACTTTTAGCCCTGCTTTATTTTGAGCATTCATAAGCCGTTCAGTCACAGTGATATGCCATCAAATTTTGATGTCTAACGAAGGAACAATCGTCTCTTCACTTCCCTTTTATAGCAGCTGAGGCTTTCAGTACCATTATCCTGCCATGTTTTGACATCTGGCTTGTCAGTGAGAACATTATCTACCACAATATGTTTTTTCCACGAGCAAAACTTTGACATAATTTCACTGGCAGGCTGGCTAGATGCTGCTGTGTACAACACCTACTGCTTCCAAATAGCAAACATATTCCCAGGCACAGAGCTTGGAACCTCTGTTTCATTCCCAGGAAAACAGAGGTGTGAAGCGTTGCAACAAGTGACCACCTTTGTACTGCAGCAGAAAATCCCAGGAATTTTATTTTCCCACGTTACCTGTAGGATCTGCGGACAGGGTGATTTATTTTGGTGCCACCACTACTTTTGTAAGCGTGGGGTCTGGCCGACATTAAGACTCCCACATCACGGTGTCCCCAGTGCAGGGGTGTGAGTTGGTTGCCTGACCATGGTGTTAGGAGCTATCTGAGATGCCTTCAGGTATCTGTGAGGCTGGCAGGTGGGACAGGGGTGGTCAAGGGAGGTTTTCCAACTAGGACTGCACCTCTAGGACCGGTTGCCATCTATGAGCCTTTCTGTGGCTGTTGTTTTCATCAGCTTTCAACTTGTGCCCTGTGGACACAGAGGTGCCCATGAGGTATTTCCCAATCTGTGGTGGACCACCAGCAGAAGACCTCTTTGCTGACTGTTTGCCTTTCCATCAGCCAGTCTTGTTTTACAAACTTGTTCGAGAATGGTGTGTACCTCATAGCTGTATTCCTGTCATCCAGCTCCTCCATCACCGCAGTGTTTCCAGGACTCGGAGCCATCCGTCCCCCTCTCTGGCAGCAGCACCACTGCCAGGAAGGATTCAAGATCTCTGGCGACTTCCACGGACGTTCTGGCCCCCTTCCACCGCTCTGCCCACCCCGGGCCAAGTGCAGCTGAGTCGGTGTGTTTGGTCTGTTGCCACTTTATCCTGGAAGGCCTCAGTGGTGCTGGGATTTGCCAAGAACGCAGATCTCAGGGGCAGCTCTGCCAAGCCCAGATGGTGCTTCTGTTTCCTTTCTCCTTCAAGCTCCTATCCAAGCCGTGGCCAGTGCAGAGGGTGGGTCTCTCCAAATCCCTTCTCAAAAACTACAGCAAGTTCAGGCTAACCACCCTTCCAGAGTACTTCCAGAGTAAATATCAAACGTATCATTGAAGGAACACAGCTTTTCAGGCCATGCAGAAGAGATCCATCCCCTCGCTCGCTGCTGTGGGAAGATGATGCCCAACAGCAAGAGGTGACAGGGAGCAGGATACAGCTATGGTGCAATTGCAGCACAGTGCAGATTGCAGCTGCCTTGAGCCTCGCTTTGCTTCCCCTGCTCAGAAAGTCTCCTTGGTATTTCTATACACCACGCCAGAAGATAAGTATGGTTCAAACTCAAGGAAAGTCACCAGCTCCTGCTCCTATGACATTTCTTGTGGTATGGAGCCACACGCACACACGGCTATACGGGCTGATGTCAACCATAAATCACTGTGCAGTATCTCCCTACTCAGCCTGACACCTGCGATAGGCAGAGTGCTGTAACCAGTTGGAATTTTAATGGTGAGATCACAAAACTATTCAAGCCTGTGGTTAAAACAGCTGCTGGCCTCATCTTTAATGCTTACAAATGGAGACTTGTGTTTCATTTCAAAAACATGACTGCAAACTGGCTGTCACTGAGCTCTGCAGAGAGATGCTGGGTCACCAGTGGGAAGGAGAAAATGAAAAAAAGGTTATCAACCATTAAATGCCAACTTCTCCCAGCACAGCTATCTTTCAGGATGGTTCTTATTCAAATAATGAATCAATTTAACTCATCAAGGCTCAAGAGACGCTACGTGTATACTGCAGGGAATATATGCCATTTATGCTGTGGTTTAGGAGCCTTTATTGGATGATCTGCAAGGGTCAGGTGCGGATGGCCGGATGAAGATATTGCACAAATGCACCTCTTCTGAGCCGCTTCCTCATTCCCTGGGTTCTCAGTTTTCATATAAAAATCACTAAATAGCATGGATGGAAGGCAAGACTTGAGAAATATTAACTAGGACTCAACCTTCAGCAGCACCACCATGGCCTTCCTTGCAAGACCGTAACATCTTGGTTCTAGGCAGAGGGAAACCCCTTTTCTCCTCCTCCCACTCCTCTTTAATGGTTCTGGAGCTGGGAAGGGGCCCGTCAGGCTGCCAGCATCCCTGGGGGACGTCCCCTCCTGGACCGATAGCGGAGGAGAAGGCTGGGGAGCGGGATGAGAGCACCCCAAAGAGTCAGCCTGTGGCAGTTTGGAGGCAGCCCATGGGAGCTGGAGGAGCATGGGGGCACTTGGGGCTGGGGACTCCCTGCAGGACCCGCTGCAGGGACCCGAGTGCTCCCTTTCTCTGGTGTGGCAGACAAATTCCTTAAGCTGATATGGAGAGAGCACCATCCTAGAGCTCCTGGGACCATACACACCCTGACCGGCGTGGTTACAAGGCACCTTTTTGGATGCAGATATCTCCTGGGGTAAAGCACTCAACTCCAAGCCCAGATGTCCCTGCCGTGTCCCCGGAGGGGGACATGAGCCTCAGGCAGAGGATTTTCACCGGTAGCAACACGTGGGGCCAGCTGTGTATTCTGCCCTTGTGCCACATTGCCCTCCAGTGTTAGCAGACAGGAATATTTTGTTCTGTCTGAAGCTTCCCCCACTCTTGCAGCCCTTGGTGTCTTCTCTCCCTAATGCGATGTGAAGGCAGGCAGGTCCTTCGCCGGTGCGCAGGGCTATTTTTGGCTGCAGGAGGACTGACTGTAGCTCCTTCTAATTGCATAAGCATTTGTATAATTCATTGGCCCTGGATTTCGCCATTGCGAGACCCGGTGTACGGAATAGAAAAGGCCTTGTGCATTTCCTCTCCGTCCTTTCTCTTCTCTACAGCAACTGTTCTGCGGGCGATGGGTTTCGTGCCAGGTCAAGTCCACTTCGTCTGTTCTCCTCTGTCAGCAGGAAATGCTCTGCTTTATCCCTTCCCCGGTTTCTTGAGGAGTTCAGGACAGACCCAGGAGGACTTGAGAAAGCATTTCCTCCTGCAGATTGCAAGGCACATGCCTGGGAGCCTTGGATCGGTAGCTAAAAGCCAAACAGCCGGAAAGACACGCAAGGAAGGGTTTATAAAATGACACGGGCCAGTTGCACACTAGGAATGACTCACACATCCGAAGCTTTGGGATCTCCAAACCCTTTGCAAATAACAGCAAAAAACAAGCTGCCAGCCGTGTTCCCTCCTAAGTGACACGTGGACTGGGATGCGCGGTGCCCACTGATGCAGTGGAAGGGTGACGGTAATTCTCAGACGGCTTGCGAAGAGGAAAAAATTAAATCTGGCCCTGGAAAACATGAGAAATGTGAGTGCCCTTTCCAAGCCAGCGGCCAGCTCGTGATGACCATCTCCTGTGAGGCTCTGATGTCTGAAAGAGCATCCCTTCGCTCCCTGCCAGGCTGCTTTCACTCTTCTCCATTGACACTGGCCCAGAGCTTGCAAAGTTACAGGAGGAGGAGAAGGGGAGCAGCAGGCACAGACCCAGGCTCATTTCCTTAGGAACCTGGCAATGAAATAAAATAAAATAAAATAAAATAAAATAAAATAAAATAAAATAAAATAAAATAAAATAAATAAAATAAAGGATCTGTGATCACAGGATGCTTCCAGCCTAGCTCCTAGCATCCCTCAGGAGAGAGCCTGACCACTGGCCAAAAATATTTCTGACAGCATCTTTAGGAATGAGGACTCGCGGAGAGAACTGAGCCAGCGAGGCCGTCATGAGGCTTTGGGGTGAACGAGGATGCATGGGGTGAGCCCAGAGCTGACGCCTCTGAAGGGGCTGGAAGGCTTCAAACAATCAGTAACAGGCCAAAATTAAGCTGAGATATGGCTTTGGATAGACTTTGGGACCAAAGTGCGATGACATGCATGCAAGCTCTGACTTGGTTCATGCTGAAAGAGCCGTGTTACATCAAAGCATTCACATTGTTTTAAGAAACAGAAGTTCTCCACATCTCATGGCATTGTATTTTGAGGCACCTGAGGAAAACAATTGCTGTGGAGGAGGACACTTCTCAGCTTCACGGAGGGGAAGAAAACCTACCTGCTTCTTTCTCCAGCTGCCTCCTTCTAGCAATGCACTGCTTTATGCTGGGGAGACCTGACCATGCTTACACCCCCTCCACCAAACATACCAATCGGTGGCCTAATTACACCTGGGCTTGGTCATTTGGTTCCCTGGTTTCTCACAGTTGAAAACCTTAATACTCTATAATATATTCTTTATTATTATTATTAATGCACACACTGTTGCATTGAAAACACTGGAAATAGCCTCCAGAATTTGTAACTGACTTGCTGGAAGATGGGTCCACATTCATGGACCGAAAGGAGGAGGTTTCTTCATTGACTGCTCCACATGTGGAGCCTAACAGGTCCACACCGAGCTGTGCCAGGCACCAGGAAATCATTGCCTTTGTAATTGCATAGGAACTGCTGTAAGACCTTGGCAGAGAGCTTGCAGGGAAGTGCTTCTTTAACCTCTTTTTTGCCATCCCTGGGCTGATTTCATCCACCTGCTGGGAGATCTTAACTCTTTTCAGGGCCGCAGTGCTTTGAGCTGTGGCCTTTCGTCCTCTCCATTGTGGTGCCAAAAGCTGACCGTGATGTTCACCGCAGTCGGAAGGAGCCCAGAGGCGTTGGTTATGCATTATGTGATGTCCTGCACAACTATTTAGCTTCTTCTCAGCCAAAAATGTTGCTCTTTTCCAACTGTTTATGCCTGCTGCTGAAGCCGAGCAGATGGAAAGGTGACTCTGTGCGTGGTGTTTCTCCCGTCCCTGCTTCCTGGATTCACAGATCTGGCCAGACATCAGGAGCTTCCTGCTGGAAACAGCTACCAGTGCAAGAAAACCAGGTTGTGCTCTGATAGCGTGCTCGTGTTGTCTCTGATGTTTACTAGTGACTCTGTCCTGTCTAGAAGTCAGCCTGGAGCTCGTCAGGCTGAAAAATATCACCAGAGGCACAGCAGCCACTGCATTCCCCATTCAGTTAGAGGGGACACCCTCCCTGAAATATATCTAGAGCCGTATCAGCCTAGTGCGGTCCCTCAGATGACCTTTCCTTGGTGATGCCATGCAGCCAGGATGTGTGACAGGGTGTCTGTCATCCCATGGCCGTGCCTTCACTGACTGGTGTTTTGTAGCGTGAACATTATCCCACCAGACCCTTCGGCTCTTGCAAGGAACCTTTTCAAAGGCACAGCTCCCCACCTTCCCAGCATGTGCCTCCACACAAATCAGAGGCACTGAGACCTCCTCCATCCCACCAAACTTCTGGCTTTTGCTGGTGGGGGCTAACCCAAGTCTCTGTCCTGAGCAGAGGGTGGTGGCATCTTCTGGAACGAGCCTGAATGAGGAGGGTCTAGTGCCTTTCCAGTGGAGGGTGGGAAAAAGGACATTTCTGTCCATTCCCTGCAGGGTTGGCCTGGTTGTGTCTTTCTGCGCAACTCCACAGCAGAAGCCATCATCTCCTTTCAGGTTATAGCTCTGAGCGCGGCTGGAAGAGGAAAGACGGCTCAGAGATGGTGCACAGAGATGGTCTCAGCCGTTCCACATCTGCCTGCATTTATGTGTCTCTCCCTCTCTCACACATGAATAGGTTCACACGTTGCCCCCAGATTTCTCTCCTCCCTCAGGGCATTATAACTTGCTGTCAAGCACCACAGCTATTATTTCAAGGGCTTTTTAACACCTTGGTGGTTCGGGTCATGCAGAAGCTCATCTCTCCCTTCCCATCCCTCCTCCAACTGCTCACAGCAGCCCATAAATTCCCCTTCCTGCCCCCTTGAAGGCCCAGTTTCACCCCCTGTGTACCGGGGGAGTCTGTCACTGTAGCTATCTCACACCTCTGCAGCTTGTTTTCTGGCCAGCCGAGCACATCCATCCATTCTGCTGCAGTGTCTGAGTCTCCAGCAACACACCAAGGAGTGGAGCCATGGCCCCAAATGCAGTGTGAGCGGGGACTCACAGGAATGGTCCTGGCGGCAGATCTGGGGGGACGGCAACCCCCATGAGCTGCAGATGCTGCTGGCAGAGGCTCTGCACCCTCTTGGAGTTCTTCCACTACACCTGCAGAGTCCCTGCAGGAGGGCAGTGAGGACAGTGAGGAAGACAAGCCATCCCCTTGTCCAGAGGAGAAGGAGGGCATCTCTGGGAACATCTCTTTTGCTGATATTTCTGTCAAAAACTTAGCCCTGCCTCCACCCATCTCATGTCTTGCAGCTCATCCCAAAGCTCTCCACCTTCTGTTTCTTATCTGCTGTGAGTTAGACCTTCCTGGAGCCGGTCTTAAGGAAACTCACCTCCCATCTCAGGCTGGTCCTCGCTCCGCTATGGGAGGAAGGAAGAGCTGATGCTCAGATAGAGCAACAGCCAAGAGCTGGGACTTGCAGAGAGTGCTGCTGCCCAATTTCCCACACTTGCAGCCTGGACACAGGAGTAAGTTCCCTGCCTGTGACATTTTGCGCAGTTGGCATTGGACATTGGTCTAGCTGATGAGCAGAGAGATGCTCCCCCAGACTATGATTCCCCTGGGGTGAATAAAGCTTCATGCTTTCAGGGTGTTTTTCATGGGAAGACAGCAAAAGGTTCTCCTAGGGCTAAGTGTGGGGTTTGCCTGCTCAGTGGTGGTGGGGGATGTGGGAGCATAGCGGGTGTTCAGCTTGGTTTAGCTGGGGGGCTAAAACCAGAGCTGGATTTTTGGATGACCCGACGGGAAGTGGTTATAAACAGGCTGTCCTGGAGTCTGAAGAAGGCATAGACAAACCTATATGTTTGTAGAGGAAATTCCTGTATACAGGAAAATACAGGAAATCCTGGAGCGAAGAAATAAACTCATGGGAGGAGCAAGCAAGGAAAAGAAACGAGCAGCCACCTTCTCCCTAGGCAGAATGTTTATACCCAGTTTTTTTCATTTGCAACCTTGTGAGAGCAACATAATATTTCCTGGTGAGACAAGGTCGCTCAGGGAGATTTGTGAGGAAGGCAAAAAAATCCTGGAAAGTGCAGGAAGTGTTCTGCTGTGTTTCTGCTTTGCCCTTGATCCAGCAAGTCCCAGGTATTCTGGGGACATCCACGTTGGTAGGTGTGGCGGGAGCCTCAAATTGAGCGGAAGGCGATGCAAATTGGACCGACGCTCTTTGTGCCCACGGAGGACTTCTGGAACCAGTGAGACCACAGCATGGGGAAAGAAAATGAAGGCAAAGATGCAGCCGTCTACGCAGACGAGCTCAGTGAAGATGTCACTTCGATTTGCAGCGGCACTCAGCAAAGTGACAAGTATGTTGGGGGGCGTGAGAGAGCAGAGACGGAGCACTGGATGCGGAGCACAGCGTCCTCCACCCACCAAGGGGCACCTTCACCTTGAGTGGTGCCTCTGCCCATGGAAATGGGCTTTGCAGGGCCTGCGGAGGGCTGGAAAGGGCTTGTTCCTGGGTGGGAGAGTCGCTGTAGGAAAGGAGGCTGGAGTCGAGGTTTAACGTGCACTGCTCCAGATGGTTGGGTAAGGCTGAAGACAAGACTGGGTTCCTGGAAGGGACATCTTGCAACGACACCTCAGCATGTGCCTTCATACCGATCCTTGTTTTTTTAAGGATGAAGAGCTCTCCCAGTGTCTTTTGAAAATCAATTGAATGAAGATGAGACAAAGAGTGTTGCTGGTTCACATCCCTGGGCAGCTCTGCAAAAAGCGGTGGCCTCTGCTAACGTGTCACATCTCCTCCCACTGTCGGTCCTGCTAGGCTTTTGGATGCTTTCCACATCCTGTCCACAAACGTGGAGACACACAGTCCTCTTCGGCATCCAGGTGGTGTGCGCTCTGCAGTCACAGGTGAGGTGTCAAGAGGAGAGAGTCATGGCTCAGGTGTCTGTTTGATCTCCCTATAGGAGAATGAGTAAATACGTGGAAAATCCGCTGTGATGGAGGGCAAAGTCAGGGAAAAAAAAAAAAAAAAAAGAAGTCCAAAGACACTCTAATAAGCTCTCCAGATTTGGTGCTGGGGGACAGTCAGCAATAATCTATCCTCGTTCTGATCTAGTTGTCTTAATACTACCTTTGCTAATTAACTACAGTTCATTTTGCTTGTCTGTGGACAGATATCACAGTGCATTAGCAAACTCTTTGACTTAATTCATCTCCTCCATCTTTAATGAGAATGAAGTGACCAAGCCTTGGCTGTCTCACCACCCCTGGGGCAAACATGGTCAGAGCACCCCTGGAGAGGACCAGAGGGAAATCCCTCCATGGAACTCCCCCCTTTCCATGTGGAAAGTAATGGATGGAGGTGTGGTTGCTTCCAAAAGACCACAGCATAATTTATGCCCAAGCAGAGGCTTTTTACATATTTCACATGGCTAGGGTTACCGTGCAGAGAGGGCAAGGTTGTGTCAGGTGCTGGAGCCTTTTATTTGGGAGCGGAGAGGAAGCAGAGCGGTCCCAGTTGTCCCTCTCCCTCCTCCCGTCCCTGCTCTCCCTCCCGATGCGCTGCAAATTTCCGCCTGCAGCTCAGGACAGCCTGGCCTCAGATGAACGCCAGGGAAAGGCTCTTACATAAACCCCTTCATCCATAATGGATGAACATCATCAAAATTCAACGGCAGCCTCCGGAGCCTTTCCGGTGCCTCGCCTACAAATTTCTCCAAGAGGCTCGAAAGCCCTGATTTAGCACTGCTCATTGATCAGAGAGAAATCTGGTAGTTTTGGCTCCCTCGTGCCTAGGGAGTCTCCATCCTCAAAGATCTTTTAATGTAATCAAGTCCTTTTTTAAGCATGAAAACGATGCTCTGGCCTGGGCAAACAAAAGTCCGGCCCTGGGCTCGTTCAGCCCTGGATGGGTGCGAGACTGCAGCTGGGAAACATGGTGTAAATAAAGCCACCAGTAACAGAAGCTCCTGGCACTTTCCCTGATGTGCCCAGCTGCTCTCTGGTCACATGGAGGCAGTTTTGGGCCTGAAATGTCCCTTTATGCTTTAGGTTGAGATGTGGGGATGGAGGAGGATGGAGATTTCAGCGCTTCAGCTTGAATCGCTCGACTTGGAGAGCACAGCCGGAGAATTGCAGATTTTTCCCGTCATCAAATCTCTGTTCAAAGTTTGGAAGTAGAGGCATTATCTTTTGTTAAACCAACTGTGGAAGAAATTAGGCAGGCTTGTGGGTCCGTGTTCAGGTTTGAAATGGAAACAACAGATCTCCTAACTGAGATCATTTGCCTGGAGTTTGACAGTACCTCTGTGGGAACAGGTGAGTGGTACTGATGGAAAAGGGCATGGGAAAAGGGAAAGGAAAAAGGGTTTGGATACACCAAAGGGTAATAGATGGGAGGGAGATTATAACGAAGGATGAACAGATGAGTTTGTGGCTTGTAGCATCCAGATTTGCAAATTTTAGTTCTTGAGCTCCTGAGCTTTGGAGTTGTTTTGACTCAGTGGTCCAAGCAGTGGCAGGGACAAATGTTTCCCTTCAAAACTCATAGAGAAGACATGTCCCCACTGGCTTTGCAAGGGGTGGAGCAGAGGGCCAAGTGCATGTTTGTCCCCTTGTGTCCAGTTGAGGGACGGGACACCATGGGACATACGCGTAGCAGGGGACGATACCTGGCCATACACACAGAGGCTTGTTTCTCTGTCACTGTAATGGCTGGGGTGTGTGGCTGGAGTCTGGCAGAGCAAAAAACCCACTGGAGATTCTGTAGGGAGCGTGCTGTTCGTGCCCTGCAGGTGGATGGATACAGCCTGCCCAGCCGTGAGTGGCAAATTCGGATTCAAGTGACGGAGACAAAGAGGGCCTGCTGGGCTGTGTTAGCTGCTGTTCCTCAACGTTCTGCATCCAAGGATCCCACCAGCCTTCTCACACCAAAATCCGTTGGCCATGCCATCCAGTGCTGTATCGGCCATTTCCTCTTCCTACCACAAGTAGGCTGCCCTTCTGTGGGTCCTTCATCTTTCTCCATTTCATTTGTTGGTTGACTGGCCTGAGAACACCTCTTTTTCCGTTGATCTCATGGGCCATGGGTGGGCAGCACTGAGCACAACAGCACTCTTAGTTCGCTTGATTTTATAGATCTGTGAACAATCCCGAGATGCCGTATGGCAGTTCAGTGCCTGCTTGGAAATGCACGATAATGATAACTTCTGTGGATTGTCCCAATTTAACATCTGCAGTGACTCTGTTGACATTTTGTGTCAACGGGGAGGAGAGCATAACTTCTAGCAACCTGCAGTACGAAAGCATATGTGCATCCAGCCTTCAAGGGAAAACAGTTTTGCTTCCGGTGGTGCTGAACTTAAATGACCGAAATGAGCCTGTCCTGCTGCCGCAGCTGTGGGGCACGCTGTCTCCTACACCAGATCAAAGCTGTCCTTTTGGTGGTGGGCCTGGACCTGCTGCGTGTAGGTCTCTTGTTAATCCGTGTGTCTACTGGTAGCCCTCAGGTCAGCACCAGAGCTGGTGAATTCTTGCAATGGGCCACATCTCGTGTCATTTTACCCATCCCAAAGTTACACGCCTCATCGCAGCCAGCTTTCCATGCTCCCTCTGTAGGTGGTGGAGAGAGCTCAGTACCTCCAGGTGATTCAGCCCTCGCATTTTACCTCTCTACCATAGGAAGGGATGAATTAATAGCCTCCACCAAAGCCACCTCTCCCTGTGGACCGCAGAGGAAAACCAGACAGTGTACTGAAACTCAGCCCTTGCCCTAAACGCTGGAGTTAAGTGTGGTGTCACCACCAGCATGAACAGCCAGAGCTCAGGCTCTGGTTGCTGTCAGCATCCACTGTGCTGTTTTTGACATTTTCAGCATTTTCGTCTGAGACATGCACAAAAACAGCCCCTTCAGGATGTGTTGTCATTTGTAGAGGCTTCTTGGTTGCAGACTTGCTCTCCAGCATGGTTGGCAAATGGGCAAGAGGACGAAAGTCCCAACTAGGAATGACATGAGTCAGGTGTTGTCTCATCTCACTCAAAGCGGGGCTGCAACTGCCAGCGCAGCAGCAGGGATTTGTGGTGGTGCAGGGTCTGACCCACTCTCTTAAGAGTCAGAGGCAACAGGAGATACTGTCAAAAAAGCTAGTCTGGGTTGTCAGGAACATTTCATGAATTCCTGTTAATTCACCCCTTACCTCAGTTGGAAGGAGCCCTGCAAATGCTGAAACGTTTTGACAGCTGAAACATTTTAGCACTCTTGCATGAAAATGCTTCAATTTTCTCATTTAACAGTTACATTTAATTTCTGAAACTTTCTTCAATTTAATTAAAAAAAAAAATCCTGGAAATGCACCTTTGAAAAGAAACATAATGAAACAAAATGTTTCTTTAGATCCCACATGCTTTTTAAGAACCTGGTTTTCATATCACAAATAAACTTTTTTTTTCTTTTTTTTTCTTTTCTTTTTTCTTTTTTTTTTCAGGTGTGACTATAGGTACAGCTTTGATGAAAAATTACAGCAGAAAGGAGCATCAGATCCTGACGCAGTGTTGCCCACCTTGCGCCGGTGGTTCACTGGTGTCTGTAAGTCACCAGGGGGTGGTCCGTGACATGATTATAAATGACCCTTTCCCCGCATGCCTTCCCTTCCAGGCAGCTGGTAGTTACGTGTTACTACCCTTGCCAGACAGGGCTGGAAGTAGGTGTCAGTGTCTAGTTAAACGCTAAATTATAGCAGTGAAATTACCATCTTGCAAACCAATTAAAGCGTGTTTACTTAAATGCTAAGCCCCTGCATTTCCCACTCTCATCCAGCCTCCCAACAAGTGAAATCCAAGCAACCTTTACTCTTTTTCCCAAAGAATGAAGACAACCTACAAAACCCTGACCTAAGACAAAACACATGCCGAGGTTACTACCGACAAGGGCAGAGTTCCCTTAGGAGGTGCCAGCCAGCGATGTAGCCACCCGAGTTTATGCCGAGGTGCACGCATGCACCATCACAGCGAAGAAGTGCAAGAAACTCACAGCCTGCCTTAGCCTCACTTCTGTCCATCCATAAGCTTCATCAAAGCCCTTGCAGGTACTTAATGGCATTCAGCAGAAGCTTAGCTTCTAATTGAGAGAAGAGATGGACACCAGGAGAGCTTGCTCACCACTCCGGCTTGGGAACAAGGAAAGCACGTTTGGCTGGGAAGATATTTGCTGCTGCTCCACCAAACCGTGCATTGAACTTGGACATGGGCAGCCCAGAGAGTAGTGCACACTGGATATTAAAAATTCAACATGCATCGCAGAGCTCGGGGCTCTTAGAGCCACTTAGATCTCCTTGTGACCCTTTGTCTTAATTTTCTGGGAGTGTGCCGGCCTCCCGGGACTGACGGCAGCGCAGCGTGCGGTGGTGAGGCTGAGCGCCGAGGAGCTTGATGACTGCAGAGACAAGCTCCGACTGTCTTTCCTGGGAGGATGGCTGTCTCATGGGACCTCTGCTGAGTTCTGCCTCCTGTGACTGCAAAAATCCCCTCCAAGGGCAAATCACTTCTGCAGCTTCAACTTTCCGCTTTTATTCTTTCCTAAAAACCATTTCTGAGACCAGTTCGGAATGAGACAAAGCCTGAGAACTGGGCTGAAGGTGGGGGTTCAAGAAAAGGAGCTTGAATAAGACAGGGACTCTCAGGTGCTGGTGGAGGGTGAGGAAGAGGGGCTCAGAGCACCCACAGAGGCTGAAGCCGGGATGAAGGACTGGGAGGAAGCTGCATTTGGCCGGGCTGGAGCTAAAACGCAGAAGCTGATATGATGCAAATGCAAAGACAGCAATGCCCAGAAGGCGGTGTTGCTGGAAGCCCAGCAGCACGACCTTGCAGTTAATGGTTAAGAGGGTGGAGACGTGGGTACAGTCCTCTGAGCCACCACAAAGCGTGCATGTCACCAAGTCCAGGTGACAGAGGGACCAGGCTTGGGCAGTCAAAAAGCACCAGTAGATCTGGGCCAGGGTGTCTGCATGTCAGGTCTCTGTCTGTAAGGGATTAAACGCCTGTGCCACTGACACTTCTTAAGAAGAGCCCAGGAGATGTGTCCCAGCTTCAGCACAGGCTGAAATGGAAGCAAACTTCTGGGCTGCTAAAAACAAGCAAGCAGCAAAACCCATTATGCCAAAAACGCAGCAGAAAATGACAGTTTGTTAGATGAAATCCACTGAGGTGCTAGGAAAGAATAATAAAGCAAAAACAGTGCTCTGGGGCCTCAAGACGCGTTTTTGCACAATAACTGCCTTTTGATATGTAAAAAGGAATAACCAGATTCTCACCGGGAGTGTGTGTTACATTCACATGAAGAGCTGAAGGATTCTCCCTTACCAGTTGTCCTGAGATGAAAGCAGAAGCACGCACAATCTTTTATTCAGGAAGGAAGCGGTAGTTAAGATGATTAACTGTTCGTTATGAAATACTGTCCCTAGGACTGTGCTGTTTTATGTCCAGCTCAGAAACGAGCTGGTAAGTTGCTCTCACAGACCTGGTGTGATAAGGACGTGCAAGCCAGGGGGAACCTGAAAGAAGTGCTTTGATATTATGACAAGGATTTTCATGAATTACGAAGACCCAGGGGGAACAGGGTTTACATTTTAAATTATGCATCGTTCGTAATGAAGATGTTATATAGTGCAATGGATCATTGACCTGTGCAAATACAGCATCCATCACACCCAAACATGGGCTGCTGAGTGCTTTGCGTTGCTATGTTTGGCCTTGTCTCACCTTCTCCCTGGCTTTCTGGCTAGATTCACAGTTTAAAATTGCACAAAATACTGCAATCTCAAGTATGTGTCCCTGTAGTTCTGTGGCATTGGTTTTTAAGTCTGTGTAGGGGGAGTCACTGAGGTAAACTTCTCTAGTACTTGATTTCTGAAAATGTTAGGAGAAATAGGGCAACTGGAATCCTTGAAGGAAACAGTGATAATTAAGAATTTGATCCAAATTTTGTCTTGAGTCTGTCATAGATGTGAAATAGATCAGAAGTAAAACATTAAGGTGATTCAGCCATAAAATAGCACTCGGCAACATCCATCGATACTAGCCCTGTCTCTGAATGAGGTTCCCATGGGCACATCATTGGCTGTGGCGGGGGGACTCCCCTCGCTCAACACTAAATGCCTAGCGAGGAGAGCCACCTGCTTGAGCTTCAGATCCTGAGCTCCCTCCCTGATTGGTGGAGTGAAAATGTCACCGGCAGGACTGTTTGTCTGTCCTGCCCTAGCTGCGTATTCTAGACTGCTTTGTCTTTGTTGGCAGTGGGTCTTTGTTGGCCATGGAGTGAAGCAGCGCATCCGGCTGTAAAGGAGACATCCCTGCGGAAGATGCTTGCAGTGGGGCAGAAGATCCTGCCCTGCAGCAGTAGGGCCTGTGTTCCTCAACAGCTCCTGACCCCCAGATTTGAAGCAAGGGAAGTTATCTCAAAGATACTTGTTTTGCATGTGCTTCTTGAAAAAATGACCAGAAAGAAACCTCGTGTGCTTCCGCTGAGGAGAGGATGCAGACTTAGCTCAGCCATCCCAGATGCCCAGTCGTTCCCACTGGGAACCAAGAAACATTTCGCCCAGATTGCTCATCTATTTCAACAAGCAAAACCAATAATCCATGAACAGAAATCTAGAGAAAAGTAGTTTTTATTGCGTGATGCTCACAGAATGATTATTTTCAACCTAAGAACCAGTGAGGTATTTGCTATCTTAGTTGCATTATGGCTAAAGAGCCCAGCTGGTGTGATCTTGTCCAAGAGACCAAAGGTTCAGTGGGAACCCTGGCTCCAGACGGGAAAGGACTGGTTTTGGCCCATCTCTGTATAAAACAACAACAACAACAAAACCGAACAACAGTAGAGGGGTGAAAAAAGCCACAGTGGTATTTAGTTCTCCCAGTATTGGTGCTGTAGTGCCATTTGAGATGGCCTGAGGTACCTGATACACCCATACGGGGCTGGCAGCTACAACAGAGGAGTTGTGGGATGCTCTCACCCTTATTGAGATGTCACTGGAGGTCAGTTGAGATAACTCAGAGCATGTCCCATGGCTCTGTGTTTAGAGAGCTGAACTCAGTCTCTGTGACTACTTATCTTGTTACTGGAGTTATCTTTCATGCTTATTTTTGTGATTAGGGAGTGTGAGGCTTTGTAGGAACTTGAGATAGCATGATGTGATTGGCAGGGCGTAGGAGACATGAATCCATAAATCTGTGCCAAGACATAATTGCTCAGGAGAGTTTTTTTTCTTAGCTCCAGCCCAATGAACATATATCACAGCATTTCTGGATGGGACCCTTGAGGACTTGAGAAAATCACTTGCTCTGTGCTGTGGGAAAACAGCACACAGAGGCCAGGAATCGTGCTGGAAGTACAGATTGCTAGCTGGGGGACAGAAACAAGGTTCTGCAGCAGAAGGAACCATGCTGGGCTGTACTAGGTATGGCTGTATCTTTTGAAGGGAGCCGAAATGTAGGTGTTTGAGGTGAAGCACTCCCCAGGTCAAAGGAGAAAAACGCCTTTGGAGGGTGACTCTTCCCTTTTCTTCTCAAGGTTTGTCTTTGGATGGCAGGAATGCCCTCTGGAGGTGCCCACTCCCACCATGCTGGAGATGATGGACTCTGGCACCCGTTCTTGCAGCCTGCCCCCGGGTACCAGTCAGTCCCCTGTACCCCATACCATGGCCTCAGCCATGACATGCCAACATCTGCTTGGGTCATGCTCCTCTGTGAACGTGGCACCTCACTATCTCCAGCCCTTATCCTCAAGTACCCCTTGGCCTCACTTCAAGTACTGTGCGCAGTTTTGGGTGCCACAATAGAAGAAGGACGTAAAGCTATTTGAGAGTGTCCAAAGGAGGGCTACGAAGATGGTGAAGGGTCTGGAGGGGAAGACACATGAAGAGCGGCTGAGGTCGCTTGGTTTGTTCAGCCCAGAGAAGAGGAGATGAGGGGAGGCCTCATGGCGGCCTGCAGCTTCCTCACGAGGGGAGCGGAGGGACAGGCGCTGATCTCTGCTCTCTGGTGACAGTGACAGAACCTGAGGGAACAGCATGGAGCAGTGACAGGGGAGGGTCAGGGTGGGTGTTAGGAAAGGTTCTTCACCGAGAGGGTGGTCGGGCACTGGCACAGGCTCCCCAGGGACGTGGTCACAACACCGAGCCCGCTGGAGTTCAAGAAGTGTTTGGACAACGCTCTCAGATATAAAGTCTGATTTTTGGGTGGTCCTGTGCGGAGCCAGGAGTTGGACTTGATGATCCTTGTGGGTCCCTTCCAGCTCAGGATGTTCTGTGATGGTATGATGCCATGATTATTAAATTTCTCTTTGTTGGGGAGCTCTACCTCTAAACCAAATACCTGGGGAAGAGCAGGCATGCCTAGGCTCCATCCCTCTTTGGGGAACACTGCAGAACCTGCAGGTTTATGAACCCTGGTAAAGGTTAGTTAAGGGTGTCCTACAGATGAATAAGGCAAATAGGAGTGAAGGTTGGGGAAGCGAAAATGCATTTGTCCGTGTTTTAATCCCACCTGCCCCACTCCATCCTCATCCTATCCCTAGCATGTAGTTCAAGACCTGATAAGTAGAACTGCCAAAATGCAGCAACAGGGGACCCTCAAGACTCATTCTGTAAGTGGGAAGCTGTTGTGAAAATGTCCCTCCTTGTCAGACTGTGGGTCGGTTTCCAGTGTCCCAGAATGTGCTTGTCCTTTGAGGTGCGGACCTGAGCTGCAGAGAAGGCCACCTTTCTTGAGCTCTCACTCTCAGTAAGAGACTTTGCATATCTGGAAATCTGATGTGGTTACATTTCCAAAACATGAAGACACAACTTCCTAGCTGGTTTCAGCTTCCTTATCTGGGCTGGAGACATAGCCTTGTCCTTGCACACTGTGGCAGAGCCATAAATAAATTATTCTAGACAGGCAAAAGAAGGTTCCCTCCCCTATTTTTGTCTCCCTCCCTCTAGCATTAGTTGTCTGAGACATGGGTTGCTGTGCTGTTATTGTTGCTTTTGTTTTATTTTTGTTTGCAGACCCAAACCCTCAGAGGCCAGCCTTGCACTGTAACAAGCAAAATCCAGCTGACAGGTAAAGACAGGCCTGGAGAGGCGAGCTGGGTCTTACGGGCTCATATGACTCATATTTTGAGAGGCAAAAGCTTCCTCCTCTACCTCATCCTTGCAACAAAACACACTCCGCGACATTAAAATAGTCCCAAGAAGTCTCTTGTCAGAGCCACTCAAGGTAATAACGGATGCATTTCCCACTGGGGGTCCAAGCCTGTCTCGGCAGAGATGCTCTAAAAGGACACAGCTCTATGGGCAGCTCCGCGAGGTGCTGGGGGACATTTGAAGTAGCAGGAAGTGTCTGCCTTCGGAGATCTGTCTGGGTGATTATAGCTGAGCTGGGAGGAGAGCTGAGGTCTCCAGATAAAACCATGTGTCTCTGAATTCAGAGAGGGTCAAGGCTGTGGCATGGCAGAAGTGCGCCTGTGGTTAACAGGACGGCCATTTGTGTCCGCATTTCAAGTGGGAGCAGCGATGCCTCCGTGCCTGGGTCTGAGGGACCCCAATTTCCACAGGTTTTCCCAGCTGAGCATTAAACTGGATACCTGTTTTCATTCACCAGTTCTTCTCTCACTCCAGGTCACTAGACAGTTTCAAACATTTTGGCTCCTGGGTACCGGCTGTGGCTGGAATGTGAATGCCCAGGTCAACCAATGGGGAAAGGAACAAGTCCTTCAGGTGCGGTCTGTGATGAAGATTGCTCACCACTAAAGAAATGCAATCACCCTAGCACCAGAGAAGTGTTTCGTACACCATCGCAACAATCTTGCCTGCCTAGACTTCATCTGCTTTCACAAACACTCCAGTTCACAGAATTTCATCCAGCAGCTTTAACTCGTGCGCTTATTTTAATGCAAAGCATGCGTCTCATGGTTTTGATTGCTGCAAGCAACCCGTGGCCCACAGGAACATTTCTTGGGCATTGGTCAAGTTGGAAGAGCACTTGTAAGCATTGTCCATGAAAACAAAAACAAGTCTGCAGCAGAAATGAGGCTGTGATGGATGTGCTGTGAACGCTCATCTTCTGCCAGGGAAAGGAGGTACGGCTTGGGGTAGGATAGCTGAAGGAATGAGACTGCCCAGTGGAGACAGGCAATGAGAAAGGGCAGAGTGCGGTCAGCGTGGTGGGGCTGGAGCTCCAGGTTGGGAACCAGAAGCCAGGAGAAGAGTCAGATTCAGAGGACCCTGAGAGACGGGAGCTGTGCACGTTACGGGCATAGGGGGAAAAAGCAGGCCTGGACCATTCGTGGGAAGAACTGACTCAGTCCCAGCTCCGATCACAACCAGGGAAACGCTTTCACCCCTACTTTGCTTGTGTGCAATTTTGTGAAAGATCTGTTCTAATAGCTTATTTTTCCCACTCCAGAAGAGACAAGGAGACCCTGAATATTGACTTTTTGATAAAGAAGGGCTACCAGCCATGGCCCAGCTTGCCAGGGGGCTTGCAAGACTTTTCTTTGCAATATGCTTTGGGATCCCTGGATGGAAAAGGCTGGAGCAAGAGAGGTGCTGGGATTGGCTCCTGACGTGGAGTGTGAACTCACCTCTTGCTTTTATGACTGTGTCTTTCAGCTGGATTTCAACCTGAAGCTTGACTTTTTGCAGACCTGTGAAGAGAAAAGTTCACTTTTGGCCACAACTTGCAGCCACCCTTTGGTAAGTAGCAGAAATTTAAAATAAGACTTTGGGCTTAAAGATTTCATAAATAGCTGCTTTCAGACACAGATAAGCAGCTGAAGTCTTGCTCAAGCAGCTCCAAAAATACATGGCTTCTTGCTCCTTCAGCTCAAGAGGAAATCAACAACTTGTTCGCGTGATCAAATTAATTTGTACCACTTGCAAAGCCCTTGTGATGGATGATGCATATGAAAGTGGTATCATTAGCAGGGTAAAGGGGGGCTCTCCCCAGGCTTTTGGCCAGGCTTCCCATGCTGCCGAGGTTTTCCTTGGCATTTCTGCTGGAGTTTATCTGCTCCAGGGAAACACTTTGCTGGCAGCTTTCCCAAACCAATCCCGCTGTGACAGCTTCGTTCTGTTGCCCATCATTGCTATGTGCGGCAGTTGCCCATTGGGTTCAGGAAGGCAATGGTTGGGTGATCCTCGGGTCGCCTTCTTCCAGGTGCTGATCCATCGCTGAGCCCTGGAGTCACCACGACTTCTTATCTCAGCAACAGAAAGGGTCAGACACCTTTGGCCATGGGTGAAAGTTTTCACAGACCCTTATGCTGGCTGTGTCTGCTGCTCTTTGAAAGCTCATTGAAGCCCAAGGCATGCTTATCCCAGACAGATCCTACCGATCTCTCTAAGCCTCCCTTCTTTTACAGGGTGGTGGTGGGGGAATAAGGAAACGTAGAAAGGTAGGAGAGCTCTGGGAGCATCAAGGCAGCTGGATCTGGGTTCCTGGGGCTCTGCACCATGCTCAGAGCAGCAAGGAGCCTCCATTCTTCATCTCCACAGGATCTGTGCTACCCAGGTCACCCCAGATGTGGACCCCGACTCATGTTGGATCAGTGCTCCTATGTATACTGCTTTCCATCCACCAAAGCACAGATGTCGGTCCTGCTCCTCAGCTGTCCCAAGCTGGCAGTGCCTGGGGATGTCTCTTGTGGATGCTGGTTATTCATGACCAGCACGATGGAGCTGCCCACGAGGCCATGGCCACTTGTCCCACCACGCAGAGGACAATCCCTGCCCAGCCATGCTGCAGGGCCCCTTATCCCTGCTGAATTATGCAGTGGCTGATCCTGTGCCATCTCCATCTCAGAAGGATGCAAGCATTTTCCCTTTCCACCCAGCATCACACCTCAGGGCCAGGGTTTCCAAAGCGCTGAGCATCTGCCGAGCCTGTTAGAGTCAGTGGGAGCTGCTGGCACTTATCCCCACCGAAAATTGGGCCCATTTTACGTGACTCTGCTGAAATAGAAAATTAGTCAGAAAGGTAGGGCTGAGCTGGAAGATTCGAGCTGTTCTGCTTTGATGTTAATTCTGGCCACGCATATCCTTGCAACGTTACAAATGCTACTTTACAGATTGCAGCAGGAAGAGACACATACACATCTTATTTTCACAGTGGTACAACAGACAAAGGGAAAAACTGGGTCATAGCATCCCCCAAAAGAAAAGGTTGGCTTCCAGATGACTCAGGAATGTCCTAGAGATCAGCTTTATCTATTTATGTATTTATTCCAGCTGGCATCCGTGAATCACTGCTAATAGCAAAGGGTTGCATAATTGTAATGACGATGTTTTTGTGATGGCTCTGACCACAGAAAATACATCTATTTTGGCTTGAGTCTATGAATAGATACTCTGCTCTGACTCTCTGCATTTGCAAACCTCAGATACTACTGAAAATAAGATATGATTGGCAGGTACAACCTGATTAGCATGTACAAATTGCCGTGGCCTTTCTCCAAGCAATCATTCATACAAATTATTTCCTCTGTCTCATATCTGAACAGAAACAGAGCTATTAGGTAAGCCGAGACTTTAAAAGAGTGAGCATAAGGCTAATGCTCACGCCATCTCATTTCATGCCCTTCTGAGTGTTTGGCTTTTTCTGAACCATGCCTTTTTCCCCTCCTTAAGAAAAAGGCCAAAATACGTGGGCTTTGGGTGAAGAAGTATTTTTCCCCTGAAGATAATCCTTGCTTTTTTCTCTTTTTTTTTTCACAGCTTTTTTTTTTTTTCCTTACAGCAACTGTTCCTAAAATATTTGCTCATTGTGGTTTTCAAACAGATGAAAAATTTCTATAACAGTTTTGAGTACATATTTTTTTGAAAATCACATCAAAATGGAAAAAGAAGCTTGCGAGAGAAAGAGAACCTCGCTTGATAAAAAAAGTGCTTCAGAGTGGGCTGGGATTATATCCCTCCCTCCATTTCCAAGCCAGGAATACGTCTCGTGGCATTTGTGGAGTCAGTTTGTTTCTGCACACTCTTAAGATGTTTGCTGGTGCCAGTCATGGAGGTGCAAGCCATGAGTCGAATACGCTAAACAGCTGAGAGTGGCTCCAAAGATGTGCACCCCCTCCCAGACACAGGAATAATTTTTTATTTTTTTTCTTGGCTTTATGCAGCCTGGAGATAGTGTTGCGCCATTTCTGGCAATTAAGAGCGTTCAGATGTTGGTAATTTCATGGTGGTGGAGGTTTCCATGGCTCCAGGAGCAAGAGGCTTAAGACCTTCAAGACATTCCTGGTCTCTGTAGGTAATACAAGGGCCAGCTGGAAAGCAAGTCAATGGGACTCCTATCACTGACTCCTTTTGAGTGAGGACATCACTCCAGGAATTTTATCCTACCCAATTTAATTACAATAACAGCAGCACTTTGTAGAACAGCCTATCCAAATTTCATAGGCTTTTGAATCGATAATTAGGCATCTTAACGCCGGTTATGAATACCGGGCTGAATACTGGCTGCAACCTTAATTAAAAACATCTCACAGCAGGGTAAATAAATAATTCCCTTTTAAGTCTGAGGCCATTTTGTGCTTCAGACTCCGCCGGGCTGCAGGAGGGCTGGTGTGTGGGAGAGGCGCGATAACTCTGCCTCGATGAGATAAGCGGCGAGAGGCAGCATGCATCCTCCGATGTGGTACGAACCGCAGGCCTCCCTCAGCTCTGCAGACTTTCTGGCCACAGTTGCTTTGCTTTTTCTACGCTAGATAATTTTTTTCTCCCCTGTTTTGTTCTCTGGGGCGTTAAATAAATAGAGTGTGAGCGGGTGGGTGGGCGAGAGGAAGAGGCAAAGCTGGGCAGCCAAGGCAAGCATGTCACTTTGATGCAATCATCATCTTGCATTTGTACAGGGACGTTGCGTGGTGCTGCCGGTCCAAAAACCACAGGTCATCCTCTGACCCCAACACTACATGGGAAGAGATGGGCCATGGATTTTTTCCTTGGCTTGCTGGTGGCAGCAGAAGTCACTGCAGAGCTGATGCCAAAATACCACACAGACATCGTGCATCCTTCTAAAGGGCTATTCCTGGCCATGACATTTTTGCCAATAACCCAGATGACGATACAAAATGAAAGTGATGTTTTCAGCTGTGAAATAGATTACTGGTGTAACGTGTAATGAAGCAGGACACATAATATCACAGTGAGTCATGGAGGTGGAGGTATTTCAGGCTTTGTTTTGGAAAGAAATGAAGATATTTTAGAGACTGCAATCAAAAATGAGTTTGGAACAAATGTGCGTATGTCAGTTCAGATCAAGGTTGATGATGAAGGCAAAGCAGGACCCCACAGTGAGGTTCCTTACAGAGCAATGCTGAGAAATTCAAGTAAGTGAGACCATAAACAGGTTTTCAAAGTGCATTACTACATGTTGGAAAATCTCTGAAAGTGGGTATCTGGGTGACAGCTCCAGCCTTCGCTGGACAAATCTGAGCTTTGGAAAGGTAATTGGTAACACAAAGGAATAAGGGAATAGGTAAAATAAGTGGTAGTGTTTGAGCGGAGATGTAGAATGGATATATGACCCCAGTACAGACTCAGTGTTGTTTCTCTTACTGAAACCTGGGAAAATGTGAGTAACGAAGTGGGAATTACTGATCTGAGGTGAAAAGTCAGCTCTGTTTGGGATAGCTAACCCTGTCCTAGAGTATTGAAACAGCCAACATCCAAAGTGGCACATGAAATTTAATTAACACAGAGATGGAGTGTGACTCCATGTGTCCTCCATAGTGGAAGACAGCAAGTAGCCTCTTTATCTAAAAGAGTGGAAAAAAGTGATCTATGCAGCTACAGACCTGCTAGTCTGACTTTAGTTGCTCATGGAGAAGCAGTATTCAGGCTGGAAGAGGTGCTGGAGCAGGGAAGAGGGATGGAGAAGAGACCTCAGGAGAAGAAGGCAGTCAATCCCAGCTTTGGTCTGGCACAAGCTGGGTTGAATGTGAACAGGAAGGTTTCCATCCCATGTTGCTGGCAGTGCTGTTGTCAATGTGGTTTGAAGCAACCAGCTATTGGGTGCATAATCCCCAGAACTGGCAACCTGCGGTTCCAGAAACCTGGTGCTGCAATGAAGATGGTTCTCGGACAAAACATTGTTCTGCATGCAAGAAGAAAAGCCTCTATGACACAGCATGTGCCGCGGGAAAAGAGAAGAAATCAGTACTGCTGCCAAAGTCCAAGGGACTCCCTTTAGAGACAACATCCAGTTATTGTATGAAATTCATCACTGCCTGTGCTGCATCAGGAACCACAAGGGCCCTCCTGATCCCTATGCAGAACTCATTCCCAATCATAAAATGGTGACTGATTAAACTGGAGCTCTTGAGTGAGAAACAAAGCAGGAGTATGAAGGAGGTGCACTCTTCCCATCACGCCCTCTTCATCACAGCCAAATTAGCAGGCAACAGCGCACCTGTTCCTGCAGCCAGCTGATGCAGTGAAGTCCCAATGCAAAGAATTAATACAGATCCAATGCAACAAACACAACCCACAGATCATGCTCAGGTTCCCTTTCAACCTCTGCTGGTGGAACTGAAGCATCAAACACTTAAAATCTCCGAACCGCACAGGTTTTAGCTGCTAGCTCCGTCACCGTTGGACTCCAGAAGAAGGACGGTTGAGAAGTGCTGCAGGAAGGAGCACGACCCGAGCGTGATGCCTAGCCCACAAAACTCATCCCTCCAACACCTCCCCTGTGTGCGCACCTTCCCTTGCCACTTGCTTATAAAGCTGAGCAGATCTCTGAAGGAAGGCAATCCCAGTCCTTGATGTGCCAATTAACCACGGAGCACAATACCTGTGTTTGGCTGGCCACGGGATCGGTGGGAGCAGGACTCCTCCTCCCGAGCTGCCAGAGGGACTGCAAAGGTTGGGTGTGCGCCCATCGATGCTTTGTGCCGGGACCTAAAGGGACCAGTAACATTTTAAGCTTTTCTTGTGGATTGAAAGTGCACGCTTAGTCCCCTGCAATATTTAATACCTTACTATGGATCCTGAGGAATATCTGCCCGCTTGATCGTTATAATTAATAATAACACTGTGCTGCAGGGGAAGAGACTTGTCTAAATGCTTTCAATTGTTAATGACTCAGACCTTAAGGTTTAATTCATCCTGTTCCCTCCTTGTTAATTAAAGACACTCTGTCTCTTGTGGTGTCAGCCAGATTAAGAAGAGCAGATGCAAGGCAGCTGTTACTGCCATGGCAGGGAAATTGCATAAAAGTTATCCCAGCCCCAGACACCCTGGGAATGGGGATCGCTGTGGGCAGCAGTTTGCTTCATTTGGCTGGGTATAAAGATGGAAAACGTGCAATGTGGTGATAAACTCCCCTTCCCGAGCTTCTTAAGTCCTTTTCTTTACAACCCAGAGATTACGGCTACAGCTTGATTTCTGCTCCGATTCTTTGATAGACAGGAATTATTTATTTTGCAGCTGTCAGATTGTATTTGCCACATGCAGCGCTTTTCTATTTTGTCTGTCTCAGATATCCTGGGGTTTTATACCTGAGTTTATGTTGTCTGCAGCTCTCTTAGAAATACAATGAAGCCAAAAATAATTGTGTTTATTAAAACTCGTATTAAAGTTTTTCTGCCAAGTGGTAGCAGAGTTCAGGACCTGGTGAGATGCTTTCTAGGCAGAAAAGGGGTCAAGGGACAAAATCAACATATTTTTAAGGATTGGTCTTTTATTTGCAGTGGTGCTGTATTGGTTGGATCAGATTAAACTTCCAAGATCTAGACAAGATCCAAACCAGGATCCACTTGAAATAGTGAAATTTATTTTCACTACTCTGTTTAGTGAGGTTAGGGTAGAAACCAAAGACACTTTCAGTTGATGGCACCTTCTCTGCCCCCATTCAGTATAACCTCACATATTTTTAGTCCTCCCAACTTTGTAGTGGTTTTGTGCCAGAGCCAAGATACTGTTGAGTAAGGGAAGGCTTAGTCAACCACCTCCAGGGAATACATGTAAATAAGAGAGGTTTGGAATGGGGACAAAATGACAGCACATTCCTTGGGCAGTGCACAGAAGAGAAAAAAATCTCAATCAAATAATTTTTCTCTGCTTGAAAAAACTGTGCTTTCATGTTAGGCTGCAAATATCCTCCTGGTATTTTCATATCTCCAAAGTAGCTCAGAAATGAAAGCAGCTTTGCAGAAAGGGCTTCAGAGGGGAATTTGTAGCGGTCTGAATTATCTCCCTCGGTCCTGCCTGGACTCAGGCAAAATTTGGAATTTTTGTTGAAGAAGTTATATTCTGCTCAGGGACTTGAACCTGCTCCCTCTTCCCAGGCCCATGTTGCCGTGGGAGAATCACACACTTTACTCTTTAAAAGCAACAAGTGCGCGCACACACACACACAAATCGATTCATCCTTTGCCACTTGGAGGGCAAAGAGAAATTTAAAACTTCCACACATTTCACAAGACTCCACTTCTCCAGGGTTACTTACCTCCCCGCAGCAATTGCTGCTCATAACTAACTCAAAGCAGCAAGGAGCCAATTTTATCAGTGGTTAATCTTGCTAGAGCAGACACGAGCTGAGGGATAAAGTGGGTTTCTCTCCTCCACCAGCCATGGTGCCTGCTGCATCCTAGGCCAGTTCTCTCTAAGACCCTCTTCCTTCTCCGTGACATTTTGTTGAGCAATTGCTTGGCCAGCAGGTTCAAAAGTTACTAGCAGAGGGACGGGACAGATGGAGGGACAGGACAGAGAGATAGACAGAGATCTCACCTACAGCTCATTTCTTCATTTCATTTTAAAGAATAAAACAAAAAAGGATCCATGTCTGTGCTGGTTTGAGCTGGTCTGTGTGCACACATCTGGAGCATCGCTTATCCCTACAATTGACCACTGTACGTGAGCCCACAGGTGGCTTTGCTTTGGGTTCATGGTTCCACCAAAATAGCTTTGGCTTAGAAAAGATCTCTCTTACCTAGAGTTCAACCACGATTTGGTGCTCTATACCCCATTTAGAGCTCACGCCAGCTCTTAAAAATGTATGTTTCGAGTGAAATCTCATGAATGCAACAGTCGTATTCAAGATGTCTTTCAGTTCAGCTTCTTGCACATTGTGTGCAGGGCAAGTACAGAGACCCTGGAATAAAAACCACAATGAACTTATCCTGGGGGAGATCTGGAGAGAGCAGGGATTCAGCAGAGCTGCTATGGGGGAGTGGGAGCTCATTGGGAAAGCCAGGATCCTGTTCAAGAGCTTTTACACAGATCACAAATCATAAAGTCCTTTCTCTGGAGGCACAGAAACACAGGGAGAAAATGAGGAAGACTTGATTTTTTTTTTTAAGCTGCCCTTCCGAGATCATGACCTAGTTGACATCAGACTACCAAAAGAGGGGAAAAGAACTGGGAAAGCCTCCCTGGGCCAAATCTCATCCACATTTAAGGGCCGGTGGCTTTTTAAGATGAAGCCAGGGGTGTGTTTGGGACACCCGTGTGCAAGGGAAGGCTTCGCTGCCTGCTCATGCGCGAGATGTCTGCAGCTAAATGGGACCTCCAGCCCTTCCAGTGCCACCGTCCCACGATGTACTCAGATCCACCACATCCCACCAGATGATGCTTCTCAGGGGGCTACAACAATGCACCCGCATGTGGCGAGGGAGGACAGATGGAAACCCACCCTGCCTACCTAAAACCCCGGGCGCAACACTGAGCTAAAGCAGCCGGTCTCTTCAAGCTCAGCAGTGCTGCACGCACAACGCGCTGCTCGGCGATTTGTGCCCCATCCGGCATCGCGCCGCGCACAGGATTCATTGCTGGCGCTCCTCTGCTTTAGTGTGCCACGAAAGGCAGCTGTTACAATCAAACAGTCCCACTAAAGCCCCCAAGACTTGCTTATCTGCAGCCGTTATAGCACCAGGAATGCATTTTGCACAGCTGTTTTAGTTCATTATAGGGTGGAAAAGAAATTGAGGAGGAAGCAGGGTTTCTTTAAGGGTTTTTGAGTGCAAGAGGAAGACGTGCAGGGTTTAAGAGATGAGCAACATGAGTGCACATGTGCGAGAGGGCTTCAGGAGGGAGCTACAGCCCCCAGTGGGCATAGTGGTGTGATGGGGGACATGATGCCATCAGCTCCCATGATGGGAAGAAGCCACCACACCTGCCCGTGAGCACTGCAGCCTCTTTCTCCCTTGCTCTGGGAATGCCTGTGCCAGGGCATTGGTCACCTTGCAAAATGGCCAGTGCTGCCTGGAGTGGACATCTCGGAGGGGGAGAGGGTTATGAAGCCTCTGTGAGAACTGCATGGACTCAGGCTGCTGTGAAGAGGAACCAGGATGTGACTGTTTGGTGCTGAGCTGGTCTGCTGGCGTTGGACTAAGGATAAGTGCGCAGGGATGCAGCCTTGGAAGAGATTTGGGTCCCATGTGGGGATGGTCAGGGCACAGTCCAGGACAGTTCAGATCCTGTGTGAGGTTGCCAGAGAAAAAGCTACTCAGAAAAAGGAAATGATTCAGCTTTTCAAACGAGTTCAACAGGATCTGAAAGCCAAGGGCTGTCTTCAAGTTGATCCTGCTTGGGAAGGTCCAAGGGGTGGCAGGAGGAAGGAGGAGAAAGGGTGCTTGTCTCTCGAGAGCCAGCTGGTATGGGACACAAACCCCTCAAACGTTGCACTTGCTGGACTGAAAGATGCTCAGATGTGCCCTAGCATTGCTGAGAGCCTGCGTGCTACAGGGTACGGGAGAGGACACTCTGAAACGCTTTGCCACCGCAGTCCCAGGTTCCCGGAGATGTGGGAAACCCCAGGGCGCGAGATGCCAATGAAGGAAGGAAAGGAGAAATCTCACCACCATTACACAATTCTCTCCAGCCTCCTCCGCATGCAGCTCATTCTCTCTGCTGTAAATATTCCCAGGGAAAGAGTGTCCTTCTTTGGGACAAACTCTCCCCTAGCAAGAAAGCAAAGCGCTGCAGGGCAGGGTATCTGTCGGAGGGGCCGGGTGCTGTTGTGCCTGCAGAGAGCTCGCAGAGCCTCGGGCACGCAGAGGAGAGCGGATTTGGCTATGGCACGGTTTTGGGAGCTGCTGAGCGGCCCTTCCCCTTCGCTGCTCTTCTGAGGGTTGGCAGCAGCACGGGGTGGAGATCGCAGTTTTTCTCTGGAAGCTCAGAGCAAGGTTTTGCTGTGCTGAAGGATGACAAGCAAAAGTTTCTCCGTAGAATGAACGTCCCGGGGAGAGGTCAGCTTGGAAATGCCTTTGAACTATTTCATTCTGACGGTGTCTAGCTACCACCAGCAGATATACCCTGCCCTAACAACACTGACACACCGCGAGGGCCCAGCGCTGGGTAACTAGGAGTACATAATGCTGGAATTGAGCCCAGTGAAGGCAAATACGGGCTTCCTCAGTGTTTTGACATCTGCTGTGGTAAAAGAACCTCTTGTCATCTCTCGGTCCTTCTTCCATGTTTCTGCTCCCCAGCTTGATGGCCTGGAGGCAGGAAGGGATTGCTTATGCAGCGAGAGTATTTTCGGCAAGGGAAAGGAAGAGGAGCTGCTATTTGATGTGTGAAGATGCACGTACTTGCTCTGCAGTCCGGGGAGAGAAGAGAGGTGGATGATGATAACAGTGGAAATAAACGCTGCCAGCAGCTCAGCCACTGTGACAGGGGAAGGTTGTCTCAAGCAATTAGCAGAAGCAAGCAAAGGCAAGATCTAGTGGAAATGGGATCCTTGGGCACGCCAGCATTTTCTGGACCCTTACATCAGGTAGCTGCAGGGCCAGCCATGTGGGAGGGTGGTCCTCTGGTCCACCTCTACTAAGTTACCTGCAGTGCTGATGTGCCCTTTAAATTATCTGGACATCTGCTGGTAAAGCAATCCAGGAGGACTGTGACAAAATCCTCCTTCCCAATCTCCAGGTCAAATGGTGGAGAGATTTCGGCTGGTGTGTGTTTGCTGCTCCTGCTATCAGTCTTGGAAGGCTGCTGCGGGCTTCACACTGGACCAGTCTTGGATGGAGTTTGGTGTCCGGGCTTAAGTCTCTCCCATCAAAATGGACCTTGAGAAATTGGACAATGCGTCCAAACGGGAAGAAGACATACATCTAGAGAGCACAGATCATGAGGACAGTTAAAATGAACTGCGCTAACTTATTTTAGAAGGGACAGGACTAGGAGGTCAGGAAAAGATCAGCTTCCCAGTAGCTAAAGCATTGTGACACATAGGACTGACTGAATGCTCTTGACATCCACTAAGGAAGGGCAGGACAGAACATAAAAAAAAGTAAGAAAGATTTAGTTCAGTAGTCAGGAAGCACTAAAGACCTGGAAAATGCTTGGAACTTGCTGTGAATATTTAAGGCCTTCTCTGGGAGCAGGGATCAGAAATAGGTTTGGAAAAACCTGCAAAGGAGGGTCTAGGAATTGGTCCTGCTTCTGAGCAGATGCTCCAGACCTTTCTTGCAGCTCTGCATATCTCCTGTGGTGAACGCTGCTATCTTACAAACTTCTCCTATGGTCACCTGTCTTTAGTAAAGTAGGTGCTTTCCCCCCTTCTGCCCCATTTCAATCCCAGCCATATGCAGTTCGTATAAGCCCATGGGATCCTCCTCTTGTGACCTCCTTTAGACCTGTGACAGTGGTTCTGCTCTCACAGGACAGCCCTGCTCTTCCCAGGCCTTCTCCTCTTGCTGGCAAAGCACTTGATGATATCTCTGCCCCACTCCATGTTCTTACTTTTGGAGGACATTTCAAACATTTCCAGGGCACTTTGAAGAGACGCATCCTGTTAGTGACCAGACCTTTCCCGTGATGCTAGTTTTGAGTGATCATGCTGTGGAGTCAAAATTACAGGACAAACTCTGCTGGCTTTCAGCTCACAGAGGAGCATCTCCATCCCAGCAAGAAACCAGAGGGAACAGATGCCTCTTTTGGGCTGTCCAGATGGCTGAGCAGCTACACAAGGCATAAAGAAGGATCATAGCCTATGGCAGCTTTCAAGTGACCAAACTGATCTAAAGTGAACAATGACCTTCATAAACCCACTTAATGAAAAATACATCCTTGCAGCAGGGTGAAGAGGAGGGGGAATCTCTTTCTCTGTCTCTCTTATACCACAGATATTTTGTCCATGCAAACATTTTAAAGCGTGACCAGCATGCAGTTAGCTCTTGCCACTGGAAAATTCACTTTTCCACACCAATTTTTTGCTTTCTAGGCAGCTTGCCAATGGGTACCTGGCAGCCAGCGTGCAGGGTGCTGCTCCTAATCACATTAGAGGAAAAACTCTTCCTTGGGATGGAGGCAGACTTCGCAAATAAAGGAGAATGTGGGCTGGTCTTGCTAAGGGAAGTGAGCAAAATTACCACCCAAAGTGTGGTGTGAAACTTATCACTGCAGAAATGGCATTGTTGTCTCCAAATGCTTGTCGGATACAGTAAAAAGAGGTCCTGGAGAAGTTCATAGAAACAATGGTAAATGGGACCTCTGGAGGTCTTGAATCCAACCTCCTGCTGGAAGTAGGAACATCCCCAGTGTTGGGTCAGGTGGATAAGGATTTGTCTTTCCCAGTCTTAAAAAACTCCAAGGATGGAAATCCCACCAACTTTCTGGTGACCTGAAGTATGGGACATGCTGGTGTCCACAATGGCCATAGGATTTGTATTTTGCCTTAGACTGTACTTGGTTGGGGCTTTTTTATATCATCATGGAAAAGAGTCACCCTAACACTGGAATTTAAAAGCAGATGTTAAATCCTTGATGGTACGTTGACCTCTGCCATCTGAAACCTTGGACCTGTTCATTAAGCAGGTGGTAACAGGGCAGCTATAATTAGGCAGGTTCCCACCTACCTGGTTGCTGGAAGGACTTGCACTTAAAACTAGTTGTCCAGTGATTAGCAGCAGAAGGGGACAACTCTATCACACGGCATCTTCTAGAAGTTTTTCATATCAAGGCTATTTGTTCTGCTATTAAGTCTACATGTTCCTTTCCTTGTATTAAGGACCAAAATGTCTGGACTTGAGGAGCTGTAGATGTGATGGCCACATCTGCGGCACTTCCAGAGGAAACCCTCTAAACCAGCATGTGAAAGGCAAATAATGGTATGTTGGCAATGGGAAACATTGCCAAGTGCAGGCAAAGAAACTGATTTGAGGAGGGATTGTCATGCAAGCCGGAACCCAGCCAGGCGGAGGCAGAGAGAGGAGCAGGGCAGGTCTCCACGGACGCAGGCACCTTCATGTGCCTGAGATGGGTCCCCCCTCCCGCATTCCTGCCTCTTTCTCTTGCATAGCTACACAGAGCCTCCTGCTTTTCCAGGTCCACTCCACACCCATCATGCTGCCTTGCTGGTTCTCCCATTAGGTGAGAAGTTTTGGAGCCCAGAGCTCTGATGTCTTTGCAGCACTGCTGCCGAGGAGCTCTGGTCTCAGCTGGCTTGTCTGGGGTCCGGAGCTCGCACACAGCACAATGCAGCGCAGTCCGGACATTGCCAGTGTGTTTGGAGGTTTTGTTTCAGTGGCGTGTTGTGTCATGAAATAATCCAAAATGCATTTAGAAAATACGCATAGGCAGGGCTTCAGGACCTCCTAAGTTGTATGTTTAAATGTTTTCCACATAAAATATTCCTCATTAAAAAATCATTTCAAGTTGCTTTCTTTGGAAGCTTTTGAATGTAAACTCTCTTTGATGCAAACCAGCATTTTACATGGGAAAAATCCAAACATTTCAGTGAAAGATGTCCAGCCAGCTCCCGTGTCAAATCTCATCTGAATGGTTCATGCGCGATAAAGTGCATGCTCATCTGCAGTGAAATGCATGTAACTGAATTAGCTTTTGCAGAGGAGAAAGGGCTGGTTAACTACACCAAAATTAAGTTAGCTTCTGTGAAGGACTCTTGCCTATCAGAGTGTAGGCACAAGGTGAAGTTGCTCCCTGTGAAACATCAAATGCTTTTGTGCTGGCAGGGCTCCTTATCCAGGCGAGGACTGGGCTCCTGATGGTGACTTAGGGCTCGTACTTCTGAATCTGGCAGCACACGATGAATGAAGAGGTACATGAAATGGAAAAGACAAGACTGTCCTTTTTCAGAGAAGAGGGAAGGGCTTCTGAAGATCTGGGCTTTCACAGCTTGCCAGCTGGAAGCGAAGCCACTGGATGAGTTTTATTTGATGTGAGCAGATTTCTCCTACTGCTGCACTTGAAAGGCAGATGGAAAAACCTTAGTCTGGTCACTCCCGTTTTAAATTATGCATCCTCCATCTGCTGACTAGAGCACAGACATGCTTACAGTAACTGCTGCGCTTCTTAAAATAACCGCCCTGCTGCAACGGCTACTTCTGGAGAGGTTTTACACATCCCCGCCTCACCTGGCCCCAGCGCTCTCCACTTCTCTCTCTTGCTGGCATCCCTGCAGGTGAAGCTTGGCTGTCTCCTGGTGCTTTTGAGGAAAGTGAGTTGTACAGGTTTGGCCAGCCCCAGGCATAGGCCAGGCAGGCCAAGGTGCCATCAAGACTGTGAAAACTATTCCTCTTTCAACCCATTATTAGCAATAATTCTTAGCAATCAACAATTATTAGCGATTCTGTCCTTTGCTTTGACTGCTCCAAGAGACCTTCTTGCCTTCGAGGATGGTGTCTGCAGGCAACACCTGAAAACCTCCCTCAGGGACCATAACCCAGCCTTGAGCCCTGCCCTGCCTTTAATTTGGAAAGCTCTAACCCCTGGTCCACAGCACTCTTTGAAATGGGTCTTGACAGCCTCAGGAGACCACAGCAGCCAAGCCTGGTTTCCCATCAGTTCAGAGCAGCCTTGGATGCAGATTAAAATGTGTTGGTCCAGTGGGTCCGTGGAGCAGAGCCAGGGCTTGGCGCTGGATGGGGACTCTCTCTGGTGTGCTCAGGTCACTTACAGACAGCTCACGTCCCTGCCAGACGTGCCCCACCACACCGAAGATGTTGAATTCTTTGCCTCTTTCCTCAGACTCTAAATCAATTCTGTCATCTCCTTAATTATTTTAATTTTTCTTCTTTCTCCAAATCCCTCAAATATATTTTATACACAGGGTACAGGCTTAAAAAAGAAAGCTACTGCTGTGCCCTTGCCTCTGAAATATTGCCAGAGAAATACATGCATTTCATCTCTGCCTTTCATTTTTCCAGACAGTTTTTGCTTTGAAGAAGCTTGAAACAGTAATAGGCGGATGGCTACACTCCAGCTCTATTGATTAACAGTGAGTGGTCAAGATCTTCAGTGCCGGAGAATATACCCAGAAATGGGGGCAGGCGAATTATTCCCGCAGAGGGAAGGAGAGGGGGAGGATAAGACGCACAACAGGCTGTTCAGAAGACCAGTTTACCCCATGCGCAAATCCCCGTTGGTATAAAGTCCCAATGTGGGGAAAAAACACTGATTATTTTAGTGTCCTTTACAAATTCTGCGGCTCCGAAGTGTTTTATATGTTCCTCCAAATGTGAGGCAAGGAAGAGGAGCGAAGCTTACCACATGTTCAGGTTCCACCACCATGTGCCCCACCGTCCCTCTGTTTCACTCATTATCTGGGAGAGGTGCGATTTTGCACCAAATATCAGAGAATCTATTTTGCCTTCAAAAAGATGGGGAGCATTTTTGAAATCATAGCTTCTCCTGAGACGGGAAAGCATTTTCTCCTTCTCCCTTGATATTAAGACCCGTCCCAACACTGAAGAACAAGTGAGGGCAGCTGCCATGGGTGATGGTGAGCAAACGGTCACTCCAGCTTGCACAAAGGGCCTGTGGGAAGTTGGAAGAGGTTGCAGCTTCTCTGTAAGTTGTTGGTGCTGGAGAGCGTTTCTGGACTATCTTTCAATGGGACATCCAAGGGAAGCTTTCATTCGTATGTTAGGTGCTGCAACATCAGCCTCCAAGGCCATCAAGAGAGCTAGAAAACTGCCATTTCCGATCTTCATGCAGTTAATAGTGAGTGATGCTTGCTTTTGTGATATATATCCTGAAACTCAGATCCTGACAGGATTAATGCACTGTAAAATAACTCAGGACCTTCAGTGTGGTGCGATGCTATTTTAACATGTCAACTTTATTGAGCTCATGTGTGGCCAGTTCTGGAAAAATCAGGAATCCTTAAATGAAAAAGGTGTTTAGTGAAGAAAAACAGTAAAAAACAGCATAATGAAAAAGCAACCACAGAAAGTAAGCTATGAAGAAATTTTTTCATCTGTAAAAAAGCTTAAGTGAATAGCTGACTGAGAGGTACTAATATTAACACACCTTGGAAAGCTGTGAAGTCTGAAGAAAACAAATCTTTCGGTACAATAAACTGAAGTGATATATATGATATATACATCCAGGCAACTAAAACACTGCAAGAAAGCATTGAAGTAAAGGCATGTTCATCTTCTTTCTACTCACCATTTTTATAGAATGAGATTTAACTTATATTATCCCCATTAAATTCAAGAGAATGTGCCGAGGGGTTTTCATCTGTTCTGCAGAGATCTAAACTACCGTTTCAAGGCATGATGTTTCCCAAAGTGTTTTTGCAGTAGGAACAATGCACCTTCTTGGGGAGCTGGAATCTAAGCATCGTTGTGACACAGATGCATTTTTGCAGACTATTCTGACCCCTATCTTGCCTTTTTCCCTCTCAAGTCTATATTTGCACATTTTCTTTCTTTCTTTCTTTCTTTCTTTCTTTCTTTCTTTCTTTCTTTCTTTCTTTCTTTCTTTCATTCTTTCTTTCTTTTCTTTCTTTTCTTTCTTTCTTTCTTTCTTTCTTTCTTTCTTTCTTTCTTTCTTTCTTTCTTTCTTTCTTTCTTTCTTTCTTTCTTTCTTTCTTTCTTTCTTTCTTTCTTTCTTCATATTTGTTTCAGACTGAATTTAATACCTATTATTTTAAGAATTGTGAAAGGGCTATTGAGTTGTGAGAAATCTGCAATCTAAGCAGCTTTCCTGCTAACAAAACATTTCTTTTTGTTAATATTGATAACTATCAGAATCAATATCTGCCACATGTTGTCTGTTTTGACTGTACACTCCTCAGAGGGTGCCTGCTTGCTATGCACATGCACTGATGCCACAGTGGGATCAGGAACTTACATACTGACCCAGGCTTGAGCTAACTCTGCTCTCTTCATTTCTGCCCATTGATTTCAACAAGAGTTGGGTCAAACCCCTATGAAGCCCTTGGGAATTTCTCATGATTGAAAGAGGACTCAGATCATACTAAAACAGATTTAGGGTGAGCAATAAGTAGCAATAGACTATAGCCATACAGCTTTGACATCAGTAGTCAAGAAGCATCCCAGAGTACTATTTCATTGTTTTCAGTGGAATTATGTCATGCATTAATTTGAGCCAAAAATGCTATATATATTTCAGTGCTCCTGAAAACCCTTTTGGAATTTATTCTCCAGTGGAGGCTCCATTAAAAGAAAAATACACCAATTTTAACCATTGATCAGAATGCATTGTAACACATCTGAGCAAAGAGATTACAGAAGACTTCACAGAAGATTGACCTTTTGATATGTGGCAGAAACATTGCTGGAAACAAGGGAACAATTCAAGAGTTATTAGCTGAGAGCACCCAGGGGCATTAAAATCACTGCGTTATGGCAGACTTGGACTGTCGCTGTGCCTGTTATATACAGCTAAGAGAGACTTGCAAAAGAAGCTCCTCTCAAGAAATAGATACAATATTTTTGCAGCAGCTGACAAGAGAGTTTTGACAAATTTTAGGTCAGCTCACTTGGAGGGAACAAAGGCTGCTGAAGTGAGTCAAGTTCACTCTTCAGTAGTCATGACAACACTTTCAAGAACTCACAATTTAGGGGCGAAAAAAAGGAAATAAATACTGATTGGAGACAAATCTGTCCATTATTGCTTGTACATGATCTCTGACCATCTGGACAGCTCTGAAGTTATGAATCCAATGCTTGGTGGCATCTCGGAGGCCCTACAGTATGTGGTGTATCACACCCTGGATCAAAGCTCAGCAACTGCCAGGCAAAGGTAGCACCGCTGTGCCGCAGGTGGCCCCACGGTCAGAGACCAGGATGCTACGAACTCATCATGCACGTCTTTGGAAAATGGTGGAAGAGGTTAGCACCAGAGCCCTCCAGCTCTTCATTTGGGCCACTCTGGGAGATGTTACATCTGCCAGGACTGCATTAGAGGAACAAAATAGCCATCTTGAGATGGGCAAAGTCCAGGGGGTAGGTTTGAACTGCTGCAGGAGGCGGTTAAAGCAGAGCAGTCTGACATCACATCACGCTGAAGAAGAAGAATGTCCAGCATGTTCTGTCCTTCTGGCCCCTGGTCCAGCCACAGCATGAGTACAGACAGCTGGATAACAGAAATATCGTAAATGACTCCAACTGCTTGCTAAATGGAAGTATATCTACGCAAGTGCTTGCCTTGCAAGTCACATCTGTTCTTTGAAAGTCTATTTCCCTTCTTTCCATTCCCCCAGGAAGTTTGCTGGAGCTTTATTAGTTTCTTTTTTTTCTTTCTTTTTTTTTTTTTTTTCTCCTTCATTTTTTGGATGTAATAGCTGCTCTTCAGCTAAATCTCTTCTTTGCTTCTCGTCCAGACAGCTTCTGCCACTGCTAATGCCCATCTGGACTAAACGAAACCAACCCCTTCACTGGACAGTGATGGGCCAGTGGAAGCTGCAGAGTCTCCATGACAGGGGAAAAAGGGATTGGGATTGATAGTCACGGTGCCCAGGCTCCCTTTGGAACCCCCAAATGTGCTTAACAGGGCAGGAAGCAGGCTAATGTCCCCTGTGCTCTCCTGGAAATGCGCCTCGTCCCAGCCAGAGGGCAGGGACAATAAAGCCGTGCAGCCATTACCCAGTTC
>VXAL01015723.1:65258-114284 GCA_013399475.1 Chauna torquata
CAAAAAAAAAAAAAGACAGCAATAAGTAATAAGTGTGGGACTGCTGGAGAAGGAAGGGACCACAGTGCAGCAATGTGATTTTGTACCCAAGCTGCCTGAAGTAGCCCAGCTGCCCTCTTGCTCATCGCCACCATCCCTAGGAGGGATTCTAGTCCTGCATGTCAAACAATAGAAAAAAAGAAGTGTGGTGTGCTTTCCTATCAGTACCACTGCCATTTGGCTATTGAGCTTTGCAGCACATGGAGATGGAGACAGACTCTGGGTCAGCTCATGGGACTGCCCATGTGTCAAGCAGCACATGATGAAGAAAAGCCTTGATTTCTCTGAAACCAGCTTTTTGAGGGCAAAGAACCATTTCCCATGTTAGACCTTTTCACATCTCTCCTTGACTTCCCCTGTGCTTAGACCACTGACGAAATTTGTTGAGGTGACCATTCACCCATACACTGGTTTGGAAGAGGGGGCCCTGACCTTTCTGATGCTTTTACTCAGGGCACTGAGCAAAAATTTTAGAAGTGAAGCTAATGGCCTCAAAACTGCCAAACTTCTCTGAAAATCTAAATAGAATAAGGAAAGAACTGCTTTTGCCTGGCTTGGAGGAACAGCAATGATAAAGTCCAGACCAAAGCAGATGTTAGTCCTGGTCGTGCTTTTCCCCAATATACCTAATGACACCAGTGAAAATGTCAAATATTGCAGCAGCTCCTTCCTCCCTTTCCTGTTTTATAATCCAATGTAAAATGCAGTTAAAAGGGTGACTAGAATCTGGTTTCCATCCAGAGATACCTATCCTTGCGTTTTTCCACTGAAACGCTCTGTCGTTTGAGCCCTCTTATGCCTTTGCTGCAAGACGATGAGGGGGTGAGTCCACTGCTTTGCTTTGCACCATGTCAAAACCCTGCAGAAAAGAGTCCCACAAAGCCAAGCCCCCCACATGTAGTTCCCACCAGTGGGTCTCACTTGGCGTGTTTACCAACACATGAAACTCTCCACACAGAGCAAGTGGTAGATGGGAAGACTTGATATTTTTAGCCACAACTACTCATTATTTCATCTGCCTTCATCAGCCCTCCTGCCCAGCAGCTGTGGCTTCCTGCCTCTTTGGACCAGCAGATTTCTCCAGTGCTTTTGGGCACCTTTTTTTGCTACAAAAATAAACAGTAGTGAAGCTCTGGCAACTAGCTGTGGAACATCTCTCATTTTTCCAAATCCGTGACCCATCCACAGACTGCAGATTGGAAAGCAGCTCTTTAAAAGAAAATGTTCCCCATCCTTGAAATCCCTTGTCGCGCCCAGGGCTTTGCAAACCTCCACTTCCTTTTGGCATCCGTCTCCAGATTGTGTCACTCGCCAGCTTAGTTAAGAAGCAGATTTGAATATTGTTTTATCACACTGTGCTTCTCAGACAGCATTGAGTCAGCTTAAAACCAGCGCAGTGTGTACTGGCTCCCAGTTAATTATAGTCATAAAACACAATTTACTCCAGAAAAAGGAAATACTGGAATCCGGAGGGCTCTTTGCCGCAGACGCCAGTTCCTGCACCAGGTTTTGTTTTCCCACTTTATCACACGGGGCATGATGTTAGAGAGCGAGTTTTCTGGCTGTGGGATTACAAATCACTGAGCACCATGTCCAGACTAACCCTGGTGCATGGGCACTCACAGTGAGGATGTTTTGCAGACCTTTTTTCCAAATGGCATTAATACAACCCTGGGGAAAAAAAAAAAAAAAAGAAGGAAACTACTTCCTTAATAAATAACTGTCTGCATCTTGTTTAGGATTTCTTTGGGAAGCACCAAGCTCCCCAGGTACCCATCCTCCCTCCAGTGGGACCTGGCTCAGTCCCTGTTGGAGACCCTTCACAGGGCCAATGTTTCCTTCCATTTTGGCTCTCCAAGGAGCTGAGTTGACCCAATGTTAATATTCTAATGGAGAATTTATTCTCCCAAAGACCACACTCTTGCGGTGTGGTCCCCTCTTGAACAGCTCCCAGTGCAAGGAGCTGCATCATGGTCGTTGTCCCTGCCTCAGCATCGCAGGACACTTTATCCACATTGTAGGGACAGAATCACCTCATTAAACCCATCTATTAAATCCACATAATTAAATAAATCCATCTCATTAAAACACTTGATGGTCTGAGTGCTGAAGGTGGAGACAACGAGAGATAAGGGCCCTCCTTGCTGTAGATGTAGCTCTTGGAAATGTCCCAAGTACAGGTCTCAGAGTTATTCTAGGAGTATTTGCGTGTGTGACAGTCTCTCTGCCATTGTCCAGGAGGGGTCTCTGGCCAGAAACCAGGTCTGAGGCTTACACAAGATGTTCAGGCTTGCATGGATCAGCATTTTCTTACCAAGAGGTTGCCTTGGATGAGTGCCCAGATACAGAGAGGCAGCTGGGGAAGGAGCGCGGTGGAGGACATACGGTGGAGCTGCAGCAACAGCAACCCACCCTCTTCTTCAAGCTGTCATGAGTGTTTGAAATAGGTGGGAGAAGCATGGGCACAAGCTGGAATATCTGTAGAAGGTCCAGTGTGAACAGCTATTGCTGATGAGCACCTTGGAGGGGGCAGCTTTGTTCCCAACAGTGTTTAAGACATCTGGGAAGGGCAAGAGCAAGGTGGACATGTTTTGCTGATAGAATAGGACATAAACAAGTCCCCTGTCCTCACCTCTTTCCTTGCTCCTCATTACCAAATGAAAAAAAATCATCCAATCCACCAAGTTTTTAGACAACCTTGCAGGAAATTTTGGTGCTCTCAGCTTTCTCCCACCAGAGCCTTCCCAGAGCTATGAGGAGGGAGGCATATAGAGGACATGTTTTAGTTTGTCTGACCAGATGTCCTTGGTGTTGCAATGGTGAACTTGATCCTATCTAATCATTTCTTCAGGTTCCCTCCCTAGTTTTGCTCCAGCACTGATGCAGAGGTGGTGGGTGGAAAAGCAGCTGTCCTTGGTCTATCTGATAGATGGATACTGGGTAGAAATGAGAGGTGGTCAGAACTACCAGCCTCCTGGTCGTCTCCTTCCAAAAAACTGTCTGTGCTGCAGAGTGGAGGTAACAGGTCTTGGATGATGGCTGCTCTGGCCAGGTCAGTCCCGAAGGAGGGCACGCAGGGTGCTCAGTGAGCCTGTGATGTCCTGACGCAGCTGGACATGCCTTGCTTCCACCTCCAGATCCCCTCCTCACCTCAGCTCCTCACAGCTAGATTATCCGTGATATAGAGGGGCAATGCTCAGGTGCATGTACCTGCAGAGGGTGTGCGATATAACTGCACAAATCCAACATGTCTCAGAAGTCAAACTCCCAGGGGAAATTGAGGCACTTGGTGCACCAGCACGGTGGTCTCAAATCCCAGTGAACCCTTAGGAAGTCCCAAACAGAAACCAGCACTCGTGGTCCAGCAAGCACAATGAGCCAGACACCCTCCTTTAGGTTTTAGTTAAATCCTAGCCAACCAGAAATATGGTCCTCTTCTTCCTCACCAACATACACCTAAGTCCCACAGCATCTAAGAGGAGCCCTCCTGCACCAGTGTTACCAGCACTGTGCATCTCCAGTCAGCCTCGTTGGGGATGAAAGGAGAGGCAGGATGAGAAGAGAAATAAAAGCAGTTAGAAGAGAAACGCCCATCACGTTCGGCACTTTCTCAGGTTTCCACTTCTATTTTTTTTAATCCAATATTAGGAAATGGGAAACATGGTTCCAGGTTTGGGCAGAAACGACTCTAAAGAAGTGAATGCCGAAGGGAAAGACAAGTCACCCACAAGCCTTGGAGGCACAGGCAGATATGGGCCTGGGCCTGGGCCAGAAACAAAGCCAGGCAAAATAAACAAAAACACTCTTAACATGTTGGTTGGTTCTCCTGCCGTTGCTTATTTCACTGCAGAGGATTTTGAAGTTCTCCATTTCCTGGGTGTGTTACAGGAGCAGCAGAGTTGAGACACAAGCTTTTAATGAAGTTTATGTAAATTTGGGTATGTTTATATTTAGTAAAACAGATTTAGGAGCACTAATAAAGCAGCAGATGAGGTGTAGAAAAGAGATGGTGCAGCTTTCCACCACTGTTATTTTTTAGCTTCCTCCCACCATTCCCAATGAAAAGAGTCTGTTTCTGTTGCCAGTTTGCCTTGAAAACAAGTGATTTTAAGAACCCTTTCATCACTAAATGCTGCTGAAGCATCTCACCAAGTTGCAGTTCAGTTGTGCCACATCCCCGTTTGTTTTCTGTGAGCTGCTTGCTCACAGAAGGGGCAATTCAGCTCCTGTTTGCTTTCCCTTAAAGTAGACACTTTCCCCTGCTCAGCTGAAATCTTCCAACTGCCACCAACAGATCTGTGTTTGCTAACATGGGAGCTTCAAGACAGGTGAAAGCAAAGGCCAGGGTTTTCAGTTTTTTTAGTCAGGCTGGAATTGAAACTGCCTTTTCCTTTGGAAGAAAGGTGAGGGTTGGCGCAGCCACCCAGACAGCCAGGCTTGGATGCAGAGGTCTGCACTGTGGTGCTGCGGGTGCAGGATGAACCTCAGCCCAGGGGTGGTGGACAGAGCAGGAGGCAGAACTGGCACTGGCCAGTGATGGATGGTGACTGATCCTGTGCTTGTGGCTATGAGAAGAGTAGGGACCACCAGCAGGGACCTGCGACCATAGTCCCTTCCAATGCACCACCTGTCCCCTGAGAAAGCAGCAGGGTCCATATCTGAAGACTATGGTGGACAGATAAACAGAGAAGCAGAAAAATTTTGGGGCACCAAGTGAGGACAGTAAGTGTGGTGGCTCTCCAAGTTCTCATGTATCCCAAGGCGAAGCCGGCTAATTAACCATTGTGACTAACCTAATGGCAGATATGAGGTGCATTGCCTCCTGTCCATTTGTACACACTGCTGTGACCTGGCTGTATGATGCTTTGATTTTGGAAAGTGAGTGTAATTGGAAGGGGACAGAAGAAAGGAAGAGATGAGAGCCCACCACCTGCAATGACCTATATAGAGCTGAGCCAGAGGTGCCCATCTGAGGGGGGTCAGAAGGATGTCATGGAGATGGCAGGTTTCACCTTGCCTCTTGGCCATCCGAGGCCTCCACAGCCACACTCGGGTTGACCTAGACATCCCCCTGCAGATGCGGAAAGCCAAGGAGCAGAGACACACTACTCAGCAAGTCCTCTGCAGAAGATTCTTGGGAGTCCCACGTCTCCTGATGCCTAGCTGAAACGTCTTTGAAATATTTTCTGCCATGGCAGTAACCTCCAATGCAACCCAGCAATGGCCACTTGGGATCCTACTGGATCTGAGTCATGGAGCCACCAAGCCCCCTTGGCATACCCTACCCCTGGGATGGAGCTTCCAAGGAGCAGAGGAGGGTACAAGGTCCCATTTTGAGCAAACCTGTCCTTATCAGAAAAGTGCAGAACTCCTTTGTACTCACAGGGGAGTTCACATTGAATATAGCTGCTGGTCATGGACACAAACCAAATGAGATTTACAGGCTTGTGCCTGAAAAGGAGACTGACTGTAAAGCTAAAAATACAGCCCAAAACACAGGGTCTGCCCAGGAGCTGTATTTCACCCTTCTTTACCACGGGCCCATTCAACCCAAGGACGAAGTGCACTGTGACCACAGACCAGACCCACAACATTAACTCCTACATAAAAGATACAAGAAAGCAGGAAGGAAGCCAGAGCAAAATTCTCCCCTCAGGTATCGCACCTGAGCTTCTGCAAAATTACAAGCATGAGCAAATCATATCTGGGATAACGTGTGGCTGAAAGAGGGTCAGAGCACCGCCACTAGCTCCCGCTGATTCACAGCTGTCCAGGGCCAGCCCCTGCACCTGCCAAGTTAAAAGGGGCTCCTTGAGGCACCCCAAAGACTTGTTAGCCTTGCCGGAGGGCACGTGCCTGAGTCACAGGGGATGCTGGTTGGGAAGGAGTTGTTTTCCTGCTCTTCTGTCAGTCATCAGCCTCTGCACAAGTTGATTATTCCACTAATTTCTGGGCAGGTGTCAGTGTGATGCTGAGCTTCCACGATGAATGAGGGCATCTCCAGCTGAGGGCTAGAAGACATCCCACCTGATGACCTTTGCCAGCCAGTTGTGGTGGTCAAGAGAGAAAGGAGCTGGGGGAATTGGTGAGCATCTTTGCCAGGGGATGCTGCAGATTATTGCATCCAGCTCCTGACATGTCAGTGAGTCTCGTTAATCCAAGTTTACATTTTAAACAGAGAATAGGAACTTCCAGGCAAGAGGATTTATACACAAGGACTTAACAGTTAAATTTATTCATGGCTAAACTGAGAAGCCCAGAGTTATTAAGGCATGAAATTGTGCCAGTCAATTAAAGTGTCAATCATAGCCAGCCTCATTTAGGAGAGCTGCTTTAATCCCAAGAAAGGAACATTTTTTTGGCCTAGTGAGTGAGAACATTAACTTGAAGTTGGTTTTAGTGAAATAACTGTTCCTCATTTACTGTTTAAAGATTTCTCTCTTTTTTTTTTTTTTCTGCCATGCTCCTTCCGAGGTGACGTGCTATGCTCATGTGGAGACACAGATGCAATTTGAGCTGGAGATGGGGTAGCTCTAGTGGGCTACACAGCAAACAAACAGGCAAGAAAACTGATCAAAGAGACATTTAAACTGGCAAATATCAGATCTCTGTGGAGTCTTTGGCATCTTTTGCTTTCAAGTGTATAACAGATTTTTCTTTTGTTTTTAAAACTCAGCAATTAGGTTATTCTGACTGCCACTTCATGAAACGTGTTTATTTGCTCTTATGGCTTTTTTTTTTTCTCCTCTGGGCTCTAATCCCAGAATGCATGCTGCATTTGTGGTATGTTTTTGACAAATGATGACTGCCCTTTGGCCCTAGGTGAAGCGCAGCTATAGAGAGAAAGTCGCATGCCTGATTGTAACGAATGTATGGTCAGAAGAAATGTCTCCAGAGGTGGTTTACCTGGAGATGAATGTGAGCCCAGGTGCTGAATATGATCTTCAATTCCTTGTTCTTACACCAATGCTGATGAAACAGAGACAAAACAGACTTAGAGTTGCAGAGTCAACAGGAGCTCAGGGAGTCTGACTTGGCCAAGCTTGCACTGGAGTTGTACACGGAGCTTGGTAGAGAGCCTGGTTGTCCTTTGAACATATTTGAACACTTCATTCCCATTGGTGACCAGCAGCAGGTATTTCACTTGAGCTGGAGGCATGTTGGGGGCAAGGGCAGCTTTCGGGAGCTATAGGGTGAGAACAGCAAGGTTGGTGTCTGACCTGCCCTGTGCTCCCGTCCCCTTTCCTGCAGGAGGGTCCATCCAGGGGCAGTCTTGGCTGTGACATCAGCCAAGGGAAAGGGAAAGCTCTGGGTGATTTAAGGTTGAAATTAAGGCTGCAAGGCAGCTCTGGACCCCTTCCTGACTACACAATCTCTGTGGTTATGCCTTCACCAGCACAGCTTCCCTTGGTGAGAGCCTTGGGTTCATCCTTACTGTGCTGTAGAAGTAAGGTTGCTCACTAAGGGACAAGCTTATGCTTAGGATGGGGATAGCGCACGTATAAGCGACTACCAGAGCCCTGCTGGTAAGGTAACACCAACGGCATCAGTATCTAAGACTACCTAAACAGTAAATTTATGTGACTTGATTTGAAATTCAAGTTCTCAGGGTCAAGGAGGTCAAGACAGTTGCTTCAATATCTGCTGCAGGAGCAGAGCATGTGGATGAAGCAGTCCCACCTATAATAGCAGATAACCTCTCTTCACGGTTTGTTCCAGGGTCCTGGACACCAGCTGCCCACATTGTTATGTGCATTTCCTCCTATCTCCTTTTCTTTGGGAAATGGTTCATTCCCTTTAAAGAACAGCTCAGGCATGGCACAACTGAAAAACTGTTTGTATTTAAGGAAGTATAAATATAAGTATATCCCCATATGTGTATGTTTATGTGCTTGTTACAGCCACACAGTTGCTATATGAGGCTTACAGAAGATTGAGAGCAACTGTTGAGCAGGGTGGATACAGATGCTATGACCCTGAAGAGATTAGCCTTGAGCACTGTAACTATGAACCCCCCTGTACTGCTTGGCTGGGTGGCTCAAAATATCTTCCAGGAGCAAGTTTTAACAGAACAGATGTAGTCTGAGGTTTCTCAGTCCCCTTGGCTTGCCCAGCCACAGTGAGCCATCAGGGGCAACCTGGACAATCAGGGCTTGCACGTGAGCATTGACTGGAAGCTCGCATGAACACGTAGATACAAGACCACTCCTCTCTTTTCCCTCCTGGTGCCTTGCTCGAGATCTTGAGAAGGCCACGTGTGCTGGTGTCCATGCTCATCTTGTCACCTGTGTCCAGCGAACGGGTCCAAACTGTAACAGGCGCAGGGGAGGGGAACAAAGGGTCTATCTTAACCTCACGAGGTTCAAAAAGAGCAAGGTCCTGCAGCTGGGCCAGGGCAATCCCAAGCACGAACACAGGCTGGTTGGAGGACGGATTGAGAGCAGCCCTGAGAAGGGCTTGGGGTGTTGGTTGATGAGATGCTCAACAGGAGCCGGCAGTGCGTGCTTGCAGCCCAGAAAGCCAAGTGTACCCCGGGCAGCACCAAAAGCAGCGCGGGCAGCAGGGCGAGGGAGGGGACGTCCCCCTCTGCTCCGCTGCGGTGCGGCCCCACCTGCAGCGCTGCGCTCAGCTCTGGGCCCAGCACGAGAAGGACGTGGAGCTGCTGGAGCGGGGCCCGAGGAGGCCGCGGGGGTGCCCAGAGGCTGGGGCAGCTCTGCTGTGGGGACGGGCTGAGAGAGCCGGGGCGTTCGGCCTGGAGGAGAGGAGGCCCCGGGGAGACCTTGCAGTGGCCTCCCCGTGCCCGAAGGGGCTGCAGGGAGGCTGGGGAGGGGCTCTGTGCCGGGGGTGCAGGGACAGGACACGGGGCGAGGGCTTTAAACCGGAGGGGGCAGGTTCAGGTCAGGCGTGAGGAAGAAATCCCGCCCCGTGAGGGCGGTGAGGCGCTGGGACCGGCTGCCCAGAGGAGCCGTGGGTGCCCCGTCCCTGGCAGCGCTCAAGGCCGGGCTGGATGGGGCTGTGGGCAGCCTGGGCTGGTGGAGGTGTCCCTGCCCACGGCAGGGGTGGCCCCGGGGGGGCTTTGAGGTCCCTTCCAGCCCCAGCCGTTCCGTGGTTCTGTGATTATAAAATGAGACAAAAAGCTTTTGGCTCATCCCACCTTGACAGTGAAAGCTGACATCATATAATTGCTCTCTATAAATATCCTGAGCAGGGAGTGTGAAAGGTAAGCGCTGGAAACAAAGAGCCATTTCATAAAAAGGTCTCGCTGTCAAGCTGGAAACTGCCCAGACCTCAGCTGTGAAGGCATCCGGGCTGGGAAGGAGAGGCGAGATCTTGGGCACCACAGCTGTGAGAGTCTGGAAAGCTCCTGAAAGGGCAAAACGCGGGGGAAAGCTCAGGGGAGCTTGCCCCTCAGGTTGGCCTTGATAAGTCCATGAAAGCATTTGTACGGCAAGGTGTCTGTGAGGACCCAGGAGGTCCTTCCAGTCCTCCACCCCTGCCTCCATAATGAAGTTAATAGCACTTCAAGCTTTGCAGGAGGATGAGAGACTGAGTACATTACAGACGGAAGAGTACTGAGGTGTGACAGTGATTGGAGCGTTATGTATACCTGAGACAGTTGCATCTAGGTGTAATTTGCAGTATTAAAAACAAGCCTATTTAATTACTAGGCTGAAGACTATTTTTTCCTGTTCCCACCTGCCGTGAGATATTGTGAAGAAAAATAGCACATGTGCAAAGAGAGCCTTAATAAAAACTTGGGAGAAATTTAAGTGGGTCTTATCTCCACAGGTATCAAGGTAACAGTTTTGGTACTAAGAAGAAATTTTCCAAAGCTGGCTGTTTGATTTATTGTCCAAGCCCTAAACTAGAACATTTCTGTCTTAGTTTTGGCAGTAAGAACAAAAGTCCTATGTCCACATTTTTTTCATTTTTCTGATGGATGATCTGACAGTCGAGACGCTTGTCTCTAAGATCTCTTTTTTTCTATCACTTATTTTTATAGGACATTGGTGGGGGAGAGAATTGAACTTTTCACCAGCTGGTGGCATTGTATCAGATTTTTGTTGTTGTTGTTGTTTGTTAAATCCCAAATAATGTCGGCTTTCTAAAAGCCATGATATTTTTAAAGTGTCACAGCCTTATATTCTTTGTGGCATGCAAAATATTGTGTGTGTGTATTTTTCATCATTGACTTAAGATAAGGTTCATCCACAATTTAGGATGACCTTCTTTGAATCTGGTTGGATCCTCCCAGGTCAGCTTTGACCTTGATTTGTCAGATTAGCAAGGCTGAGTAAGCTAAATTTGCAAGCAATGACACTTAAAAATCAAGCAGCCACATCTTTTGGGTCAATGCATCATTGAAGGGAAGGCTGGCATCCCACAGCCCCTCTGGGTACATTTACATGGCCAGCTAAGCATCTGTGCATCAGTCACACTCAAATTAAACCACGAGACTGCTCTAAATGGCCACTTCAGCCCAAGATCTTGAGCTGGGCAAAGAGGAAGGGGACAGCCCACATGCTGGGCCAGGACTTCCCGTGTGTTTCTCACAGTACAGAAGCAGGTGGAGATGCACCCATACGAGACCCAGCTGTTGCAGGATGGACACTACAATCTAGTGCATTGGCTTCATCCCCAGTCTGACCCTTGGAGAATTTCCAGCAAGCACTGACGTACTCACAAGTTTCCCATTAAGTTAAGGACCCATCTTAGTTGTTTCTCTCTGCTTTTCTGTGTTATTTACTAGATGGAAGATTTCTAACCCATTTTGCTGTCTGATTTTAATGACATCACTGACACAAACTGTGGCAGTCCCTGTATATGTGGGATTTCTGAGTCATCATCAATCTCTTATGCCAGCGTTTTGTCCCAGGTTTCGAAGATGTATAGCTACAGCACTAGCAGTGGTAGAGATATACACAGACAGGACAGGATTTATCCACTCAAGTTCACATACCTCCAGTGCAGACACCTGCTCTGAGCAAGCTCCTGTGGGCTTTCTTTATAGTACCTGGAAACAAACAGTCAGTGTAGGGTGGAATTCATCTCATCCACAGCAGACAGCTAAATTTGGTCAGAAGAATCACTTCCTTAAAAGTGTTTATTTCTCCCCAGTAATGGCAATGGGAGCATTGTGTCTCTACCTCGAACATAGGCAAGTGACATGAGTCCACACGTTTCCCTGGTCTGTGAAGAGCTCTAAATTGAATCCTAATGAAGTGTTTTGGTTACTCTGGGTACCAGAGAAGCCAGTGGAGATAAATGGGTGTCTTGACACTGTGAGGGTTTAGGAATTCATCATTGGTACGGCTGTGAAAGGTAAAGAAAATTTGTTTTCTAGACAGTCTTGTTCATATTCTTTTGAAGTATTTCCTGAAAGAAATTCAAGGAAACATCTAGCCTTTTATGTCTAGAGACAGTCCCCTAAAAAGTTTGGATCCTAAAATGCTCTCCTGGGTATAGGCTGTGGGAAGAGGAGGCACTATCAGGCTGTGCCGTGACCCAGAGGAAGAAAAGGAGTGCAGCCTCTTCAAAGAACTGCAGCTCATGCCCTTTAGCTCCATTTTACTCCGCTGATTTATTACTGCTATGCTAACAAAGCCCATTTGGATTGCCTGAACTGAGTGCCTAAATTCTGCAATATGGGAGTGAACTCAGCCACAGCAGCTGTGAGATGAAGAGCAACTGTGGCTGCTGTCTGGGCAAGTCATGGTAGGAGAGTAACTTAGTTGGATGGGCAAGATGTGTGTGCCAATTCTTATGTGGAGAGGTTGCCGGAAGAATATCTCCCCAGGCTAGAAGTGCCCTCATTATTGTCTTGCAAAATTATTCTTTAGAGCACAGACCGTTTCGGGCAGCAAGGGCATATGGAAGCAGCCATGCCCAAGAGTCGCTAGCCTTTATATTTGAGCACAACCCTTTTCTGACCCTTACTGCCAAGTCTCTCTGGAGTACGGGAAGGCACAGTCCCCCTCCCTATCTCTTTTCCTGCCTCATTTTGCAGCTCTGTTTTGTGATTTAGGAGACTGGGGGATAGAATTCAAACCTAATAATGGGATTGTGTTGATGTATTGATTTACTCTACATCTGATGGTTGCACTGCTTTATTCTTCTCTGGACTCAGTAATATTACTTGTAGTTCATCTTCAATGATACATCTCTCCTTGAAGCTTTTTGAAAAAATGTATTAGTGAGCTTCATAAAATGCACATGCTATATAAAAAACAGAGGTGGAAAGGTGCTACATCACACTGATTTCCAAAAGCAACACATCCTGGATTGTTATTTGCTTCATTTTCTTTCCCTGATGTTTGGTTCTTGCAGCATTTTCTCACAGCAGTGTTTTTGCTTTCTCTGTAACATTTCTATTACTCCTGCTACCATTTTTCCAACCACAGATGCAACACTAGATTCTTTATAAATGAGGTATTATAGGGTGTTGCCTATTGGAAAACAACCTTACATTGTAAACTGGTGGGGCAGAAAAAGTCTGAATTCATTCTTGGAGGGTCTTTGGGCTAAAATCTGATTATGATTATAGTTAGGGCCAGTTTTCACAACTGGGTGCACCAGAGAGAGAAATATTTCTTATTTCCAGCACTTTTTAATGTTTTTTAGTGTTTCTTTTGTTAAACAAAGGACTCATCATCATTAGACATTTCTAGTCAGTTTTCATTTAACTGCTAGTGGAAAAACATATAGAAGTAAGTGAGGAAAAACAGTGACCCAAGCTTTAGGACATCTGTGTCCCAATGGGATTTGTAAGTAAACTGTTATTTTGGCTTCAAGACACATATGTGGGTAGTGGGCAATGAAGTCTGTACCTACTGGGGACAGATGCTTCCTTGGTGACTATACCAGAAACACTCTTTGTTATCCCAAAGCAGCATGAGAAGCTCCTTACGGAGAAAAGTGTTGCCTGAAACCATCTGCTTCCCAGCTATCTGGAAAGCAATTTCATCCCTGGTTTGATCCTGCAGTCCCAAGCCCCATACTAATTACTCTTAATTTAGATGATGTATTTATTTACTTCTATTGCTGTTGTGCAGACCCTACAGCCCTGGGTTTGTGTTGCCAAAGTTCGGCAGCCGTGAAGACTCAGAGAGTCTCTGCACCCTTCTTCCACAATACCTGGAGGAGATTATGGCCTGTCCTGGCTCTGAGAGCTGACACAGCCCCATGTCTGATCCAAAGTGCTGTTTGAGCTGTTTCCCCATGGACTGTTGCGTTGGCAGGACCATGGAGGCCATGTTCAGGTGGGGCAGGAGGGCTGGGTGAGCCGTCAGTTATCTCCAGGGTGCTGGGTGTTTGGATTGCTCCCCAAGGGAAAATGTGTCTGCAGGCACCATTGAACATATCAGTCTGTTCGTGTGTTGGATTTGTTCTTGCTAAAGGCTGTTGGCATTCTGATGTCTTTTGAAGATATAACAGAGAAATGAGTCCTGAGAAGTGACAGCACTAAACTCTGAGTAATGTCTCCAAGGACCTAGATAGTCAAACAGAACCATTTTCTTTAAGCCGCATCAATTTCCATATGTAGCTCAGATTTTCTGACAAATCTGTAGAAATATGGTGTTTGGAAAGAGCATGGTTTGTCATGAAGAATGTGTCTCCTTCAGCCTTTAAGAAAAGATGAAAAAAATTCCAGAGCCCTTTTTAAAAATCTCAGAATATTCTTTCCAAAGTAATTAAGAGGTGACTGTCCCACTCACTCCCATCCACACCTGAAGGTTATCAAACCCCTCAGCCTGGAGATTTGCACACAGTCAAGAGATGAAAGGGAAGGAGCATGGCAAAGTGAAGTTAAAGGCTGGTGGAAACCACAGGTAACCCACATGTGGCTTTGCTAGGACATTGCAGGACCATACTCACAACCTGTTATTGCTTCTCATTTCAGAAGAGCATCTGCTAGACACGTGGCAGCAGTTCATCCGGGTAGGTTCATAGCAGGCACATGATGTAAGCTGCTGCCCAAAGTTTTGGTCTGTGAGTTAAACGACCGAGGCATTTCACAATCTAAAAATGTACATTTGCTGTTCAGATTGCCTGCATTCAAACAGAAAATTTACAGGCTTAGAGCAGAGTCCTTGTGAGCTGTGCTAGTCCTTTACAAACACATGGCCGTGTGGTCACATAGTGTCACCAAGTGTCTGGCACTTGGCCACCTTCTTCCTCCCTCTTCTCCTAATTGCTGTGTTAACAGACCATTGGCTGTGTTCAAACGTTCAGAGACGTGAAGCTAGGAGTTGCAGAGAGGCTGAAGAAGTGGATAACAGTGCAGTTCTTAGGCAGCCTTTCTCATCACCTGGAAAGAGTTAATTTCATTGTCTTTTGCATGGGCTGGAGCAAGTATTGCAAACTTCCGGCTCTCTACCAGCATGACACATGAACATCACACACACAGTCTGCAGCCTATAAAGGTTTTGCTTTTCTTTCATTGCTAGAGCAGCTATTTGGCAAGTGGAGCAGCGGCAGACGAGTCCTGCTGCTGTCCAAGGTCCGTGTGCTTGGCAGCGGGAGCAGAAAAATGTACGGCATGTGCAGGCTGCCCAGATCTGAGCCTGAGTGTATCCGAAATAGCCTGGGACCTGGCTGCCTCGGAGAGAGGTAGGTTCAGGGCTGAAACTCATCACTTCAACGGGGGAAACACAGCAGAGTGAGTATGCAAATCCCAGGGGCTGATCTAGGTGTAAAGGAATGAATATACCCTGACTTTGTCTGTGACCATGCCTCCAGGACAGGCTGTTCTTGCCACTTGTCCACTCAAGAGATCGTTTTCCTCCAGAAGCTGAAGGACATGGAGCCCAGCCAGGCTTATGAGCATCATCCTCCATCAGGTAGGATGTCAGACCCTCTTTTAGTTTGGGGTGCAGGGAGAGCCACCTAGACTGGGACACCATGGTATGCTACTCCTCCACCTTCCCTGGGCCATTTTTCCACAGGAGATGCTGCCTTTTCCCCTTTTTAAAGAGAGCCAAGATACTCTTGTCACAAGGGAAGCAGATATCTCAAATAGGAAATGTGGAAACAAACCAAATGAGAGTTTTCATATGTTGTAAACAGGTGCCCACCTGGGTGACCAAAAGGCCAAGCCCAAGGTTCACCCAGTGAGAAGCACTGATGCTACCAAAGAGAGCTAAAAACAACTGTTTGCGAGATCTATTCTGCTCCTACCTGAACAAGGCATTTGTACATCATCTTTCAATCTGTGCTTGCTTCTTGATTTCTTGCAAAATTGTGTGCTCTGTGTGAAAGATCTTGTGGTCATTAAAAGAAAGTAGGACCATGTAACACAGTCTGTTTCCTTCGCTGTGTGCCAGTGTGGAGAAGGACTGGAAACAGCCACTGTTGCCTGGGGTTTTGCTTAAGCTCTGTCTTGGAATGATGCATAAGTTGGAGAAGAGGAACAGAGTCAGGCAACTGAAGATCTTGCATGCTGAATATGAAATATTTGCAGATAAAATGGCAATAAAACAAGCAAAAGGAAAACCATTTCTTATGTGAGAACACAGGTGGAAAGTGTCACACAGCTAATGGTTATATTGGACATGCAACTTAAATACCACTAGGAGAAGGTTCAAAACAGTAGCAGCTGTTTCAGGAGGCAGGTAGGAGATCTGTAAATTGTCTTGCCAAAGAACTTGGAAGCTAAGTATTTGTGTGAGTTTGAGTGGGAGACTAGTCAAATGCTCCAATTCAAAGCGAAACTAGATTGGAAGGGGAGGCTTGATAGCTCTGGTCCAATGAGCTGCTCAAAGGAAAGACAGCTTCAAAGGTAGATCGAGTTGGTCAAGGCCTGATCCACCTGGGGTTTGAATGCCTCCAAAGGAGGTTCCCTCCATCTGCGTGGGTGAGCCTGCCTCCATCTTCCCTCTAATCCCACTCAAAGCAGTGGCTGGCCACAGTCAGTCCTCCCCTTCACCTTCTTGCCAGGCTCAGCAGTGCCCTGAGCACCAGGTCCTGCTCTGCCAAGTGCCTCAGCCTGGGCTGCTACCTGGGGTTATCCTGTCCCAGAGCCAAGATTTGGCATCTGTCTGTGGAAAAAAACAGCCTGACACCAACGCTTGCACAGACACTATGTCTAAGCAGGAACTTTTCTGAACTAAAATAGTTGGATGCTTTGAAAGTAGCGGAGAGTGGGAGGGCATATGATCCAAACTCACCTCGTTTTAATATTCCTCCTGAGGCTTCTCCTTATGTCACCTGCTGGAGAAGTACTCATGGGTACATTTTTTATTTCACTCACTGCAACCATTCTTTATGCTAACCCCACAGACACACAAGACTACTGCACAGCCCCACTTTTCAAAGCTGGAAGATGTCTGAGAGACATAGACACCCCAATAATCCTGGCACCTGTGGGAGTTACGTGCTTAGATCTGATCCAAAGCCATTCAGAAAGTCCAGCCTTCAGTCCATGATGAACCTGAGGTGGGAAGCAGCTCCAGCAGATTTGGGCAGACTTCACAAGCAATATTTGTTTTTGTTCAGGAGCAAAGCAAGCTGCAAACAGAAGGAGAAAGGGGTCTTTATAGCACATTTATGGTGTGTAGCATCTCGCTGATAATGGTACTGGCCCTGCCTTTGCATTGTGCATCCCGTGGGAGATGCAGAGTGTCCTGTCCCTCTCCTGTGGGCACAACTACAACTGGGAAACCCCAGCTGCTGGGGGACAAAAGGGAGGAATAAGGCAGAGGTCTACAAAACCGCAACTGGCCTGGGGAGGGTGAATGGGGATGATCACTCATTCTCCCTTCTACGGCAAAGATTAGCCAGTCTAATGAGCTCAGCAGACAGCAGGTTCAGAATGAGCGAAAGGAGATAGTTCTTCACCTGAAAAATAATTAAATTGTGGAACTCATTGTCTCAGGATGTCAGAGTAGGAAAAACATAAACAGGTTAGAAAAAAAGCATCCACTGGAGGTTATTAAACAAGAGCACTTCTGGCTCAGGAAGTTACTGAACCTTTATTGCTGGGGCAGACAAGGACGCACCAGAGGGACCACAACAGGTTTGTTGGGTTTTAGTCTCTCTCTGTAAGAATTCACCACTGGTCTGTGCTCGAGGTAGGGTCCTGAGCCCGATTAGCTGCAGTCTGACATGGTGCAGCTCTCTTAATACTGTGTTACCATCAGGAGACGGCAGCGGTGGCAGGACTTGAGCGGAGGTGAAGAACACGGGGAGTTTGCTGAGCTGTCCTCGCAGATCTCCAGCGCAAGTTTCTCAGACGAGCCCATCCACAAAGTGCTGACTTCAGAGAGCCAGGAGGCTTGGTGCTCTTTGGGCAGAAACACGCAGGCTTTGGCTGCCTTGGGCTTTTTGGTACCTCTCCAGCTGATCTCTGCTGGCTTTGCTCAACGTTGTTATCAAAAATTTCCAAACCCCAGCTGGGGGAGCCGTAGGAGTTTGTCAAAATTGTCTTTTCTCCCCAGATCACTTCTGTGTGTGTTTCCGTACATATTTCCTCTGCACGCGGAGTGGAATAAAGCTGACTTGAGACCTACTCGTTTTATGCCTGAATTACTTCAATTTTCTCTGCCTGAGGCTCCTCATTCTTTTCCACTACACTGCTACTAGTCTGCTGGGAATCTCTCATTGCCTGCAGAAGCTTCTGTTGTCCTTCTAAATTGACACTTTTCTCAGGGAACTGATTTTTGGCTCTTAAATCTTACGCACTTTGGTTAGACACTTATGTGCACACTCACATCAATTTCAAAATGGTTCAGATTTTTTTAAGCCATTTTTTTTACAGATGCCAAATGCATTGATTCCTGTCTGATTAAAAAAAAGGTACACAACAAAACACAGAGTATTTTCAGCATGATTTAGCAGCAGGTCTACAAGGATCTCGACTGGCTTAACTAAATGGTTGGTGCTCGCTCGTGCGTGGAAAAGGCCTTGGTGTCTTCAGATGCAAATTACTTTATTTAACATAAGCACAATCTAATCTTGGAGAGTTAAGAAGCAAGAGTTTAAGCTGAGGTCAACACAACTTGGGACAGTAACCGTTGGAAAGATCATGCAAACCACCTCATTAATTTTTGAGTGAAATATTTTGTTTCAGTGAAGCGAACCTGTCACATTTAAACGGTTTTGGATGCAAACTTTTGGAATTGTTTCTGGGAGCAAAGATTTTCTTTCAAACAGAACTACAGCTAAAAATGAAAATGTAATAATAATAGTAAAAGATGATCAGAGAGATAACCATAGAGTGAAATAAAACTTTTGATTCCAGGACAAGTATTGATTTTTAAGATAAATGAGCAATTTTGCTTGATCCCAAACTTACAAGAAGTTTTGGATCTTCCAAAATCATATTCTTTCCTCTCCTCTTTTTCTTCCAGAAGAACCACCAAGCCAAAAAAACTCCACTATGACTTCATTTAAAAGAATCAAACACTATTTCATAGCTATTCTACAGTCTATTTTTAAGCAGTGCTAGACATACCATCAGAACAAGGATGCTCAGTGGAATTAAACAAGATTATGAATTTTGAAGCAGTTTAAGAACCCGCAATGCAGAAAATGAGTAAAACTATGCCACTGTGACCTTATGCATATATATTATACATATATATATGTGTATATATATATATGCACATACACCACACTAGAACAACCAGACTCTTGCTGTGTGCTGAATATGAAGTGGGCTGTCTTGGGACTGTCATATCCTGACGAGACATTTGGAATTAGCAGCTGGTTAGCTTTAATCCAGACAGTGCAGTCAAAAGGGCATGGCTAGCTCCTTGGCAGGGAAGGAGATGGGGAGCCCAGGGAGGAAATCAGACCCTGAAGCAAATGCATGTCCCTGTGACCAGCCAGATCCAGCGACCAGCTGCTGCTAAAATGTTGTGACAGAGCTGATGATGGCCCACGGTGTTTTCTGGGAGGAGAAGGTTTGTTTTAGACAAACTGGTCCTGAGATGGTCAGTCAAAGCGTGCCCAAGAGACATGGTGCAGGGGGATGTCTTGCATGGGCTTGGAAGCAGCGGCATCAGGAAAAATTGCAACCAAATGGGGAAGGGCGATGAGTAACAAAGTGCACCAAGGTGAACAGACACTGACGTGGGAAAGCGGAGAGGTTGTGGCAAGGTTTAGCACCCGTTCATGCAGTGGCAGGGTGGAAGCAAGAGAGTGAGGGTATTCACATGCCTTCTCCTGCCTCATTGTGTCCCTGCGATCTCTGGATGCAGGACCATAGGACATCTCAGGGACACCACTCAGGTTTCCCTGAGCGATGGTACCCCTCTTTGGCAGAGCACTGGAGGACAGGTCCTAAACACCGGCATGTACTCCAGGCAGTTCAGTGAGGTCGGGTTTTGTGTTGGTTCTGGACAGGAATATATGACTGCAGAGGTGCACAGCAGCCTCTGAGCAGTAGCAAATAGGGTCTGAACATGAAGTAGGAGAACAACTGGACAATTTGCTGTGCCCAACCTCTTGGTCCTTTGGGACATTCCCAGTGGGCTTGAGCCAGTTGCCCTGCTCATTTGGAAACTTGCTGTGAAATCACCAGTCTAAACTGGAGACCCTGTTGGACATCTCTAGGAAAACCAAGTGTAAAAAGCAACAGAAGAGGAATGCCTATTAAAAAGAGTACAAGTGAGAGCACAAATGATTTAACAGGAGAAATTTTGATTACCAAGCCAAGCCATGCCAGCAGTCAGCCAAGGCAACAGGCAGCTCAGCTGTGCGTGGAGGCATATTGCGTGAGTTTGCAAGAGATGGGACAGATGGGCAGAAAAGGCAGCGTGTGACCTGCTGGGGTCCAGAGCACAACCACAAGACCCTGTTCTCGGTCTTGCATCAGAGCTATATGTGGAGGCACCAAGCAAGTTCACCACATGGAGAAACCTTTTGTGTACAAACTTCACATCTGTCAGAGAGCCTCTAGCCGCACCGTGCTGACCCTGTTATTGCACCTTTCCTGGTGGTAGAGACAGGATACAGGGCAGGACAGACACTGACCCAACACACTACCACCACTCATATGCCTCTGATTGATAAAGAACATCTGTAGTAGAGGAAGGGCTACAAGACCCCTCCCTGAGCCTCTCTGTGCCCGAACAGTCTGACTTTGACAAGCAAACCCAGGCTGGAGATGTTCAAACAACTGACTTCATGGAGCAGACATCACCTGCAAGCAGGCAAGGTTTACGTGGCTGCAAAGCAAGGCTGGTGCAACAGGGCTGGTCGAGAGCAGAGGGCTGCAGGAAGACAAGCCCCATCACCACATAAACATAGAGACACCTTAAAGCCCAAATGCCCAAAGAATCTACACTGAAATAAATAAACCAGACTTGTATTTTTTTTTAAAAAAAAGATACATCACTTTTAGTGTATTTTTTTCAAGCTTGCTGGACATCATACTGAAGCACTGTAAAGCTGTCAGAGAAATTATATACTTTTTTCTGTTGTCAACCAAAGCGTGCTTTTATGGAGTCAATTATCCACAAATTATGAACACACATCACTTGTCTGAGAATGAATTACAGTACACCCCAATAAACATATCCATCTTTGTTCACTGGTGATCTCCCTGATGAGGATGCCATCAGACTTTCCTATCCAACCATGAAGTAAACTTTGTGTTCATTTGAGTTCATCCCACAAGCATGCCTCTTTCAAGTGCTGCAGTGCTACAGTGTGAGGGGAAAGAGGGTCATTGGTATTACTGCTCTGACGTGCAAACCTGGACGTGAGCTCAGTGTGTAGAATGCAATTACATCGGTGGGAAGGGTTCGTATAAGCTGGGATGTCTTGAGTGCTTGGATCTACAATGGAGCCTGTAGCTGCTGTTGTAGCTGATAAAGGAGTGCAGCCAGCATCATCTTTGTACAGTATATTGTGTGCTCTCCACTGACCTTAGAGCCCTTTTCGAAGGTGGAGAGCCACAGTCTTATCAAGTTTTTGTTGTTGTTGTTGGTTGGTTGGTTAGGGGGGTTGATTTTCTTTTTTTTTTTTAACAGATGGGGAAACCGAGGCACAGAAAGGTGGTGTGACTTGCCCACAGTTGGTGGCAGACCTTGGATCCCCCAGTCTCACTCACAGCTGCTCAGCTCCCACCTGGGGCATGGTGAGAAGGAAAGGCTGCCCGCTTGCTCCCGCTAAGGGCAAGGAGAAATGCATCTCCACCTGGGGTGAGGGGAAGAGCGTCACTCTCAGCAGCGAAGTCTGACAGGAGGCAACAGCACGCACAGTTTCTACCAGCCCCGGGAGGCAGGGAAGCAAGGAACCTGAAATGGAGGGGCAGGAGTTCGTTGGTTAGGCACCGAGCTAGTGGGCACGGCTCTACAGGATGCATTCGTGCCTCTCTGTGGCTTTCAGGGCCTCGTGCATGCTGGCGGCAGAGAGTCTCCTGTTGATGTTCCTGTACCTGCACCTCAGGAGGTTCCAGAAAGTAGTCCTCAAGTCTCTGTTAAAGAAAGCATAAATCAAGGGGTTGATGAGGGAGTTGGTGTATCCCAGCCAGAGCAGAGTCCTCTCCAGCCGCAGCGGCATGCAGCTGCAGTGGATGCCGCAGATAAAAGGCCGAGCCGTTGACATCAAGAAGAACGGAAGCCAGCAAAACGTAAATGCCCCCACGATAATGCCGAGGGTCCTGGCTGCTTTTTGCTCCCGTTTGAAGATGGAAATATTCTTTCGGTCTTGCCGGAGCAGTTTGGAGAGCGTGGCGCATTCCTCCACCGCTTTGGTGCGCTTAGAGCTGTGGTGGCCCCGGCTGGAGGCCTCCAGGCAGTAGACGCCCTCCTCCTCGTAGTGCTTGGGGAAGTTCATGAAGCGGTGCTTCTCGGCACTGACCTTGGCAGCTTTGTAGATCCGGCTGTACATGACGAGCATGACCGCCATGGGGATGTAGAAGGCAACCCCAGTGGAGTAGACCGTGTACCCAAAGTCCTGGCTGATGAGACAGACTCTTTCCACAGTGACGTTCTTGGCCCAGCCGAAAAGAGGAGGAAGAGTGATGGAGGCGGACAGGAGCCAAACGATGAAGACCATCTTGGCCATCAGCTTCCCGTTTTGTCTCACGGGGTATGTCAGCGGCCGAGTGATCCCCAGATACCTGGAAAAAGAAGAGTGGCAAAGCTTAGGAGGGCTGCAAGGTGCGAGTGCTTTTGGTTGGCATTGGGTGATTTTCATTCCTAACCAGTTTTTAATACTCCATCAGAGGAGAAGTTCAGCCTGGAGAGGGAACAAGAAATGAATTCCCCAAATGAAAACATTCCCAGGGAGCTGCAGTATCTTCTGTGAAGCTTACTTCGGACCCCTGCTGCTTTCTTGCAACCACTCCATGCATGACACAAGATGTCACTGAACCGCTGAGTGCAGTCTGGGCTCTGCATGGTTTCCTTGGGATTAAAAAAGCTTAAAAAAGCTTAGTTTTCTACCAGAACTAGCTTGTACAGAGCACACAACAAATTCCAGAGATGGCATGTAGCTCACTCTATACTATTGCGCACCCGGGGAAACACGCAGGAAGGAGATGGGTGGGCCACAGACTAGTGCTTGCACACCACAGTCAGTAGCACAACCCAGCATCATTCCCCCCTCCATCCAGCCTGCAATATTAGGACAAACCCAAAGGTTCCCTCAACATCTGCTGGAAATGATCTTTGGAAACTGAGACTGGAGCAAGTGCCTATTGCAAATATCTGGAGCTGGTTGCTCCCAGGGATGGCTAATTGCTTCTGAAATGATGGTGTCCAGCCCTCCCTAGGGAGTAAAATGAGTGGAGGTCCTAATGGCACATGCCAAAAGCATGTGGTGACCCACAGATTCATAGATTTTGATGCCTGGAGTTATTAGCTAGCTTGTCAGTCTGATTGAAAGGAGATAGAGACTACATCAACCATCAGCTCTTGGTTAGATTGGAGTGCGTGATTTTGAAACATCCCCAGTCTTGAGGGGGGTTTTATGATGAAGACATTGTGCCAACTGTTAGTTGGTAAGTTGTAAACTGATAAATCAGTAGGGAGTTGGCCACTGTCAGCCAGTGCTCCCGCTTGAAAACTTCTGCTTCCTCTTCAGTCTCAATAAGTGCAGCAAAACCCCCCAGCTGTCCTAGGGTTTTAGGTTACAGCCTCTTTGGTTCAAATCCTGCCTGCTGTCAGGAATTTGTAGGCACTTTTAGGCAGGATCAAGTCACCTTTTAATTGTCTTGGATAAGCTGGGTCAGGCCGGAGGGGAAATGAGAACAGCAGATGTATGGACAGTATTTTGCTAAAAGCTATTTCCAGGGACAAACAGGTTTTCTGCCCAAAGGAAAATTTCTACAGAGAATTGTACCCCTGATGTATCATTATTTTTTTCCAACACTCAGTCTCCTTGTAGGTGTTAGCAGATTTTTCTTCCCTGATTTTTTTTCCCCTTCTCAAAATCCTCCCCCAAGAGTGGAAAAAGACAGCAATAAAATATAATCCAATTCTCCATTCCCTCCCAAGTGCCAAATAAATTCAAAGCCCAAAGTATTCTCCCCTGAATCCCAAATAAAATGAACTGTACTTCATTCGCTGAATTATTCTTTTCCTATTTTTATCTGTATTTTCTTCAGCTGGCCTTAGTCAAAAACAAACAAACAAACAAATGAAAGCCAAAAAAACAAAACTCTACACAACCGTATATGTTACTTGAACACCCAGCAGTGACACAGGCTGAAGGATGATGTTCACAGGTGCAAAAGCAATGAAACCTCCCAAGAAAGGGCTTTTAACCCCATCACCCCGCGGGGAGCTGTCTACATTGGGAAGAATGAGACCTAGTGGGATGGAGATGGGCAACAGGGCCGGCTGTGGTGCCAAAAAATATTCCAAAATATTCCCCAAAATACCATCTCCTCTTTCCTACCTGGTCTGAGCTCAATGAGAATGATAAGCCTGGCTGAAAAATGGGGGTTTCAAGAGATGGGTGGGAGTGGGGTGGAGAGATGCTGCCAAACATCCCTCCTGCTGCAGGAAGTGGCTGTGGGGGGAGAGCAGACTTGACATTCTCCGAGCCGGGAGAAAACCATGTCCTGCTGCTGCAGCTCCAAATTCAGCACCCAAAAATCACTCCTCTGCATATCCAGGCCAAGAACTTTGCACACTAATATATAGTGCGCTGTGTGATATCCTTTGTTATGCTATTCCTGTGTTTTCTTTAGAAGCCGATCCCCTTGGGATTTGCTGAAACTTCAAGGAATTTACATGCTAGGCAAGCAAAATGCACAGTGACAAGACTTAAAAGGCAGGCGAACCTGACACAGTTCATCTGCAGGTGCCCTGTGCTGTCACTGCTGGAGGAAACGGGGCCATTTTCAGGTCTTTGCTTTTGGTTGTGATGGGAGCGGGAAGACCTTGAAATGGGCCAGCGCCTACAGCAGTGCGGGAGGTGAGCGGGCACAGCCAGGCACTGAGATTCAAATCAAATTCCCTTGCTACGATCCATTTGCGTGTGTGCGTGTGTGGTGTTGTTAATCAAGTTTAGTGGTAATCAAGTAACAAAAGCCAGTTCCTGGAAGAGCGATTTACTGGTGATTTGTGTGACTTTGCAGGACCCTGCCATGCTGAGCTGATGGCCACCACTCGTTTGCTGTTCCGTCAGCTCCTTCCACGTCCCTGCTCCTGCGGATGCAGCCCGAGCCCTGCCCCAGGCTGGGTACACCGCTAGCCCCCTGGACCAGCTGATTCAGCACATTTATTCCATGCTTGATGGCGATCATTGAATCCTTATGTCAGGGATTAAATAATAAAGAGAAGCAAAACCTCTCCCAGGTGCAGCTATCTCCGTGCTGCAGCTGCTGAACTGGGAGAGGACAAACTTGCACTCAGCAGCTCAGCTGAGCCCAAACAAACCCAGAGTTGAGGTTTCCTGCACTCCATACTTTTACCACATCCCATGCCTTTTTTTGGCCAAATTTAAGCTCCCTACCTGGCTTCCAGGCTGGTGCTGTGACTGCCCCATCCTGCTGCAGGAGAAGAGACCTCCAGGTGGAGGATGGTGGGCAGCTGGAGGCTGTGGGTTCATGCACCCATGCCCAAAGCCAGGGGTGGTGGAAGCATCTATGGGAGCATTCAGCTGGAGATACATTACAGGGACCTACCTGGCCTGCGACACGTTCAGATGAAGGATGGAGGAAAGGCAATCCAGCAAAACATTGTGCAAGCTTCATCCCACTGACTCTTTCTGGAGGCATCCCTTCTACTGAGGGCACTATCAGTTTGGAGCACATCATCTGATTTGGGGTAGAAAACAGCAGGGAGAAGGGAGAGCTCCAGAGGGGTTGCCTGGGAAATGGATGGAGGCTTTTTCCTCCACTAGGAATATTTGAAGCATTTTGGGGGGCTTCCTTTATCAGCAGCTGGACATTTTTACAGAGAGCTTCATCAAATGTTGAACATCCAAAAGGTTTTTTTTGTTTTCTTTTTGTTTTCTTTTTTTCTTTTTTCTTTTTCTTTTCTTTTCTTTTTTTTGGGGGGGGGAGGCAATAAAGAATCTATAACTTTGGCAGGCTTTTATATAAGAAAAATGTAAGAGATGGACGTTTCCAGCATTTTTCTTTTTTTGATTTAAAAGAAAATCAATCAAACCCGCTTTCAGACAAGATTCATTCTACCAGCTTCAATCAAGAGGCTTTTAGAAAGTGCTCTGCATTAATAATCAATAGTAGCAGCCTACATTTTAATAGTACCCGTCATCTTGGGTAAACCAAGCATCTTTTATATCTAAGCTAACCAATGAGTGAGGACACTTCAGCTGTCAATAAAAATGTGACCTGCTCTCTGGCAGAAACAGGCAGCCGCCTAACGGTGCTGAGCACGCTGGCATCAGGACAGGACTAGAGGAAGTATTTCTGTATCCTAGGATGTGCCAAGGGAAGGAAGCACCGGTGTCATCCCTCTTCTTTCTTGCAGGGCAGGAGAAGCAGCTCAACATTGGCACTGGTGGAAATTTCAGGTAACCCCTCATTGAACAGCTATTGTGTCTCTTTTGGAGCAAGCGTTTCAGGCTCTCTGCAAATTGAGCAATCCTTTTGCTTTAGCTGTGTGGTCAGCTGTGCTTCGCATCAGCACAGAAGCTGAGATACGTGCTTTTGGAGATGCTTCCATCATGGGCTAAGCTCAAAATCCTACCCATCCCAAGGCTGGGGGGAGGTGGCAACACAGGCATGGTCCTGGATCCACACTGTCCCTCCATCAGCCTCCATCTACTGCCTGTCGGGAGCAGAGAGGATGATGGGTTGATGAGGAGCAATGATGACTTACAGGGTGCTCAGGGCAATCCATGCAGCCCACAGCCCATTCCTGGTGACCCTCGGGGCAGAAAGCAGCAGGACTGTGCCCCAGCCACCTACTCCACCTCAGGACATCAGCGGACATCCCAACTGTTCCCCTTCCCTCCTCAAGCATGGAATGGACTGAGCCCTTCCAGCCGCCCCAAGCCTGAGGTGGGCACAGCCATGAGGACCATCTGCCCCGTCCCACTGCCCCGCTGGTCCTCCCTCGGCTCGAATGACAACCTTCACTCTTTTTCTCTTTCCCCAGCTCAGAATGCACGTTGGCCAATTCCCCTCCCGCAGCTCAACTTCCCCATTGGGCATTTGGCGGTGGGGGGACGAAGGCCTGGGAGCAAATGACTCCCATCATGGCACATCCCCTTTGTGGATGCACCCGAGGAGCAAGCCTGTGCCGAGAGAGCCAGGCTCTGCAGCAGCATCTTGCTCTCACAGCCTTTTCCTCCATCACCCCGCTGAGAGGGCTGAAGCACAGAAAGGCCAAGATTTTGTATAAAAGCACCAGCAACCTGTGTCGGTTCCTTTGCTGCAGCTCCCTTCTACTACCCAACGTCCAAAAAGGACAGCGGGGTTTGCATGGGGATGCGGGGATGTTGGTGCTTGGGAGCCGCGTGGGATGGGTGCTGGCAGCGTTTTTTCAGCTAGGGTCTGAAGCTGCCACGCTCCTGGGCTCCTTGGAGCCCACAAAGCTCGTCTGGGTGCTCTGGGAAGGGATACTCCCCTGAGAAGTCGGGTGCCCACAATCACCTCCATCGGCGCAGGGTTGAACGAGGTCCTCCTCGGCCGTACGACCAGGGAGTGAGTCTGCGTAAGGCAGCTGCACCTGCCCCAAAGCCCCGTGCCCAGTCCCATTTCAGCGGTGAGGGACAGACCGGCGTCAGCCCAGGCACCTGCCTGCACCGTGTCCTCAGAGTCTGCTCTGCCCACACTGGGCTGGAGAGACGTGGTTAACATGTGGAGCGAGCTACAATGATTTTTATAAAGGGTCTGTCCTGTATGTCTGTGTGTTTGGAAGAGTGTTTCTCCTACTGGAAGGGGGAGGGGAAGGGGAAGGGGAGGGGAGGAGGGGAGAGGGAAGGGAAGGGAGGGAAANCAAGGCAAGGCAAGGCAAGGCAAGGCAAGGCAAGGCAAGGCAAGGCAAGGCAAGGAAAGGACAATCTGATTAACGTGTTACTGCAGCTTTGCTCCTCACTCACTAAGAGGAGATGTTCACGTATCCCATTGCTGCATTTGCCCTCTTCCCTCTAACAGAGACAGACTTTTCTCCTGACAGCTCTGAATACACCTGCTTTTTAGGAACAGTCTGTTTATGAAAGCACAGCAAGTTCAGCAGCAGAGCTGGACGTCGCCGTGCGGTCGGACGGGGATTTTGCTTTCCAACCAGCAGCACCTCGTGTGGGAGCAGCAGTGTCGGGGGAGAGGGCTTGGGAGCGTGAGATGCTGCTGGCTGCTGTGGCAGCCGGGCTTTCTCTGGCCTTTCTGCTTTGTCAGCCGGTGCCACACCTGGGTGGCCGGCGGGGTGGGCGAGCTAGCAGGGCGGTGGTACGGCCACCACGGCCAGGACACGGGTGCGGATGGTCGCAAACCCCAGCTCGCAGCTGCTGCACCCGCTGGAGGCACGCATCTTGCTGCCTCTGTCCCTTCCCAAGCTGCTTATCACAAACCAGCCCGGCTTGGTGGAGCCAGCATAAAGCCAAACCAACCCCCCCAAGAAAGCCAACATGTGCGTCAGATTTGGATCCGTCCCACCGGCTCGTCAGCACAATGTCCCTAATGACGCAGGCTGCTATAATTAGACCCACGGCGGTGCTGGCTTGCCCGAGTCTCACCAGTTTGCCAGACGGGCTTAGCCTTTCCCTCTCCGCTCCAGGTGTGGGAGCTCAAGCCAGCAAAACCACACAGATGCATGCACTGGGCTACACCAGGGTTTTCTGGGGCTTGGGATGGGGTGGGGGAGCTGCCGGCACCCTTGGCCAAGGCACAAGCCCAACTAGTAGCAGAACATCCCATAGAACTGGGCTCCAGAAGCTCCATAACCTGGATTTGCACAGCACGTGCACTTATTTGTTTTATTGAATGCTTTGATGGTCCGTCCTCCTTCCATGGAGATGTGGGTGGGCAAAGGTCTATCCTCTAGGCTCTGTTCCTCGAGCGAAGGAAGAACATGAAGCAGCTGCCTAGAGCGGGAGGACTAAGCAAGAACTTAGAGAAGTTCCTTGAGAAAGCACCTTAAGCTCAGCTCCACCAAAGGGCACCTAATTCATACAGAAAGCCCTCATCCACCCTGTGCACTTGGAAAACACACGCAGCAGCACTGACCCAAGAAGGACATGATTCTGGTGGCCCTCAACCACCAGAAACACCCCCGTATTCAAGCATGCATGGCAGCTGCCTCATCCTCCCTTACCTGTCCACGCTGATGATGCACAAGGTCATGATGGAGGCGGTGCAACACATAACGTCCATGGCAATAAACACGTTGCAAAACACCTTCCCGAAGAGCCACTCTCCCCCCACCAGGTCTGTGATGGTCACGAAAGGCATGACAGCAAAGGCCACCGACAGGTCGGCGGCTGCGAGGGACACCACCAGGTAGTTGGAGGGCTGCCGGAGCTTCTTGACGATGCACACCGAGATGATGACCAGCCCGTTGCCAGCGATGGTCATGAGGATGATGATGGAGAGCACCGCTCCGATGACAATCTTCTCGGTGTCCCCATAGAGCAGGATCTCCTCGCCGCAGTCCGTCGCGTTGGTGAGGTTGGAGGACGGCAGGTCTGGCTCGGCTGGGACGGAGGGTTCCTCAGTCATGAATGGATTCGGGAGTGATTTCCGAGCCAGGTGCTGCTGCTCTGCGTTCTCCACAAAGAGAAGATGATGCTCCAGAAACCGCCTGGGGCCGGCCCTTAGCAACATGCTCTGAGCTCACCGCAGCGGGCAGTGGCACGACTTTTCTCCCAGCAATGACACCTCCGGTGACAAACCAGAACATTTTATCACAAACAGGCTAAGAAAATTAAATACCAGCCCCCCCAAACCCTATCTCTTGCCTCCCAGAGCTGCAGCTGATCTCACGTGCTCAGCGAGAAGCTGCTTCCCAAGTCTGCTTAAAGACGTAGTTTGCCAGAGGATGCTCGGAGAAAGCTCGCCTCCACTTTTAAAGGAGCACAAGCTGCCCAGTCCGTCTGCAATGGCTGCCTAATTTCCTGCGTGCTTTTCCAGAAGGACACATAACAGCAGATAATTGCAATTGCCCGTGTTAATTTGCATTGCTGCCGAGCCGTGCTGCTGGTCTTGTACTTCTGTCGTGCATCCATGCATTTAAATGCCCTGCGCCTACATGCGTATTCCCGTGTGCAAATGCGGGAGAGTGGGTGACAACACAAGTCGCTGCCACAGACGCGTGCCCACACATCGCCGGCTGTATCCCCTGCGTGTGTCAACACACAAACTTCAGCGCTGCGACTGCAAACCCACGCGCGGGGCGTGGAACGGCAGCACGCGATGCGTGTGGCCATACATAGGAGCTCGTTGCGGAGCTGCAGCGGGAGCGCTCGCGGCGTCACCGCCCCGTCGTACCCCGGGCAGGCAGGTGAGGGTCCGGGCTTCCCAGAGCCACGGGCATCCCCGCCACGCACACGAGAGAGCCCCAGCGAGCAGCAGCCACGCTCCTGCCCCGGTGTTCACCCCTGTGAGTATTTCCCGGCCACTGGTGGGGAAACTTCGGGGCAGGGCTCACCCTGTGTGGGGCTCCGAGCATCACGCGCAGGCTGCATCCTCCTCTTTCTGCCTCAAAGCCCCTTTTCCCCTCGAAGGGGGTCGTGTTTAAACCCAAGCAATGTTGCAGCCCCCTCCTCCCTTTTGCATTCTCCCTTCCGAGGGTGGTGGGGGTCCCGTTACCTGTGCCGAGGGGGTGAGACATCCTCCAAGCGATCCAGGCAGGCGAGAAAGCAAAGAGCCATCCCCAGAGCATCCTCTTTCCCCTCCCCGGTCCCTCCCACCGCCCCCCCTCACCTCTCCCCGGCAGGGACCCAGCTGCTCTGCTCGAGCCCCAGGGAAGAGCAAGGACCACGGAGGGGAGGCCAAGAGCAAAGCCCGGGTCCTGCACCCCCCCCAGCCCTGCAGGAAGCGGGGTGAGCGCGGAGACCTGGAGGGAAGGGCTGGAAGTTGGGCAGCTGCCTCCGGACGCGATCCTGCGGCGAGGAGCAGCCTGTGCGGGTGAAATTCGGCTCTGGGGGTGTGCAGGGCCGGGAGCAGCCTTCCTCAGTTTTCTCCAGGATTACAAAGGGGATTATTTTGCAGGAGAGGGTTTCTTTCCCTGCTCTGTGCCTTTTTTTCCCCACCCTGCTGGTAGGTGGTCCCGTATTCACTCCGCTCCGCACTAAAGCCAGCTCAGGATGAGCCTTTCCCTTACCCTAGTGAAATGGAAACAGAGAGGAAAACCAAACCAGGCAGGAGCACGCAGAGAGCTCAGCCATCTCCCTCTGCTGAACGCTTCGTGGGTGCTTTGGTGCTGGGATTGCTCTGGTTTTTCAACCCTGGGTGAAAGCAGGGGAGCGGAGTCACCTCCGGCACCAGCCGCTGCCTCCCTGCAGGGACACTGTGGGTCTGTCCCCTCGCCCAGCCCCATCCTACAGCCCTCAGGAGAGGAGCACACGAGCGGTGTGGGAGCTGTTTGCAGACTTGGAAAGTGCATGCCGGTGCCCTGCCGTGTGCTAAGCACTTGGGGAACACAGCAGGCGTCGCCTTCCATCGTCCCTTCACCATCCCAGGGCTGTGCAAGCACCCCCAGCCCTCCCAGGGACAGCACCAGGGCTGCTGATGGCAAAACCCAGCTTTAAATCCCACCGGCCCCGAGGTGCAGAGCACTGTGCTACCTTGAGTCACAGCCAGCGTCTCTCCTGGGGACTTTGGGGCAGATGTTCCCTTCAAAAGTATGTCTGCACGGGAAGCTGCAGCGAGCCGAACCAGGGCTAATGCTGTACTTAACACTCAGGCTTCTCCTTTGCTGCTCGAGCATCGCAGTGTGTGTGGGAGGCTGGCTAAAATAGCTTCCTTGCCAGGGCAGGCTGTGCCGAAGCGGTGGCTTTCTTGCATTTGGTGCAAAAACACACCCTCCGTTTCCAAAGAGAAAGGCAGATCTGCAGAACTCCCTGCTGCAGGATGGAAGGGTATTGCTATCTCATAAATCACACAAATTCACCCAAGAATAAACTCATCCAGCCGGGAGGGATTTTTCCAGCCTCCCTGGAAGTGCTTTTAAAGCTGATGAACCCTTTGCTCTAGCTCACCCCTTATGCTGCCCACGGTAGAGAGCCTGCAGCAGCCTCAGGGAGCAGAATTAATCTCCCTCTCTCCCATCCCAGTCCCATTGTCATAGGATACAACCTGCACCTTATTCCCTCCAATACCCCTGCAGGTCAGGGAACCCAAAGGAAGGTTTTTTCTCCCCCTTTTCTAGGGGGAATGAGCTGCTCTGATCACTCAGCAAACAACAAAATCCCTGGAAAAGCAAGGGCAGCTCCTGGGACTCGCAGTGAGCCGCCGGGGGGGCACCTTCTCTGCATGGGAGGCTGGCGGCTGATTTTCGGGAGGACAGGAGGGAAGAAGCCAATTTTTGTGTGAAGGAAGGATTAAAAATAATAATAAAACCTTCTCCCTCAAAGCCATAGTGTGGCATTTCTCTAACTGCAGGCTGTGATGACCTTGCTAAGACACTTGCTCCTGGGGCACTCTGGGAAGTGCTAATTGCATTTAATGGCAATTAGGGGAGTAAACGGCCAACACACCTTAGCTTAGCTGCCAACTGCAGCTTTGGCTGAGAAGGGAGCAGAGATCTGGGGGAGCAGGGCTGCTGCTGGAAAGAGATGGATGAACCCAATAGAAAATAAAGCTGAGAAGTTGAAGATGCAAAGTAGCCAGAGTCCAATCCAGGCCCTTTCTGGAGAACAAGCCAAGGGTTTTGGAGAAACAAGTCTGGAGCCAGCTTCTCCGAGCTTGGAGGTGGCTGTAGTGAAGTACCATCGATGCACCTGTTGACAATCCTCTCCAGCCAAGCACCTCGAGATGAATGCATCACATTGATCCACTTTTTGACCTCGCTAGCTTACAGGAGGGAAACCTGCGTCAGGGGAACGGTTCCATACAGCAGCATGAAATATGTTGGTCCCCACCTCCATCTGCAGGCAGATGAGATGAACGAAGTCCCCCCACCATCGCACGAAGGCAGTGCCCAAATCTTTGCCCAGAGGCATTCTTCCATCTTCATATATGAGTGGCCATTTTATTAACTGTTAATTGTTAACATTAATCCCTATTAACTCTAATGATAAAGTAATAGGCACAGTTATTAATATGCAAATTCTGAGAAATCTCATTAAGTCCAGGGTCCTCAAGCTCTCAGACTTTGTAGGATTAGCATCCCAAAGCAGGCTTCCCTGCATCGCAGGTGCTGACATTTCTCCCTCCGAGCCAGCCCAGATGGATAAAATTAATCACTTGACACTATCAGCTTTTAAGGAGCATCAGTAAGGACTGCTCTTGCCTACAGAGACCCCAGGGAGTATCTAAACCCTCTCTGATTTGGAAACAGAGGGGTTTAACCCACTGTCACAGCAGGGTGGCCAACCAGCACTGGTGAACAACTGCTGTACCAGTGGTTGTGGTCAGGAATGATGATGCCTGAGGTGTTCTAAAGACCCCAAACGCTTGGAACATCACCTCCTCTCCAAGGGTCCCCCCCACCTCCCAAAGACAGCCCCATCTCCTCCTGATGAGCGCTGAAGTCCAGTTCCCCAGAGGCGTTCATCCAGCCACCACCAGCTCAGTGCAGTGGGAACGTGGTGACCAAGAGATGGTTGGGTCTTCCAGACACTGACCCCCCAGACTTGGGGCCCAGTGTGAGGTGGCCGGTCTCAGCCCCTGGGATGGGGCTGGCAGAAATGTGAGACAGATGAACCAGAGCTTGGGGGAAAACTGAGGCACTTGAGATGTCCAAGAAGGCAGTGCAGCTCTGCATTTAAACTTTCAAACCACACCTGTCCTTCAAAAATAAATCCACAGTTTAAACAGGGAAAAGAGTGTTGAAAGGAGAGTCCCTAAATGAGATATGCTGATGTAGAAAGGGAGCAGTTTTGGTTGGACCAGAAGATCTCTTCCCTGTCCTTCTTCCACAGCATGAAGCCCCCAGCTGAGCATCTCCACATCCTCCCGACTCTTTGACTCCCCCCTGCCCCACAGCAGGGATATAGGGCATTGCCTTCTTCCAGAAACCCATCCACTGGGAAGGAGGCAGAGGTGTGGTGAGGAGGACAATGCTCAGAGTCCCCATGGGGATCAGGGGACTGGTCCCATAGTGGTGACAGCGGTAGCTGAACCATTTCAGCAAGGGGTTCCAACCAGCAAAGGGCTTTCTGCATAAAATCCTTCTTCCGTGAAAGGAAAAGCCAAAGTAGATCTGGGAAGTTAAAGACATACCTGCAACATAAAACTCCCAGAGTTAGGTCTTCTTTTTGATTGTTTTTGTTACTTGTTCCTGTACTGGACCTTCACCAAAATAGGGGGAAAAAAAAAAAAAGATTTTTGGCTATGCTGAAGGTACCCCATGCATTGTGCTGTTCGAGCTGATGGGGTGCAATTGGGAATCTCATAGGAAAACACCATCCAGAGGAGACCTCCACGTAGCTCATCTCAAACAAGCACATTTGCTGAACAGAAACGGGTGTTAGCATCAGACACGGCCACGCTCCCTCTGCTGGAGTCTGCACAGGCAGCAGGCAGCTTTCCGTGCTCGCATCTCCGGCGATTTGCGCATTTTGAACAGCCAGGAGGGCTCTGAGCCATCATGGGAATTATCGGTGTGCCCCATCTCAGCTAATGCCGGGGCAACCCATGTGCTGGTGGCATCAGTGCCTCCTCCTGGAAGGTGGGACTGGCCCTGGGGAGGATGGGGACGAGGTGGAGGGACGTTTGCTGCAGGATGGAGGTGATGTGGAGGGAGAGGAGCCCCCAACGGCACCCTCTGATCTGCAGAACCCCTTGTCTGGTCTGAAGGGTCAGAAGGTGCCTACGGGGGGTGCTAATTCCTGGAGGGGCTGATGAAGTAAGCAGAGAGAAATCAAAAAGCCTGAAATTAAAGAGGAAAGGATGAAAAATGAGTATTTTCTCCAACACAAGCCCTTCAGCCCCATAGCTCTGGCTTGCAGCCATAGACACCCATTTGCCAGCTTCTTATTAGCAAGCTGCCATCGTTAGCGCTCATTACTTACTCCAAGTGACAGCCAAGTGTGGGACACACAGCATTTCCACCTGCCGCTCTCCCATCTACCATCTCCAAGGGTTTGGTAGAACCTGATTTTAGGTATCCACAGTGAGGTAGGTGCTGATTTAGTTTTTTTGGCCCAGATAAAGACAGCGTACAGCGCTGAACCACCCTCCTCAATGATAGTGCTGGCGTTACACCTCCATCCTACCCAAGTCTGAGATGGAGAGAAGGGGGTGATGCAGAGCAATTTTAACATTGCTATTTTAACATTGTCAGGATACAGCCCTCAAGAGCGCAGCAGGAAGGTTCCTTCAGGCTGCACCCATCAGCTCCCTGTCTTGAGCTTGATGGGCTGCACACCTGATGCCAAAGTGACCGGGAGAGCACCACGGAGGAGGGCTGAGGACCTTTGGAGATGGTGGGTGCATCGGAGTGGTGGAGTAAACAGTGTAGGTTTAAAAATAAAAGCCTCCTTGTCTTCTTTTGTCTGTCCCCTAGATGGCACCTGCTCTCAGCAGATTGAATCCCTGATGAAAAACAGGTTTTGGTGCTCGGGAAGGCAAAACAAGAACAAAAACGCCATGAAAATGAACAAGAAAAAACCAAAATATCAAAAAAAAAAATCTAGAATCTGAGGCCCTTTTGTCTCTTACAGCTGGAACTCGAGCCACCTGACCCCTGCCTCATTTCTGCTGCTTTTCCCTCTAGGTGATCTCTGGGTGCTTGATTCCCCAAAGAACACCACCGAGAGAAGGTTATGGGCCCTTTCGCAGCAGTTTTGCTGTAGCAGCAAAGGCACATCTAGGGGCAGCAATGGACCCCGTCAGACCCGGATCACCCAGGGAGATATTTCTGTCCTTTACAGGGATGGGAAATGCAGACTTGGGAGGGATATGCCAATTGCTTTTTCCTTTTTAAATCAAATCAGGACATCAGGAAAGGAATCGTACTGACACCCTCCTTGGTCAGTCAGAGGAAAGCCCAAATGCAGCCACCCTAAAAACTCCCTTTTTCTGTTTTCTGTGCCCTCCATGCCAAGACATGGCACAAGGGAAAGCAGGTGCTGACAGCCCAGCAGACCACATCCCTGGGGCCTCTCCGAACCATTTATCCATGGAATTTTTGGCCAAAGGATATTTAATCCCCTCCTGCAAAGCTGCTGGCAGTGCACTGCATGTGTGTCCTGGTGGGGAAGGACGTGGTGGGGGGAACACGTCCCCATCTGACCCCTTCCTTCCTGAGCTGGGATCTGCACCAAGTGGTGCTGACATTTAGAGCAACCATGATTAGACTGCTGCTTTGAACAGGGCACTTTGCGCCTCACAGGGTTGTGGCCCTGCCAGACCGCCCGCAGTTGCAAGCTGGTGCCCATCAGCTAAAGCCCCATGCAGTGACAGCCAGAAGGTGACAGATGCATCCTGCCCACCCCAAGTCCGCTCCGCAGTGCCCATCCTGAGCAACTCACCAGGTCCCCATGTAGTTACGGCCCTGGTGTAGGCCTGAGTGCTTCATCGCTCCTCCCTTCAGCCTAGAGGTGCTTTGCAGACTTCCCAACTTTCCTAGGCTACTCCTCCGCACCCAGCAGGGACCTGGCGGTTGTCCTGGGGCGAGACCTGGTCATCCCAGGCTGGAGGAAGACAGCTAGGAGCCCACAGGGACACCACAGGTTTCCCCTCTGGAGCTGTTGAATTAGCAAAGTGCCCTGAAACTCTGACACATGAAGGTCTGCACAGCTGGGTGGCAGTTGGCTTCCCCTTCCCCACTGAGCCCAGCTGCTCATGGTTTGTACAGCCCTCCCTCCCAGCTGCCACAGTAGCCTCACACATGGGAGAACTCCAACACCATCATGCTGGACCATCAGAGTCCTCCGAGGCATTCGGCTTTAGCAACCCAGGAAAAATAGTCCAGGTGAGAGCGAGTCCAGGTGAAAAATAGAGTCCAGGTGAGTTCATGGCTGCCGGGGGCTTCCTTTGATGGGTGCACAGCTACTGCTTACCCTTGTGGGAACTGCTGCTTTGAAGTTACCTGTCCAGGACAGACCAGCCTTGGGTAGGAACACACTGCCTCTCCAGACATCTCGCAAGACATTTCCCAAGCCTTTGGGACAATTGCCTTACTTACACAAATCATCACATACAGACTGCAAAAAGGCACAGATATTTGCCACATGCCAGCCTCTTCCCGCTGCCCAGTCTGTAGTCCTTGCACCCGTCTGAGAATCTCTGTATTTGGCTCCTTTGGACCCTGCTGCGAAGGGGAACCCCATCTACCTGCCTGAAGACAGCACAGAGCTGCAGAAAGGGCTCATGATCTTCCCCACATCCTGCTCCTCCCTTTTGAAGAAGCAGATGGTGTGGGGCTGGTGCAGTGAACATCTTCTGAGTGCTCCTGCGCTACCCCAGGGACTGCCACACCTCAAAGGGCTCCGGGCAGCCCCATGCTGAGCACAGAGCACCTCAGGGCCCAAGCATTTGAGGCTGCTCTCACACTCAGCATCCCTCTGAGTGTAGCACCGCAAGAACTGTTTCTAGGACCCAGGCAGCAGGGTAGACATGCCTCAAGTCTCCTAAAAGCTATTTAGTCCCGAGTGCTTGGCTGAGAGGGTTACACACAGCCAAGGAGTCCGTGGGAAGAGCTTTCAGCTATACGCAAGGTAGGTGCCGAGTGGCTCCTCATATGCCACGTGCTGCTCTCCACTGTGGGAGCTCTTCCTGATGGATGAGGCACTTGCTGAGTACAGGGAGTTGTGGTCTGAAGTCACCTCTTACACTTTTCTCCCCCAACAGCCTGTCTACATGTATAAGTCAATGTATTTGACAAGGGCCAGCAGCATCACTTGCAGGGCAGCTCATGCCGAAGGAGGCCAGAACCAGTCCTCTGCCTGGAGGGGGAATCCCGACGCCAGAAGAGATGCAGTGGCAGGAGGAGGAGGCAAGGAGCAAGTTTGCAGAGCCTGGCTCCTCCCAGGTGAGGCCACCACAGCCACACAGCCTCACTCAGTCATACCCCCGCCTCAAACTCAGCTTGCTTTTGCATGCAGAAAGCCCCTCTTTCTGCAGCTCGAGCTCCTCAAGGGCCCTGATGGGCTACAGGGAACTAGAGAGCAACTATCCAAGCCTGGGTTCCATGGTAGGTAACTAGTGACTTTATTGTTTGGAAGCGCAGATCATCCCCAGGCTCCCACAAAACACTAACTCCCTAGTTTGGGGCTCATCTCCAATCTGGATGATGTCAAGGAAGTCAGAGCCACGAGGCAATGATAGCCAGGCCTAGACACTCTCAGTGGACTGTGTCAGATAAAAGGTGCAGTTGTTTCTTGCTCTCCCCCCATCACAGCATGAAGCAATCCCATTTTTGGCTACCCGGACTCCCACCTGTAAGACATCTCCTTACATTCACAGTTGAGACACTCAAGTGCTACAAGTGTTGGGGATTACAGAAGTATCTCAGCTACAGGGATCCCCACAAGTCACCAGAGAAATACGTACATCTGCACTGGGACAGAAGTCCAAGCTATGCTGGGAGCTAAAGGTTAAATAAAGGACACCGATTAGGCACAAAGTAGAAATATATAAACAGTATATTTCTTTTTATTGTTTTTAAATAGAGTTTCCTTATACAATAAAGGAATTCCCTCTCTCCTTCCCTCCCCCCCACCCCAAGCAACTCTTATCAAAAGAAATCATTCACTGTAAAATCACCACTAGAGACATGCGCTTTGAGAGCATATTTAGCAAGTGCAATATCTATAGGCCATATCTCCATAAATAGGAACATGTGCTTTCCCTCACTTAAAATAGTTTCCCAGCAATCTGTGACAGAAGCCTCCCAGTCACCAAATACAGAAATGTTTAACCAGTTACATGCCATGTGACACGCAGGAAAATAAACCCACTGCCAGTCTTCTCCCAGCACACCGCAGACTGCCTGAGCCAAGCAGCTCTGCTAGCACTTGCCTGCGCAGAAGCAGGATTTGAGCTGAGCCGGCTCCATCTCAGGAAGGTTTCTGCTCTTAATCGACCCCCTCAGAGCTCATTCTGCATTTTTGCTCCCTCCAATGAAAACATAAGGGGAAACAAGAGAGTATTTGAGATGCAGCCACTTCCTCAGGTTGGACCAAGGGAAAGGGGTTTGATTTACACTAATACAGGAGCACATACTTTGGGGAAGGGAGGGTTTTCAGTGGCTGAACTGCCTTACTCTGGTAAGACAATTCCTGGTTTTAGGGGGTAATATCTGTGTGGGAACAAGGTACTGCTTCACATCAATGAAGAGGATGGGGAGAACCAGAGGCTAAAAGCTTCTGAAAATAATAGAGCACTAAGCCACCTTACTCATTAAATCAGAGCAGCTCTGCCAAACACGAGAGGCTGAAATCCTCAAAGGGTCAACAGCATGATAGGCTCCTCACTTTCCAGAAGCTGCTGTGCTTTACAGCTGAATCATGCTCTCCCACATGAAAAGATCCACTTAAACCTGCTAGGCCCTTCAGAGATCACAGCCAGACACCTGCTGAGGATGGACATATCCAGTGCACATCCCCTCAGCCACAGCTTCCAGATGTGGGCACTTAAAAGTGAATTCCTAATTATACTTTGGCATCAAGTCTTAGAGAAGGAAAGTATCTGCCAGTACCCAGGCAGGCAAAGGAAGCTGAGCAATAAAGATGTGAATCACTTAAAAGCCTATTTATACAGGCTGCGTCTCTGTGGTTTCAAATTGGTGGTGCTGGTCCCAAGTTTGAGAAACTCAGAACTACATGATGCTATGGATACATGCTTTAAAAAAAAAATAGAAGAGTGGCTAACACTGCCCCTAAGGTAAGCACTTCATGGAGAGAAGGATACACTGCATGAGCTCAGCTGTGTCACTCAGACATCCATCACCTTCTGAAAAGAGATCACCTGCCAAACAGGACACACCATCACTCACAGCACCACAGGCTGCATCCTCTGCTCCAGCCACGTCAGACAGGACCAGCGCTGCCACGTTATGCTGCCAATGCTCATACAGACACTTGCAGAAACTGTCCAAGTCATCCAATCATGTGAAACTTATCTACATTTGATGCCTGGAAAAAGCACGCTGAGACGCTGATTGTTGCTGATAGACACAGTGACAACTGATCTCAGCCCTTCGGCAAGCCTCCCAAGTGCTGAAACTGATACTCCAGCTGTTGAATTTGATATGCTGATTTTCTGCAAAACCCCGATCACATAACAAATACACTATCACCAGAGCTTTTTTTTTTTTTGCATGCCCACAGTTCAAGTCAAAAGGGAGAGAATTTAACTGCAAACTGTTTTTTCCAACTCTTTGCCATTTTGCTCACCTTCAGGTCTCCCACCTGTGGCTAAGCAAGGGATATTGATGGTCTTCAGTGAAGCAGCAAGAATTGGTCACACAGGTGACTGAGATGCCACATGCATCCCCATCTTCCACTCCGAGCAGACTTCAGCTCTCCAAGCAAGCAGATCTTTGCAGCAGAGATGCAGATGGGGAGCAGAAGGCAGCATGTCCCCCAGGACATGCTCTTAATATTTAATGCGGCATCAGAACTGTGCCAAGTGATCTAAGCTCATGCAGAGTTTTCTACAAGGGAAAAAGACACAGCCAAGGATTGTCTTCGTTTGAAAGGACACACAAAAGCTGAAGAGGAAAGTGCTAATTTATATTTCTGAAGCATGTACTCAGGCAACTCCCTCGTCTGTCTGCTCTTTACACAATATTGATGGCTTGCTCTTTGCAACCAGATCTGGAGCCACTAGAGTAATGGACAGGGTTTGGTACTTAAATGCCTTAATTAGATATGAAAACAATTAGAGACAACTATTCTCTTCTAACATCAACAGGCCTCAGCACAGATAGAAAACGGGGCAAACCCATCCCATAATGTGTATTTAAGTTGTTTTGGAAGCTTGACAGATGAAAAGACAACACCCCAGCTGGAACACTGTGCCATAAAGTAATCATCTAAAGAGATGCAGAAGACAGTGCAACTGCAGGACAACTGTGAATCCTTCACAACTGCCAATTATGGCAAAGCAAGCCCCAAGAGAGCAGCCACTGCCACACTGCTGCTCAGACACCAGCTCGCATTCTCCACAGAAAAACACCCACTCAGCATTTTGGGAGTATTTCCACAGTGGGGACACCAGACAACCTTCAGAGAAGGGCCGGGGAAGACAAGAGTTAAGTCAGGAAGGAACAGAGGAAGTGGCTTGCACTGAAGTTTTGGGGGAATGGACACAAGCGATGAGTTTGAGCCAAACCTGATTTTGCCTGTTAACCTTCCAGGTAGGTAGAAACACAACAAAGGACAGGTATAGAACACAGTGAACAAGAGCAAAGCTTGATCAAGGAATAACGTGAACATGTGCCAACAGAAAGTAGATACATGCTTAGTGGGACACAGAATGGAAAGCAGTAGAAGCTTTTGGTGACACGGCATGTCTCGGGTCCCTTCTATGTTGCTGAGAAATCCATAACCCCACCCCCACCCCAGTGTGTTCTCCAGGCATATCCAACTTTGACCAACTTCATGTTTTTGTTTTTCTTCCCTCCTTCCAAAGGGCATCCAGAGAACATAGTTCAGCAGCATTTTCTAAAGCAGAGAAATACAATATGCAAAATTTTACAAACAGTTTCAGTCTTTTGGTTCAGCTGGGGGTGGGGGGCCTTTTGGGGAGAATTGTTTGATCTGCAGCATATGGGTATGCGACCATCTACTGCATATGTTTTCAGAGCATACCAGTTCACACAGGTCATCAGGAAGCATACACCACGTCCCATGGTTGCTGGATTCATCTTGAAACATTTCACCAGATAGCAGCCCTGAAGCAAACCAGTTGAATTCGTCTACCCCATCCCTATCCTTTTGCAGTGATGCACTGACACACATCATCCAATTTGACATTTATTAATAGCTTCAAATGTTGATGCCAGAGAATTTGGGAGGTTGTTGCTAGTGAAGTTATCAGATTTGCTTTCTAAGCAATCGAGAAAGCACTATATCGCCTGTTCAGCAGTCCAGGTTCCACCAACTTTCCTTAATTTACATGGAGAAGCATCTATTTCCATACATTAGTGTGTCAACATATTTGAAGGCAACAAAATAAGTCTCAGACCAACAAAACTATTCAGGTATAAATCCAATTTTAATTGTCAAGCTAAATTTCTAGCTCCTACATTCAGTGCAAGGATCAAACCCTACAAATTTGAGAGTAGAAATTTGTTCCCAGTTTCTGATCATTTTGGCAACTGTCAAAAGGTAACTTCCAAAATCCACTCATTTCAGAAGCATTCCACTACTTTATCATTCCAGATGAATGTCATGGACTCTCTTAATAGCTATCAACATCCTTCAAACCCAATTCTTTGGCAACAGTTTATACATAGCATTGTGCGTATATAAAGAGCTTATATTAAAACTTCTTTTACATTCTAATTGTCTTAACCTTCACAGAAGTATTAAAGTGCTCATCAACTCTGAACAATCCCTCCTTCCCCAGTTAGCCTACTTCCTGGAAACGTCTGCGCTTATGTCAGCAAAACCGGAAGCAAACAAGAGAAAAGGTACTTGTATGAAAGAATCCTCTGCAGGATCGTTACGACCCCTTCATAGCCAAGAGGCCTTGAGTCTCACATCTCCCTACTACCCATATATTTAGACATGGGTCCAAAATATTCAAGCAGCCTAAGCCAGCACAGCTTCATTTCCAGAGTTGTGCCGATTTCCCATCATTTGATTCTTTAGCCCATGACTTCTGTAGAAAGAAAACTGCAGAACAGAATCTTATTGATGCTACTAAGAAAATAGAAACACTGAAGTCATACTGGTAAAGCAACAGCAATTAAAAAACCCACCCCAAGAATTGTGACTGTTATTTAACCCCCCAGTTATCTAGATTTTAAATGATCCCATTTAACAACATTTGACACTATCTGAAATTGATGTTTCCAGAGGTTTTAAATGGGGGACATTTTTGATCCTTGTGAGTGGGGGGGATGGAGGCACATCTCAGAACTATTTCCTCTGGCAAGACTTGCGTGCCAGTTCATCTCAATATGTGCTCTGTACTGGAGAGAATTTCACCCAGGGCCTCTGCTCTTCCTCAAAGAGGACCAGAGCTACATTCCATCAGGCACACTCTTTCCTCCAGCCACAGCATCCACAATGTGGTTCAAACCACCCCCAAAGGGTGGCTTATCCACCATGAGTGAGGCACCAGGAATGCAGCCCCAGAACACCTGTATTTAATAGTTCACAACCACAAGATGACACTTCTTATTCTAGTTTTGGTCAAATCTTCTGACATCCATGAGAAAAGCACATTATTAAGCACCTTCAGGCCTGTGCAACTGCTGTCTTACAATAGATATTGAACTGTTTGCTGTCAACTGCTTTTTCTGTTGACTGGAGGTCAGACGTGCTTTCACCACCTCTGTCTTTACACTGCCCCAAAATCCTGCTTGTTGACTGTTCATCCTGCTTCTACATGTAGACCTTGGTAAGAGCCATTAGCGATCTCACTAAAGCAGAAAATGACTCAAAAGCTAGAAAATACTGACCAAGGCAGTCAGAAGCCATGCACAGATTTACACTGCAATCATGCCATTGGTCAGACGTGCCATGAGTTACCTCTGCTGCCTTCAGAACCAACAAAGCCAAACATGTGGTGTTTGCCTGCTTTGGTGTACTGGGGTGGTCACCCTGACCCAGAGCCTTCCCAGCATTCCCCCAGGAATTAGCTGGTGTGACATGAAGGTCACGCTGCTGCTTTGCTTGCTAAGAAAGCTGAGGGCTTTCCCCTGTGATAGCTCTAGGACACACTGACGGTGCCCACAAGTGTTCTTGGGAACACTTACTGCTCTCTTTCATTAAGTATTAATACAAAGATGAAGAGTTTCCATAAGAAAAAAACTTTTTCATACATGTTTTAAAACTGTAGGCAGCTATGTTAAGATGAAATATCACCTGATATTAACTGCAAATACACCAAGTCTTCAGTGGCTTGAGTCTGACTTTGTTTCAGCACGTGATCATTTTCCCCAAAGCCTTCCTCCCTCATTACAAAGTTGGCCTTCCTCGTCATGCAGAGAAATATCCAGTCTGTAGGGCATGTGCTGATAAAACTCTGCACCACTGACTGAGCAAGCAGCTGGTACAAAACACTTCTCTGTGCTAATCTGCAATATATGCGCATTTCATTTTATGTTCCCCTTCCCTCATTTTTGCTGTTTTGAAAGTTCATTGTCTTCAGAGCTCCACATTTTTCTTAACACTTTACCTGTGTAGCATGCAGAAATGGACAAGCACTGAACTAAAGGGCAGATGGTTTCACAGTACTTCAGATAAGAAAACTGACCATAGTACAAGCAAAATTAAATAAACTGAAATATAAGACAGCAGAAGTTAAATTCATCCAGAAATATAATATAATGTCTGGGAATGGGGAATAACTGGAGATTAGCTACAGAACAGAAACAATGAAATGACCAACAAATATTGATTAGGCAAAAGAGGAGAACTTTCATTGCATGCTGTACATTAAAATTAAATGCAAAATTCACATGTCAGAGCATCAAGACAGAACGATGAAGGTCTCAAGCCATGGGAAGAAGAAAGCAAAGGAACACCTTGAATAAAGCAACACATGAACAAAAACAGTAAATGAGCAGCTTCAGAAGGAAAAAACTTTAAAAGTGACCATATCTCCAACAAGAAAAAGCAGCACTGAAGCAGAGAACAAGTATATGGTCAAGACATCACTGGTAACACTGATTGCACAAAACACTTGATATTTTGAAAGAATCAGGCCTATTTGTATATCTATGCAAAATATATACACAAATCCATATGTATATATGTACACATAGGCACTACTGTACATATGTATATGCAATCATTAACACAACCGCCCTTTGACAAGTTTCAGCATCTGACTCTCGGTGGAAGTAAGAACATTGCAGTTGTGCAAAACCACACTCCTGTATTTCATTACCAAGTGGCAATAGTAGAAAGAGTCAAAATAATTCCCAAATAGCTTAGACCCAGATGCAGTTCCATCAACATCACCATGCAAGCCCAACCTCTGAACATTTACAGCTCATCTGTAGGAATTAAATATTCATCCAAAGCTGTGGATTGTATCAGTACAAATTAAATCTGTTTCTAACCCTTCTGCTAATCAGTCTGAAGAGACAGCCAGACATCTCTCCTGACTGGTTTACCATGAGGCCATCCCACCTGGAATACCAATTTGGGAATACTGGATTCATGGGAAATTGAATTCAAACACCAGAACAGGACTGTCATTCTGTAAAAAGAAGGGTCAGTTGCTGTCCTTATAGTGTTTTGGAAAAAAGGGATGTGGATGCATAAGAAAAAAGGAATTTCCCCCACCCCTCAAACAAGGGAACACGTGACAAACTCTGAATGCATGCTCTAACTGTATGGGCACGCTGATCTATGGGGTTTCCAGTTTTGGGATGTGGAAATGAGCATTTCCATAGAGCTTGCTTGCCTCACAGCTCAAAAAATATTAGCCTCCCAAGTCCAAGGCTGTTTTGGTCTGACACTTCAATGCTCAATTGGTCTTTGATATGTGCATTACCAATACCATATTAGAGCAGAAAGAAAGTGGTGAAAGAAAGAACTGCAGATAGATTGTTCTATGCCTTGACAAAGCTGCCCCATCCTTCCAACTCCAAAAGAGCCATCCTTGCTGCTCCGTGTGTGGCAAATCTCATCTAATGCTCTGCATCCATAGCATCCAAGTACTTGGCTTCGATGATTCTAGGGAGCAGGTTATACCTAAGATTGAACCATAGAGATAGCATTAGAGCCTGTTTACCATTGTGTAATGTTTTGTCTGTCCCGAGTCTCAGTTTAATTACTATTACCATACAAATTACCATTTATATCTAATTTATACTTTCTTTAGCACTCTCTACAGTTTCCCAACATACAAACCCCACCTGATGCAGCCTTACACCCATTACAACAGTGCCAACACCATGCATTGAGAACTCACAGAAGAAATCCTCCCCAGAATTTACAGGGCTGGCTCAAAGGCCAGGATACAAGGGTTATTTGTCTTGCACTTCCTCAGTCCAAGTACCCCAGGTCACTCCTTCCAGCTCTCCTAACAAAGAAGCTTTAATAGGCAACCCAGGAGCTTCAGGCTTTTGAAAAACACCAAACACATCAGCAAGACTTGAGACCAAGGCAAGAGGCTGAGCAGGGCTGTGACATTCATTCCTCCAGCTGCTAGCAGGACTCCATCCCTACCTGGTGTCTGGTTTCCACTGGATCACGGAGGTAGTGATTCCCTTACTTTTGTGTTTTTTTGTTTGCGCAAACATCCTCATGAATTAATGTATTTGGGTGAGAAAGGAAAGCCACTGTAACAGTATGGTATGAAGTTGCTCTCATTAAATCCTACTGCATAGTTGTAGTTTGACACTTTTCTTGCTTAACAAGGAAGCTATTCTGCAGCTGTTGAAATAGGGCGCAAAGAGCTAGAAAGCCAGTTTAAGAGCTGGAAGGGCCTTTTCAATAAGCTAGACAAGAGATTCCAAACAGCACTTACTACTGAGAAATCTCAGTATCTGCTTGGATCAACCTGTCATGAAGTGAAATGCTTGACAGCTGTGGGAGCACAGATAAACATCAGACACCTTGGGGAAAAAAAGACTCTTCCTCTCTGAGCAACCTTAAATATGCCCCAGAGCATGGATTAGAGTGTAACCAAAAACCAGTCACCCCAAAGTTTGGAATCACAGCCAGGAATCGGGGATACCAGAAGAAAAAAATCTCCCAATGGGCAGTTCAACAGCAGTAGTAAGTCACTGAAATCTGTTACCTTTTACACTGATGCTACACCAGTGGAAAAGATTGGTCCCCCAACCAATAACAATGCAAATCGTGTTTGATGCAGTTGGACAGAAAGAAATGTGGCCTCAAGAGAGACAAATAATATGGCTAATTTTCTGGATGGGACACTGAGCCATGACTCATTCATCTGGGTTTGATTTTTGACTTTGACCCTGGACTATTCTCCCATTTCTCCTCTTCCTCCTTCCACTTAAAAAAAATTCACTTTACTCTGCCTCATCTATTTAGGGTGCCAAATCTTCATGAAAAAGTCATTGTTAACTACAGAGCTGTGCATCAAGATGCTGCCTTCTCAGCTGGAGCCCACAAACATTGCATGAAGGTAGCAGAATTCAGAAAAAGGGAAGCAGATTTCTGTGTTGTACAGGTAGTACCAAGTTCCCCTTAGCAGCATGGCTAATTACAAAGGCAGCTAGGAAAAGCTGCTCTGGAAAGAGAAACGAGTTAGTAACAGAGGATGACAGTATCTTATTTACTCAAAAAAAAAAGATACATTTGCACCGCTAAATTATGTAGCTCTTACCACAAAATCAGGTTTTTTGACATAGCACTCTCCACAGTAATTTAGCTTGTTACAATACATCTGTTACCTGAATGTTTGGCAAAGAATGTCCCAAGTTTTCTTTTTCTGTACTGAGCTGTTCTGTGCAGAGACTCGTAGTTCCCACAAGAGTCAATTATCCAGCACTGCACACAAAGTATTTGCCAGCCTTTTAAGCAAGCATCTAAAGTGCCACCTATGTGAAGGGTGAGCAAGACTCTCCTACCATAGGAACAATTATTTCAGTGTTTTCTATGATTTTTTGTCTTTAAAAACCCAACCCAAATAGCTCCAACATGAGCCTGTCAAAAGCCATTGCAGCTCTGACATTTGCTTTTGTTTTGGAAAGAACCAGATCCATCTTCATCACCCAAGAAAAATGCCACAATAGCTGCCTTTACAGATTATCACTTTGGTAGCCCTGAACTTTCAGATCAGGTGGAAAAACCTCCACCACTGCAGGCTCACAGACAACCAGATATCACTGGATGCCATACAGGCCTAAAAATAATCAAGTGGACTAGAAAACAGATCTATTCTTTCCAAGATCTTATTATGGCTTCTCATTACATCCAAAGAATGGAGAGGAGAGCATGAATGATTTAACTGAAGAATGATGGGCAGTCACTGTTTAATGAATGTTAAGGAAGAAGTTAAAATTCAGTGATTCTCCCTCAAGATTGCAAGATATTGTGGGGTCCTCCCAGTTTTACATTAGATATGTTTTAAGACCACACACGGTCTATTTGATTCCATTATTTACAGTGGTATTCAGCAGTGAAGGTGGTCTGTAAGGTCACCACATCACAGCACAGCACTAGATAAGAGATAAGGATTCCTCTTTACGTTCATATAGTGCAATGGAAAGTTCCCAGCTCTGCCCTGAGCACAGGTCTTAGGAAGTCAGACTGCAGAGCAAGAAGGAACATTATCAATACCTAGAGGAAAGGCTCAGAGCACAGCTTCTCAGGAAGACATCTCACAGGCACAGCTAAAGGAGACCCGCTTGCCTCTTTGCCAGCTAGAAGGTGAATACCTAATCAGCCCACACCCCTTTGCACAACACAGCATCAGTAAAATCACAGGCTCTGTGCTATTCCTCCTCAAGCCGTTCTGTATTATTCTTCCTCCTGCAGCTGTATGAGAAGAGATCATCATCCACTTCCAAGATCTGGCTACTCAGAAGAGTACTGGATGCCCTTTTAGACCATTCACATTTCCAGCTGTCCAAGCCGGAAGACAAAAAGCATGGGAGGCAGAAAAATTGCAACCAAGCTTTGCTTGGAAAAGTTTCATACCTGATTGGAATCATTCCTATCATGATGAGTGGAAAGATCATCTTCATGTAGGGCAACGGTGACATGCCAAAACCACAGAGGATAAGGAGCTGCAGGACCTGCAACCCTGTGAAATAGTGGATCTTCCTCTGAGGCACTCTGCGGATGTAATGTGTTGGAGGATAAGCAGTCTGGGAAGAGAAGAATGACGTCTTAGACACGCAGCAACCTGGACTCGTGACTGCAGGACACAGCACAGGCTTTTGGACAGAAGGAGTTTAAGAAAGTCAATTTACACACACTCACTGCACCAACAGTCCTTAACATGTTCAACAACTGAACGCAGGATTTGTAGGGTTAAAGCGTGTAACAAACAAGCCACAGCACTGGCAACAACACGGAAGATGACAGGGCACTAGAAACCTGAGGGAGAAAAACACACCACACAACTAAGATTGCCTTGGGGAGCATCTGGAGTGCATGAAAATATCTGATAAGTACAGTAATGAGATTCCCCTGAGAAGGATTATCAGGGCTTTGCAGCAACACGTGAAGTGCCTGTGGGGGTGTGCAGAGGGTGATGGTAAGCAGATACATTCAAGTGTTGGTACTGTTGGATGGTTTCACCACCTGAAATCCAGCTTTTTTTTTTTTTTTTTTTTAAATATATAACTTTCTCTGCACCTTCCCTTCTTCTTACAGATTCAATTCTAAAGAACCCTGAACTCAGGG
>VXAL01015723.1:114805-171246 GCA_013399475.1 Chauna torquata
TTTTTTTTAAATATATAACCTTTCTTCTCCTGGTCAGACTCTAAGCCTGCCCTGGTGGTCCCATTTCCAGCTGAACCCTGGTAGGGGAAGAGCAGGAGATGAGATTGCGGAGGTGCTGGAAGAGGCTGTACTCAGACTAATGATTTTCTCAACTCAGATAAACTATTCATTTTTGAGAAAGAGGAAAAGTGACATTAATAGGCTAAATATCACTCGTGGTTTCCTCTGACAGTTACTTGCTCATGTCTGAGCACAGGCTTTGACTCACTGTCTATACATCAATGCAGAGTATGAGCGACTGTCTGCTGGCACTGATACAGACTCAATGGATTTCAGATTATGACATGACTCATTAAAAGGTTTCCAGAAAAGGGAGAAATCCATATTTGAGAATATTTTTTTAATTTTCCAAACTGAAGCTTGGAAAATTCCATGCATAATTTGTATTAAAGCCAGAAGTAATATTCCACATACATCAGTCACTATTCAATCTCCAGTTAAAAAATTGACATGACAAATGTAATCTTTACCCAGATTTCACAGCTTTAACCTCCGAGTTGTAGCATCAGAGATCAAGAAAGATTAGCAGAAGTACAGTGCCAAATACGGGGCTTATTAAGCCCTTGACCCTTGTTACATAAGAGAAGGTGAGCTGGAGTCATTGCTCCCAGGTACCGCCTACACTGCAAACTAGTGCCTTCTTTGCACTTGTAATACAGATGGCTTGAAAGCAGATCTTCCAGATTTGTTTTCATCTCACATCAAAAGTGTTTCAATAATGCAAGTCATTTCATTTCGAGTCTAAAATCCTCTCTCATGACACTTCACACAAGTCAAAACAAAAGCGTAAAATGAGGCAAAAATGACCTTTTCTGAAGCTTTGTTGGAGAAATGAGAAGTCACCACTATGTATGTTTTTTTTTTTTTTATGATGCATGTACTCTGTAGCTGACAGATGCCATGGGGGGGTTAAGACAAATGCCCTACATGCAGTGGGCGATAGTTTGTGCAACTTCATTTTGAACACAGTGTTTGAATGTATTTTTGCTTGTGCTCTATACAATTTGGGGTGGGGGGAGTTGTTCACTGGTAGCAGCTCTCCTGGATCCATCCATGCACTCATTTTTGCCTCCTAGAGAAAGGTGCTCCAGAGTAATCCTGGAACAGACTGAAAAGAGCAGGATTATCTGAGACACTGCTCTGAACAGGAAAACTCAAATGCTTTTACAGCAGGGAAATGCAGAAAGTAATTTACGCAGAATTTGAAAGACATGAAACAGTACAGTTCTATGAACAATTTAGCTTCCACCTTCTTCTAACCCAACAATAACCTTGCCACTTTTGTTGTTTGACACTGCATTATTTTCTCACTTCTCTGCTTCAATGCAAAAAAAATTCTGTTGCTCATGTCTCAGTGCCAGCCAGTCTAAACCATCAGGTTTTACTCCCTCTTTGCAGAAAAAGGTGAACTGGATATGCAAGGTGCAGGTTGAAGCTGGAAGTCAGCTTCCTGAGAACATGAGTTTTGGGGGTATAATCCCATTCTCAGCACCATCAGGTTCCCACACCATGTTAGCTCCTAGCACTGTTTGGTTCAAGGTTGCAAACATGACTTCTTTGCTCCATAGGGCTGGTGCACCAGTTTGTGTACCTGTTCTTTGAGCAGGAGAGCCACCCTCTCAAAGAGCTGGTTCCCGTCAATAGAAGTCAATGCGATGTAGAGGAAGAGACCGTAGAGGACCGGCTTTGGGATCCATTGGAGAGGGAAAGGGAGGAGCAGCAGAGAGAGGCCAACCAAGAAGTTGGCTACCAGACTTGTCAGCCGGGTCTCCTTCACACTCACAATCCTGGAAGCATGAAAACAGGAATTAGGGGAGAAGGATAATACCCCAGTATCCACATAAGCTTATTAATGGGGCTCACTGCTCAGCTTAAGTGCCGGACACGTGCCGCTCAGGAAAGGGAAACTCATCTCCACTGCACTGAGATCAGCACTTCTGGCCCCGCGCTGACACCGAGGAGGCAGAGCTCTGCTGGGTCCAGGCCAGGCACTTAATCCACAACTCAAACAGAGCACCTGGAAAAATGCCAAATTCCCTTTCTCCAAAGCTCCACAGATCCTATCCTGAACTAAATTGCCCTCTAAACTAATTCTGTTTAGCACATTGTGAGAAAACAGGCAAGAATCCTCTTTCTGGGCACTAATCCTTCCCCTTAATTTACCCAATGCATATACAATTGGCTTTTATCCAAAAGAAAACTTATTGACTTCTACAGGAACTAATGAATCTCTTGTAAAAGAGAAAAAATGGGTCTGCACTCTCTTGACAGAGTCAGCATTTTTGATGTTTGTGAGGATCTCCTTGTTTATATGGAGGGAAATGCTGAGAGCACTATGCAGAGAGCTAGAAATTTAATTCTGCTGTGGATTATAGCAGTTGTGCTGCAAATTGCCTATTACCATGCAAAACATGTAATTAATTAATGCAAATTTTCTAGAGTTGACAGACCAGATTGATTTTTCTTTAACAAGAAAGACTGACAGGAAAGCATGCAACAACTTTCAGAGCCTGCTTGGGGGTGAGGGGGGGTTGCTTTGTTTTCACTCCAACTAAATCTATGAGCATGTCATTTTAGTTTGAAAAAAATTACCAGAAACGATAGAAGGAAATAAAACCCTCATCTCTCAAGAGTACTTATAAGTATAGAAAAGGGAGATTCCGAATGTAAATTTTTTTTTTTTTTTTTTGAGAAGATAAATCCACTATTTGGTGGATAAGCTAGTGAGTAAATCCCCTATTACCAAGTGAAATTCTTGTCACAGCCTGTTTGGGTGTCATCCAGTGGCCTCATTCCCTGGATGCAAGACCTCATTCTGAGTTAACCATCTACACAATGTACTCTGAGGATTAACACAAGAGTCAGCCACAAGATCTATGAAAATATATTTCCCTCTTCTACATATATACTACTAGCACTTCATAATCCCTTCCACCCTAAAGAAGATTCCTTCACAGTGAATTCCTTCAATAAGTTTTCAATAGTCTTCCTTTTAAGTAGGGTCAGGTTGAACTTCAAATCTGTTTATGCATTCAAGAACATAATGAAGCTGGGGGTGGAGGGGGGGTGGATGAAGGAGTCTTCCACACCTGTATTTAGAGACACAGGGAAAGGATAACAGCCTAAGGCTTGCTCTTAACATTTGGATAACACAGGCGAATTAACACAAGACCTAAGGAATAACAGATATTGCTAACAGAACATAAAGTCCTGAGGACAACACTTAAATTCATTGGTGAGTAATGGGGCAGATTGTACATGTTATCCAGGACTGCTAAAAGAGGATGCACAGAAGATACACAGGAGGTATTAACCTCTAAGCAACCCCCCTTCCTCCTCCCCAGCTAGATTTAAACAGCAGAAACCACAGTTTTCCTCCTTCCAAACACACTTTGCTCAGATCCTTTTACAAGCCTCCTGTCTCTAGACATCCTTGCCAATGCCTAGAGAAGCCAGAGGAGAGCGGAGCACTTCTTTCCTCTGTTGTCTGCAAACTGCTCTCGCCAGCTCTGGAAGAACCAGGACATCAGCTAGGTGGATATAATTTGGCATCATTTCCACAGCCTCCAGGCCTGTATCACCACAGAACAGAAGTCCCGGAGAGACAGAGCCAAGCAAGCTTTAAGTGCAACTACAGGGCCTAATTCAGACTAATCTGATAGTACAATAAGGGGCAGTCAGACCATTTTAGCACTATCAGAACCACTATGAGCCTCTCAAGTGCCACAGTAAAGCAGGAGGGAAGGGATGCACTAATTGATTTAGCCTGTCCAGGTACAGCAAGAGTTCCCCTGGCTTTGTCTTTGGGCAACCTACAGAGGAAGTATTTCTTATTTCAGGAAAAAAAAAAAGGCAAGCCCACTTCTGGGGATTTGCAGAGCCTGCACAAGTCTGCTAGGTTCCTTGAGGGTGAAGCAACGTAAACTGAAGAGCTCAGGATCAAAGTCTGAAATGCAGTGGTTTCATATCAGATGCAAGTCTGTAAGGACAGGAACAACCCAGGGTAGCAGCACTTGGTAATGGATTTTTGAAGTTCATGAAGCTTTGTCTTCTCTTGGGGATGCAATCACAGCACTGAAGAGTATTTGATCACATACAAGTTCCGCAACTACTACTGTCACCTCCTGCTAATGCCATTTAACTAGTCTGGAACTCTTTATCAGAGGGTAGTTAAAATTGCTCATAATTCATCACATTTGAAATCTTTAAAGCTGAAGTTCCCAGCCTTAAGTTGGTCTTTTGCTAACTCTGGCACCTTTCTTATTTCCAGAGTAAGGACATCAATGACAATCACATTACGGTAACAGATGAAACCCTGCAATTTGCATGTGTTCAGAATCTGGTTTAGCTCGAGGAAACAGTTCCAGAAAGCCTGTACTGCAGTGGAAGTGAAGTAATTAATGGAGATTAAAGAGCATAATCTGGGCTCATTTCCCTAGAATCCTTTAATATGGCTAGCATGGAATTAGCCATTCCCAACTACACCTGATGAGAGCCTATTTGCACATTGGCTTACAGACTTAAGTGGTTACTCTACAGGGGACAAAAAAATTTTGCTTTTATTGCAACAGATCTTTATTCTTGTTTATATCATCATTCTCACAGAGCTTTGATTCAAGAAAGGAAAGGAACCTGCCAGGGGAGCCAGCACTGAAAGAATTCCTCCTAATTTTCTAATCGAGCTTCAGTACATTTTCTTTTTCAGCAGAGCTGACTAAAAAAGATGACAGTGTTGCACAGAGCCTCCTGTTTATAGCTCAATGCTTTGCAGGGAACAAGCAGCTTCAGTCTCAAAGGGAGTTCAGACAGCCAGGCAACCCTCATTCTTGTCTTCTCTCCCCATATCCAGCCCACAGCACTCATTTATGTACTGATTTGCCTCCAGCAGAGCAAGAGGGGTGCCACGAAGGAACACGCTTAGTGAGATTAATTCATCCCTCAGCTCTTTTTAAGGTAATCTCTGGATCCATATTCTACATTAAGATGGCCAAAGGGAGTTCTCCCATGCTCTTTTGGGGAAGCTGGGTGATGAAGCAGAGGACAAGGTTGTCCTTAACTTGGGCAGGGAATCGGGCTTTGTCAGGGAGAAACCAGAGCACAAAATAAAGACAGTGGGTGGCAAAAGAGGAAAAAAGCCACCAGGTATTAAGAATCAACAACAGAAGACAACAGGGAAACTTGGCTCACAGGTTTAAAGAATAAATTTTGCATCTCAGAGAAATGTAGAGCAGAGGTATTACAGAACAGAATATGGACACCAGGAGCAACAGCAGAGGTTAAAATCCTTAAAGCAACTCAAATTTATTTTTTTTTTCTGGGGTAGGGCTCAGCATTGATTCAAGACAAAGATATAGTTGTAGGAACAACTAATACCAACACATGCTAACGGAAATATGAGCCCAGGAGCTGATATACCCGGAAAAGACTGCAAAAGCATTGCAGGGAGCAGCTGGACCTAGCGATTCCTGGATGTGGCATGTGAAATCTGTCCATCAGCAACCTGAAAAGCAGCAGTGCCAGCTTGGGCTGGGCCAGCAGGCACCAAGAACAGCATGAAGGCGAGACTGAAATTAAAAGACAGACTCACTCCATCCCCTGAAGTAAATGACCACTTAGCCTCACTTTTGGTAAGTGGTAACTCCGAAAATGGAAACAGATAGGATAATTAAAACTAATGGCATGCGAGTGGAAATTACCACTTCTGAGGTAAAAGCACTCAAGTGTAATGTACTGAGATCAAACAGACCAGATAATCTCTGTTCTGGAGGAGGTTTCATAAGAAATCGGATTTTATTTATTTAAATAGGTCTGATAAGAGAGCATTTGACAACTCAGAACAGCAAAAAAACTCATCTTAAAGAGAAAGGTGTGACCCAGGCATGCTTTCATAGCTGTTTTTGCTTAAGAACAAGAGAATTTAATAAGCCTCTTGCCTTTCCAAAAGGTAGCGGAAGATGCTATGGGAGCTCTCAAATAACGCTGCATTTTTCCTACCCTTTGTAATAACCACCAGACAGGTCTCATGCCGTGAATCAGACTGGATTTTTTCTGGTGAAGACATCTGGAAAAGTCTGGCCAAAGCATCTCCTCAGCTTTCCACAGGGATAAAACCAAAAAAGGCCTCGGCTGACTCTTTTGGAGGACAATTTGCGCCAGAGTGGGCTGAATCCCTTCAGAGTATTTCCAGCCACTGATGGGAGCACACTTTTGCAGCTCTCCTGAAACAAGTGCTTTGGTGAAGGGGGATGAAGCAGAGTAACAAGCCATGGTGGCTTTGCTTGGTGCATTTCTCCCTCTACCCTCACACCTTGCAGATCCTTCAAGAAGACAGCTAGCTCCCCAGCTATATATCCCACTGTACCCAAAGGACAAGGAAACCACAAATCAGACCAAACAGATCCAAGACAGCTCTGTGGTTCCTACTTACGTCTCATAGATGTGTCCATTTTCAACCCTCTCCTCTACGTAGGCCAGAGCACGGACGTGCATTGGGGAGTGAGGGAAGGCAGCATGGATCCATGGGAGGCCAAAGACGGACAGCCCCGTGTTAATCAGCGCAACAAGCAGGAGGTCCCAGTGATAGGCTGTTCCCTTCACCAACCTGAAATGGGTTTTTGTTGACATCTGTTACACCCAGTGCTAAAAGTAACAGGGCTGCCCTTCCTGAACCTGAGCTCAAATGCTAAACACTGAAGTGCACTTCCATGCATGTAGCGATTTCACACACCTCCTGCTTTACAGCAGGCATTACGTGAACACAAATGGTAATGAAACTTGATAGTTTTCTCCCAAAGCGATCATCTCCTGGAAAGAACAATGTGGAGTAGAAAGGCAACCCACTAAAATAACAGCCCACAAAAACTGCATCAGCATTTTGCCACTACATTTATTGCAGAGTCTGCTCAAAGTATACAGGCATACCTGCTACCAGAGTCCACATGCACAGTGGTTTGAAACCTGGGCATGGGCTGCCAAACTAGCAACACTGAAGTTTTCCACCTGCCTTGCTTTTAGCCTTGATTTCCCTCCTTCCCCACAGCCAGACCCAGGAGCTGAGCACATGCTTGGTACACTGCAGTAATCCCCAATTATTATCACTACTGTATAAGCAAATTGGACACAAATTCATTAAACTTCAGCTCCTCCTTGGTAGTTAGCCAAGGAGACATGCTCCTAACTCTGGTGAACACAGGGATAGCCTCCTCTTTTTGTTAGGGGAGGGGGAAACTGGCAGCCTCCACCAAGGAGTTAGTCACATCACATTCACTTTGCAAGGACTTCATAGAGAGCAGCTGCTAAAAGTGAACTTGCACTTCATTTAACCTTGCAATTTTTGCAAGGTCTGTCCCCTTCATGAACATACTCATCTGGTCCCAATTGCTCAGACACTTTCAGGAAAGTTTAGAGCCAAATCTATCCCATACCTTTATCTCAAGCTTTGATACCTAAGTTAAAGGTCTATAGTCACATTTCTGTTCCTGGATATCCATGCACAGACAACAATTGAGCTCACCCTGACACAACAAAGAATCAGCTGAATTGCTGTCCAGGCACCACCAACTGGAAAGTGAGCTCAGACAGCATTTAGGTGTCTTAATGCAGCCCAAGCAGGCTCAGTTCAGTACCTAACAGACTTGGAGCCTTCTGAGATGTTCTAGAATAGTAAGTGCATGGAGCCAGCAAAAAACGCAGCAAATGAAGAGCTGTGCCTTATGGGTATCTCAAAACATCAGCAGGTGCCAATGTTTGAGCAGCAGAAATCTTGGTTTGGGGTTCAGTTTTGGAATAAAGAGTCTTCTCACTGAAAGTACTTGCCTTCTTTGACTGAGGGCACATGGTGACTAGGTCAGGTGGATGTCTACATTGCAATGCCTCTGAAGCTGGAAGGTGCTAGCATGAAGGGTGGGATTCAGTACGGCTGAACATACTTCCTGCATTGGCTTACACTTTGAAAGCATGGCCCCTGCCCATGTGCTGATTTCTCAGAGCAAAGGCATCTCCTGGCTTCCCCCAGGGTTATCATTTGATTGTCCTGTCTGCTGTTTTCAGAGGGTTTTCTGCATACAAAGGCCGTATGTTTAATACCAGCATCATTTTAGTCCCCTTGGGACACTTGTCTCACTCTTGCAGCACTGTGTGGTATATACACACTTTGAAGCAATGGATGGGCTCCACTGAGCTTCTGTCTAGCTCGAGATGCATACAACAGCTCTAGGAGCCTCATCCTGGGTTATCTTCACACTGCCCAACCAGCCCATTATCCCTTGGACTTTCCCATATGCTTGCTCTGATAACTCTTTAGCAACGCACATCAGTGTACTTTCAGGCAAGCAGATTTTCCCTGTTTATTCTACAGGAAGAAATCACTACATTTGGTAAGACATTAAAAAGCATGTTCTCTGGCTGGGATAGGCGATCGAATTTTTATTCTGTGATGGTACCATGAACACAAGCTGTCAAGTTTTTTTTTTTCTTCTCTACAAACCCATGCCCTGATACCTTATCAGCATAAGCTCAGCCTTTTACACAGCATTATGAAAAACACTATAAAAAATTACAGAGAACTTTACATTCCTTAAAGACACCCTAGGGAAAAACACCAAAAGTTTAGAAAAGCCATTCTAGAAAGTGGGTCATCTTTCCATTACAGATTTGTGCAACACTTTACCTAAAAGGGGATATAATCAAGATAAGAGGAAAACTCAAGCGGTCAAAAAAACAAGTTAGCATAACTGAATTTGAGCTTGCCTTTTCTCCCCTAATTCAGGGTCACTAGCCGCAACATGGAACATGCTAATGTGTTTTACAAGGAGAAAACCCTCCCACGCATTACATTAGCAAAAAATCCTGAGACATGGTAGTTTCCCTGGAAAAGAAGTCATACACATTCACTCTTGATATCATCTGATTGCAGTTGGCAGAAAAACAAAGGGAATATTTTAATAACATAACGTCTCTGATCGAGCTTACGCACAAATCAGAACTACCACATAAAAGTGAAACTACATTAGATATACTGTTTTACCTCATTTCTACATTCTCAATTAGATTAATACCTTCAAACACTTCTGATGTTCAACTGCAGTGTATGATGCTATGACATTTGTGTAGGTCACCGACTCTTCCTTTACAAGGAGTTATCTATACTGCAAGAGCAGCATGTGTGTCCACATGAGTCAGATGCTCCCTAAACATCTGGCAGTACATCCATAAGTCTCAAACCATACAAAATATCTACATAACATTCACACAGGGGCAAAGAAGAATGAGCTGAAATGATAAGCTTACTGATACTTTGCATTTTTTGCTTTACTGCTACAATATTTGTTTTTGGGGATGGTGATGAGAGAAGTTCTGAAAGAGCACGCCCTGAATATCTTTCCCAATATTCAGGCTAGATTTGGGTAAAACTACAAGAACAGAGAGGGATTTACTTGAGGAGCAAGATGGAGAACATAGTGCTACAACAACAAAAGTTCTCGCATTAGCTGAGATCCCAGTGACTTACAGCAAGGCTTAAGAACACCATTCCAAAAAGGGAGATACTCCAAAAGCATTACCTGTTCTCCGGGGCATTTGTGAGGGATGCCACGATGTTCTGCTCTATGAAGAAGAGCATTGAGAGGAGGAACCCCAGCCCCATGGCGCTCATCACCGACCCAATGGAGAGGGACTGGACTGGGGCCAGCACAAACAAGCTCTCAGATGGGTTGTAGTTAAATTTGGACACTGGAAAGAGGAGGGGAATGATGTTAGGATGCACCTTCTTGTCCAACCACCCACAAGGACTCAAGTAAATTTTTTTTTTTTACCCACACTACAAACTACAGGGAACCAACGAAACTAGTTGTGATATTGTGGCACATGAGAGTCAGAAGGCCACAGAAGACAGGCCCATCTGGCTGCTTCAGTCTGGTTTTTCCTCCATCCTCTTAAAGCTTGGCTACCATCTGATTTGACAGACTATGACTAGTTCTATTGAGGCTTTACATATACTTGAAACAAAAAAGGGAAACATTTTCCACAGATGTGAGGCATTTTAGATCAGAAATCCTTATTTCTAACTAGCTGTAGACTCCTCCTGCTCAGTTAATCAACCAACAGAAGCATTTTAAAACTTCCTCACGTGCAACAAGCTGTGCCCCTACTTTCTGCCAGCAGAAGAAATCCATCAGTAAGGATAAATCACACATGGCCACACATCATTTTATAATCCAACTGGATGGAACAGTCATCACAGAAAAAAGCCATTTCTTGTTTCCATACATTTCCTCACATCATCCACTCACGTCACCACAGGACAATGCAATTCCTGTCCCCATTATCGCTTCCTGATATGGAAAAGCTGATCTATTTGGCCAATGAATGGTGTATCATTTTTAGATTTCCTCATGTAACTTAAAACTGCCCAGATGCTCTGCACCATTTCACCTGAATTAGGGAAATGTAAAGTAGAGACAAAGATGACAGACTGGGATCATCAACTCTACATCCGCATGACTGGCAACAACCCCTCCTGCCTGCTAATTACTCTGCCCTTTGTTCTTCACCAGAAATTGTTGATTCTTTAGATTAGTGTTTATCTCTTACAGTAAATTGAAATGAAAATACAGGCTGAAATAGTTTTTCTAGAGGAAAACAACTTTACTCAGCCCTGTTTGATTATGGTTTTGAACGAATTAAATCTGATATTGGTGGGGTACGGGGAATACACACAGGATTTGTAATATTATATAGGAGAACTTCAGGTTTTTTTTTTTTAATAGCAAAACCTTCCCAGGATTTAATTCCTCTTTTATGCAGGATAAATAGCTTCCCCCAGTATTTCAGAGAATAAAAACATAACTTACTTTCAATTTCCTTGAAGATATAGGAACCCACAACAGAAAAAGTCAGAACTGAAATCGGTAAGGCACAGTCAGACAGAATTTCACGGACTCTTGCATGCAAATATGGGCTGCAATTTAAAGACAAAAAACTTCCATCAACACCACACTGAAGGGACAATTGCTCAATCCAGATAACATTAACACTAACAAATGAAAATTCAGTCCAATCTTGTCATTCTAAAGAGATGTTTGGAATGAAGAATGTGTCTTTAATTCAGCCTAAATCCTCTGGAATCTATTGCCTTTGAAGGCTGATGAATGCATAAGCAAAACCCAAGAAGAAAAACTAAGATACAAGCCGGTCCTCCAGCACCAACTGGCATCTAATTTCCACATCAGTTTAATTGCTTACTCAAGCATTTCAAAGAGTTTTAAAGGCAATGAGATTAAAACCCCACATTAGAGGTGGACATTTGACTTCCAAGAGCACAATGAAGGTACTTTCCCAGTAGGCCATCCAACACCATCAGGGATTTTGCCCCCCAAAAATGGTTCAATGCTTATTTGGGGAGAGTTACAAGAGTTCCAAACATGAAATACATGATTCACCCAAAGCTTTCCAAAAAGCCACTTGCGACGCCAAACCAGATACGGAAAGGCATCATCCAGTGACTGAACATTTTGTTCTGCTCTAACATTTTCCAAGTGGCCAGCCAAGTTCATCTCTGGCTTTAGCTTCCACAACTGCTAATGGAAGAGTTCCACCTGATTTCACCAGGTTACAAAACTAGGATCTGAGCCATTAGCAATTCCTCATAGGTAATATGAAATAATCAGTAGTCAGAGCTCTAAGACTAAAGTAACTCACCTTTTCTTAAACTGATAGAGCGTATGACCAAGCCAAAGGGTACCCAACATCAACATGAGACTAAGGACAGCAGTTTCACGTCCATAATGCACATCATGCGTGCCTGTTTGATTCTCTAGGGACATGGATCTGCTCACTGATGAATTCATCAAGAAGGTGGTATTGATGCCGAGGCTTGGAATAGCATCAGTTCGTGCTTTTTCCAAGTAACTTTCTCCTGTGCGCCCATGGTAGTAATATTTCTTAAAAACTGTACAAACAACCAACAGGCAAGCATTAGGATATGTTTGTGACAATCAAAGCAAGTAAAATAATGTGGTTCTTGCTTGATCATGCAGTATTAACATATGCTTCACCAGGTTTATAGCTCTGCCCCTCAAATCAGTGAAAAGAAATCAAGAAAGCTGCTTCTCTTGTGAAGCCAGCACTTTATAAACTTTTCACTTATTTTACCAAGTAAAAATTACACTGATCTAAAGCAACAGGTATGAACTGTAAGTACTTACAGTGCTAATGATATAATTTTGTTCCTAGCACTGGAATCACTGCTCTTAAGCATAAAACAGACACCTACTTTCAGCAGGATGCTAAAAATTACACTAGGATCTCTAAAAAAAATTAAGAGCAGACAGACTGCATGGATCTTTAAAAGGACTGCACAATGCACAGTAATTACTTTTCCTCCAGGGCTGGTCCAGATTTAAAGATAAGTATTGATGATATGCAAAACCCGGCAAAACATTTAAATTCACACCGCAAAATGAAATAGAGCTATAGAGCATCTGAAGTAAACCTGTACAAGTGAAACAGTAATGCCTCCGGAACTGTCCATAAATGTATTAGATTAGCTCAGTTAAGAGTCATTTATACAAATAATTAACAGTTGTAAATGCACTCTTGCTCTTGAGCATTTAGACCAGTCATGTTCCCATTTCTACAGCATTGGCTGGCTCCAAGCATACAAATGTGGTGTTGGGATGATCCCACCTCTTTTTGGAACAAGAACCCAAGGCGTCACAAGGAGCAAGTAAAACCAAAAGCTGGGAGCTGGGTTTTACAGCCTTGCTACTCCCACATTGCATGACTAGAAGGCAGCACATAGCACCCAGTCTTCCCCACACCAACAGGGAGATACAGGAGGATGGAAGCCACCATGTCAGAGATTTGTGGTCCCTCTGCCCTTCTTTGCTTTAGGCAAAATATTCCTTCAGGCTTTGCAGAGGGAAACTCAAAAGTTTAGGGCAAGACCATCCCCTTCAAACAAAAATACAGCAATGAAACAGGTTATAATGCTCTTCATAACTTTCTCCACCCTGCCAGCTTCTGAAAACCCTAAGCAGCTCAGCTTTTCCGTCTGCAGCAGCTACAAGGAAAACAGGCAAACAAACTAGTTCTAAACATTTGAAAAGAGAAAAAACCCTTAAGCATTCTTGCAAAGCACAACTGGTATCTGCAACCACCTTGGATTTGGCCAAAGCACAGCATGCTACTGCTTGCTTGTTTGGAGCTCACCTCAATGCAAGATGCCCCATGTTTAGCCACACTGCTATTTTAACAGCAGTAATAGCCCTTCCCATACCACTTATTTTTAAAAAGGATCCCAGACATTCAACAATAGGATCAACGGGACAGGAAGGCCGCAGGAGAAGAGACCAGTTACTTCACATTTGAAACATTTGTATATAAGTTTAATCATAGAAGAAGGTTTGCAGTTCAAGCTTTAGCTTTTCAAATTGCTCTCAGCAGCAGCCAGAAATGAGATTGCTGTACTTTTCTGTACTTTTCAGCATGAGAAAGTTTCCCCCAGTAAGGAGCGATCCCATTATGACCTCCGTCAGCACCACGTACTTTTGCATCGCGTGCTGCAGAACAGGCACTACTGTCATTTCCTCCCTCCATCCTCACAGCTGCGTCCAGCCCAGGCAGGACACCCACGCCTGCTTTGCAAATAGGTAAACTGAGGCACAGAGCACTGCCACGACCTGTGCACCAGCATGAAACAGGTTGCTGGAAGACTTGCTGTTTCCAGCTCTGAACATTAAGGGACACTTGTCATAACAAAAATGATTACGGGGGTATTTCCTGGGAATTACCAGCTGGCCAAGGCTAAAAGCCTGTTCACTGTCTTGGCTGACCCTAACAGTTACTAAGTCCTAGAAACACGCGCAATTACTGAGCATATGATAAACCAATAGCACACAGTACTCTGCAACTACACAGAATGCACTTGCACACCTCTGTTTAGGGTTTGGACTCAAAATCCTAGTTATTTTGTTTTGAGTCTTCTGAATTTTCTCACTTTAACACACACAGCTATACAGCAATAATACATTTATGGCTGACCACATCTATGTACACTACCTCAATGCAATTCAGTCTGCACCCACCCCAAAACCAGGTAAGGCTACTCCCTAGATAGGGAGGCAGATACAACCCTAGATACAGAGGAAAGTTGTTCCGACTTATTTACCACACTGAGAATGTGCCAAGACAGTAGTAGCGGGCCTTTGTCCTGCACCATGACTTGTTATGAACTACTAAATCACTGCAGATTTTGGCATTTGTTTTTACAACAGAAAGCTAAGTGAATCTTGCTGCCCCCATTCAGAGAGAGCAAAGCAGGTGGTGTTCTTGCTGAAACAGAGCCATCCTCAAGCCTAGCACACGCTCAAGTTCCTTCCAACAACATTAACCTGTGCTGTTTGCTTCAACCACTTTGCTGCTGTTTCCTGCAGAGTGCAGATGTCAAGATCAAACAAATACAGCCTCAGTGGCTGGGCCACATGCCGAAAACAGTGTCACTGGGATGGCTCTAACGCACACAGCCCAATTCCTCTGTACAGTATCACATCCCTCCCCCCTTCCTTCCTGCATACGTATGGGTACCTTGCAAAACCAAGGCTATGAATAGACTGAGGAAAACATATCTGAGCAAAAGAAACATGTCCCTCAGCCCTAAAGAAGCCCAAAAGTCACTGTCAACTGGCTAGCTGTCACCAGGACCAGCTACTTAACTGCTCAACCCAAGTTTTGAATGTGAAGGGGTGATGGCAGCATCATCATCTCCCACTGCAAAATGGGAGCAGAAGAGGAAAGACAAGCACATAGCTGTGAGCTGCACTGATGTACACTGTTTAAATACGAACACAGAGGGTTTAGGATAAAGTCTGTGCCTGATAGCATCACCGCTCTTCTACACCTTGGAACCTGGCTGGACATGGGGTCTCATCTGTTAATGCACTGAACACTATGAGATGCAGCTCAAGCCAACAGAAACTGGTGAACAAGCAGAGTGCTGGCTTGATTTTACTACCGTTGTTCCTATAAACTCAGCCCTTCCCAAGTTCAAGGGCAAATTACTCTAATTCACTAGTTTCACTAATTGACTTCCAGCCTCCTCTGCTGTCCCCACTGAAGTATTACTCATATTCCTGAAAGTCTGGCAGCAAAGATAAATGGATGCTTCTGCACCTTTAACTTGCATCCCATTCCTTCACTATGGGGAATTAACTATTACAGAAGCACTGCGAACATTTGCAAATTTTCAGAGCAGTTGAATACTCTGTTGAAGAACAGCTTAGTGCCACAGGGAGAGTATCCCATGCCTCTAGAACAGGGAACTAACAGCACACTTCAAGTAAAACACACAGCTGCGTATTGAACAAGGAGAAAGAGTATCCCAGAGCAGCTTCTCCTTCACCAGGCTTTGTCTGTTTAAGATACCTGAAAGAGGCAGGTGCTCTGCAGAGAAGAAACCCTCTGATTGCGCAGTCAAAGCATATGCCCAACAAGGCAAATTAAGGATTCCCAATAAAGCCAGGAAATGTCTTGTTTCAAATTTCTTTGCAGCGCCAAGCCTCCTCTTTGAAGGTGTTCTCCTTGCACACAAGATAGCACGAAGAGCCAAGCCTGAGAACCTTGATGTAACATGTTCAGTGCGGTTAGGTACATCCTGAAGGATTTCAGGGGACAGCCCAGATTTGGGGCCGTTGGACAATCAATCATAAAAGACACGGAATGTAGACTTGGCCAGTTCCTTGTTGGGATGAACAGAAAGGTTGCCATCCACATGAAATTTCTTAATAACTTTTACCTTCACAAATACCTCCTGACAATCTTGATCAGGAGGAAGAAAGGTGCTAGAAAAATGTGTTAAACCCAAACACTGCTCATGGGTACACATCCAGAGGTTTACTCAGAAATGGGGAGGATGTGGCTGGAAAGGGCAGAACAGCTTTAGGAGCATGCTAGAAGGCACTGCAGTCATTAGGTTACCCTTAAGGGAGAAGGGTCTCAGCTCATAAGAATGAACAATCTTTTGACTTCTCTTCATGTAGTTTAACAACACAGAGAGAAAAAAGGTCTAGATGCGCTCCATTTAAATCAGACTTTTATTGCCAGGACCATTCAAAAAGTGGTGTTGGGGAAGACTTTCAGAGCAACACTAATATGGTTTCTCCACTTGGTAAGTTAAGAACCTAATCGTATCTCAGCTAACTGAACTTAAAACTGATAGAAATTCTGCTGAACTGACAAAATCCAGATAAACTGCTGACAGAGCTGCTTATGTCTCAAGCACTTTGATCTTTTCCTGAAGATCTGGAAAGAACACTGAACAAGCAAATGTCATGCATATTTGCAGCCTCACATTTCCCTTAGATAATGAAGCAAAGCAGAGATCTGGACTGAAGAATACCATTGCAAGACTTACCTTTAATAATGCCTTTGAAAGCATCAAGCACAAATGTGATGGATATAAAAAGTGCAATTATTTCCTCTGTTGACCTGTGGAAAAATCCCCATGAATTAATACAGCCATTACCAGAGTCTGCATTCAACTCTATTCAAAGGAAATCAGCATATTCATGCATTTACATGAAAATATACCAATTTTAGTTAGACTCCAACTCAGGAAAAAAATAGTGAATCTTTAAAAGCTTCTTTCAAACTGGAACAATAAGCTAAAATGATACTAGCCTCATCTCACAAAATACATTTTGCAGCAAGTTTGTAATTAAGGAGCTTGTGGAATGTATAATTTTTCCATTTACTGAATAATCTGATCAAAATATGACTTCTTGAAAATAGCTACCTTTTAAAGAGCTTCATCAGAAGGCTGAAATTAAAGAGGGAGTACATCACAAGGAAAAAGCTGTTCCACAGTCCAATCCAGGCATAGAAAGCACTGAAATCCAAATTGTAGTCATCACAGATTCCTCGGATGACTGCAAAATTGAAGCATTCACATGTCAGGTTAAGCTGTCATTACCACTCAGATTCTCACATGCTTGATGGCAAAAAGAATCCATTTCAAGACAGCCCAACTGCACCTATAGCAGATGCCATCAAAACCCTGTTCTTACGCTCCCCATACAAATATTGGGCCAACTGAAACTTTTTTCCCCTCTCTCTATCCACTATAAACAGGGAGAAGCACAAGGAAAATTTCTCCCACACTGCTCAAAGCTTCTTTTCTAACAATCAAGACCACAAAATCAGCTCTCAGAATTTGCTCTCACTGGCACTGGCTGTTGAGCAAGGATTCTCATACATGCTTTTGTACCATGCTTACTCAGTCGCTGCACTGTGGACTAAAACCTCGTGTCTTAAACCTTTCAAGCTATTTGGAGCCTGATTGCTTCTAGAGATACTGATCAAGTTTGCTCCTTTATACCTCTGGCTCAGCAATATCATCTCACAGCTGCAACTGGAAAGCTACTTATCACACCATATCAGACCAATTAAGAACCCCTGTTGCTGGCTATTAGCCTCAAGATGATTAAATGCAGCTCCATGAGAAAACCATCAGATGAAAAGATTTCCTCCTTGAAGCAGAAATGCTTATTCTCAAAATGTTTTTTCTGTGCAAGACGATTCCATTAGAAACCAAGTTTAACTAAACATGAATCAAATTCCCTCTCAGAACCAAAAGTAGCCCTTCAAAATTGATTTAAGAAAAAAACACAACTAGAGCTCTAACAAGGTTGCAAGGTTCTCATATAAAGTCCCTTTTACCAACTGCAATCACATCAGCCCCCAAAGTACACATTTAATAGGCTTACCATTAATGTAGAGCGCTAAAGGAGCCGTAGTAAGGAGTACAACTAGAGGTTGCCCCGAAAAGAGTGCATAAAGCAGCCCTCCAATACACTGGCCAACGATTGTCTTCTGCACATCTATGAGCAATTGGGAAGGATGGAAATAAACATTTTTTCTTCTAACCAAGGAACATTGAATTCACAGAGCACAGCAGTCACCCACTAATGACTAGGAGCAATATTTAGAAGGTATAGAGGTGAGACATTGTGAAAATAAGAAAAGATCCTTTACTGGCAAAACTTGTGTTAATAGAATAGTTCAGGAAGGGACCTACAAAGATGAAGTCTAACTGCACAATAGTTTAGGATGCCATCAAGTTTCATTCAGGAGACCTCCAGGACAAGATTTCAACTAAGAATCTTATGAGCTGCAATAGCAGTAGGAACTGCTTCAGGGCCAGCAAAGCCTCACCCATTACACCAGTGGCTTGGACAGTGGCAATCAAATTCATATCAAAAGCATGGGATCTTGTACTAGGGAAAATGTGCAGGTAATGGTACAGTTACAAAGTGAGCGTTATTTAAAAATACAGGAGCATATATCTGTCTGAGTCTGATGATACTACCCAAAGTGTTCAACTTCTCTTGTCTTCTGAAGAAAACTTATGAACCAAAGAATAAAATACTGCTGAAAGCTTTTCTAACAACAAAGAAAAGCTATCAAAACTTTGAATGACCAGATCTACCCATCTTGAATACATGCGATCCTAAAAAGAGACTCACAAAAAGGATAAACTTACCAATAGCTCCTCGGGTGTTTTCATCATTGAGGGACCCAAATGCAATAGATGGAAGGAGGCAGGCAAAATACAGAAAGATCATAGTTGTGATGTATTTTCCTATAGCCTTGTTGTTTCCAATAACACCTAGTGTAAACCCCCCAAAAAATCACGTTAGCGCTGGCATTGAAACTCTGTTCAGAACAGCCATAAGTACCATTAGTTCATTTTATACTGAAAGGTAAAATCAGAAATTCAATCCATGCTTCAGTCTTAGACATATAAGTGGTCTTTGACACTCACTTTTGTGAAGCACCAACATGCCACCAGACAGACTGCTTCAACACACACTTCTGGCATCCTCAAAACAGGAAATACTGGAAGCAGTTTGTTCGGTTTTGCCAGCCCAAAAAGTTTGGAAGAGGATCAAAGCAGAAGCCAGAAATTTAGGGCTCATAAATCCCCACCACCACCTTTTTAATACTAACTTTTTAGGTATTCTGTGCTATGGCCCTAACAAGCTTCATGATGATCATTTGCCTTTGCAACTGAGGATGCTTTGGGCAGGAAAACGTGAAACACTTCATTTTTCCCTAGGCAGAAATCTGAGGTTATATGCTTGAATCAATAATGTGCTATGCTGAGCCAATTAGCGCTAGCAGACTTACAAAAACAAATAGCACAAGAGGTCAAGAATGCATACCTTAAGAGAGTTTTGCTTTAAAAAAAGTCACCTTTCTGAAAGAATAGCTTTTCTTTTCCTTCCACTCACCTCCTCTCATCTCCATCAGAAAACACACCAGGCCATAATAAAAGCAGCCAGAAAGAGAATTAAAGTGTCAATAATATGAATTTAAGGGCCTCTGAAGGAGCTTCCCTTCACTGTTTTCAGGCTAATGTCCATCCCTGGTGAGTTCATATCACCCCATAAGAGAGGATATAAGATGACAGCAGCTGATATTGCTCAAGGAGAACAATTTTTTTTTTTTCCTTCATTGAGCAGCCTCAGAGGTTATAGCAGAAAGGGCCTCTTCCAAAATATAAAAACCAACCCAGCTCTTGCAGCAGCCTTTGATCTGCTAGTGCCTCCATCCTTGATAATGCCCCTGCTCACACACTTGTACAGGCTTGGAGTTGCCCAATTCCCTTTTTGTGGAAGCCACCTGAGCAGTGAAGTCCCACACAGGCATCTACCCCTAAACTCCCAAATGCCTACCTAAGCCTTTGCTAGAATCAGTTTCTTGCTGAGGGAGCTACAATCCAAGGAGTTGAATCAGAGGAGGTAGGGCTTTTTCCATCTGTTGATGCCACACAGAAAATCTAGGCATTGCCACAACAGCTTGACTAATGCTGGAGTGAAAAGCAATCACTTGATGTCTTTGGGTTATCTAACATCTGTTTTCTGCACCATTTGCAGTGTAGAGATAAGGACAAAAGGAGGTTCCAAGAGCCAAGAAACAGGGATGTTGTGTAATGATCAGGCAGCCACCTGAGTAAAGGACACCTTGTGATGGTTTCTCTTTGCAGACAAGTCAGGCATCAGTAAGACTTTTGATGCTCAGCATCCTTGAAAAAAGTAATAAGAAAACGGGTAGTGCTGAAACTTGACAGGAGACATCAAGCATGAAAATATAAGCCTGACCTTCCAAGAGTCATAGGACCAGCCGCTTCAAGGCAGATTCTTTTCAGTTTATTGTGAAGATTTAGAAACCACAGACCACATTCCTGACCACTCTTGGCAACCACAGGGCCTGAAATGCCTTTCTTGCAGATGAAGTGTTTTCATGTGATCAAGTCAAACAGCTACAGGCTCCTACCTCACACTCCCAAGCGCCTGAGACATTTAGAGAAGATGACAGACTCGGCAGGGCAAACATTGGACCAAGGGGTAGTTCTACAAGTAGAGATTGTCACTCCCTTGTTCTAAGGGCTTTGCATGGCTCCAGAATGAAGGTTTTTTGGACAAAGTCTTTCCAACATGAAAGATTAGAAGCAGCAACACCTGAAAGCATTCATGAAGGAACAGTCAACCAGGACCAGAGAAGCAACAAATGAAAAATGCTCATTTTCTGAGCAGAGAAAGCTTTGTAAGAGGTGAGATGCTTTCTAAAAAAACTTTTGGTTAAATAAGCCATAATGTAAGCAAGGGGAAGGAAGGGAGAAGCCTTGAAGAGCATCACAAAAGCTTAGGCATGGCTTTTTGTTTCAGCTTCAATGCTTGCAAAGCAAGAGTTAGAGCAGGAGTCCCTGCTGACCGCAGGAGTGACCCTATGCCGCATCATTGTTGGGTCCAAGATTTCCACTAGGAACAAGCTTTTAGTCCATTTTCAGCCACAAGAGATCCAAAGAGTAAAGAATTCCTTCTGGTGGGCAGCAAAACTCACTTCATAATGGGGACACTAACTACATCAAATTTAACATACCCTTTCACACAAATGATCAATCACTCTTTAATTGCAGTTAAAGTCATGAGCAAATACTGCCTCCTTGTACAGACTCATCTGAGATGAGCACTGAATTCCAGCATTAATCACAATGTACCATTTACCTTTTTAAAATCAACATCTGGCTAAATATTTTCAGGGTTTATTTGCAACCCAGGGACTGACATTACTTCATTAAAACAAGGTGGGCTGTGTTACGATAGCATTTCATCTGCAGCAGGCTCATAAAGCCATTGAAAAGTGTGTCACTCCAACTGCACCATGGAAATTTGTAGCTGAAAATTGACTCAGTCCAGCTGTGAAATTTGAGTAGCTGACTATTACAGAAGCAATCCCTTGAAATTAAGGTACATCTACACACTGAAAGGGGAAGCAATTATGTTCATCAACATGACAGTTCTATTTTACTTGCTTGAATTTCTAAAATGTCTTTTTTTAAAGTGACAAGGTTAGAGATTCAGAGAATACGGCAGCATTACCGGCCTCACTTGGCTTAGTATTCTGCATCAATAAGTAAAGACCAACAGACCCAGAGGCTAGAACTAGAGCTGCTTAAGATTACTAATTGTACATTTACTGAATCAAACTTGAGACAGATGGACATTCTGTGAAGTGTCTGACTACTAACATTCCCCCTCAATTCTCTGAAATATCTAATGCAAAGTTTAATTATACAGATTTGCAACACAGCAGTGATGTGTCTATTAAAACCCTGATTAAAAAAATCACCTTTCAGTGGTAAAAAAAACAACATTAAGGATATCTGCAGGTTTTCATAAGTTAAGCCATAAAAATGCAAAGCACTACAAACTTCTGCTAAAGCCCTCAAGCTGGGCTTCCGCTTATGTTAGTAAGTGCTGGACTCTACCCAGTTTTCTAAAGATGAACAGAAGATTAATCTTCCCTGAAGCCCTATGAAGAGTAAATCACATTACAAGCGAGACCAAGAACTTAGCTGGAAAAGGAAATCCAGCTGATCTTGAGGCAGAGAAGCCAAGCATATGCTCAGACTAGGGAAGCTTGAAATAAATCAAAGGTTCAAAGCTTAAGCTTCTCCTTTCATTCAGCCTACTGCAGAAACGTTCACCTACAAAACAAGATGCCTTTATGCATCCCCATCCAACCACTGAAAGATTTGTGACAAATCAGAGCTCAGAACCCAGGTCATGATCCCGGAAAGCAGCCAGAAAGTCAGACCTCAGCTGGGCTTTGAACTTTTACACCCAGGTGATGTTTAGGAATGAAGGGCTGCAAAGCAATACAGGAGCTGCCACAACATCTAAGCCAGGGCAGGAGAAGCACTGAAGGAAAAGCTCATCTGCAATCACTTTTTTCCTACTCCCTAAAGGATACATTCCTGCCAAGCAAGGTGGCCAGAGCAGCCAGGTGGGATAGTCGATGAAGGTTTGGCACTTGCCACAGCCAAGCTGCACTCAACATTTCAGCCGGTTTAAGCTCTGTGCTATCTTAGGCAGCCAGCAACAATTTCCCTTTCAAATTACATTTATCCAGTGCCTTCACACCTTTCTTCTAAGCACGTCCACGTCACAGGGAGCTTCAGGAGCTCTCCCTCTGCAGAATGCCACCACTAAGTCCTGAGGACACTGCCGGCAGATGAGCTCCTGTTCCTCAGAGGAGCTGGTTACAGATCCTCTCTGCAGCACCAAGGACAGGGAGAAATCCACACCTCCCAACCATCGCCCCCTTGGCTGTGGGCTGAGGACACAGGTCAGGGAAAACAAGATTCAGAATAAGTCTCAGCCCTTCTCTCTTCCATTCACCCTCCTTCCCTGAGAGGTGAAGGGATACAGCAGAACATAGCATCAAAACTTACTATAATAGCCCCCAACACCTCAAGTTCCCCCTGAGCACTCCACACACTAAGTCTTTATTCCTCCATGCTGTACCAGAAAATACACACCAAAGAATAAGGGTAGCAACTTCAATGGGTTGCAGGAAGCTTGTAGCTGAGTCCAGGCACAATTCCTTCCTTCATTCAAAACAGCCTCAAAATCAAAAAATTCAGGAAGCTCCTATGGTTCAATTGAGTTTGAGAGTGTAACAATATTGATGTCAATAAGTTCAAAACACTTGTGCTAAAGTCAGGAGGAAGTTCTGTACAAGTTTTTTTTTTTTTATAAAGAAAGCAGAATCCCATAAACAAGGGTTGCAGTCATTAAGTAGGAACTGCACACAAAATTGTCTTAATCCTAACTTTAAAGGAAAATTACAGGTGTTCTCAGGCTCAGCATAATCCAATTGCTCATCTTCAAATGCCCCTGTTAAAAGATACCTATTACAAGCCACCCATATCACCAATTCTGGAGCAAGAGTTTAGAAAACTCTTACTTGATCCTTGCGTGTTCAGTAGTTGAAGTCAAGCTGCACTAAGACTTCTACAATCCAAAGCAGACAAACTTGACAAATTCCTAATCTGGAGGAAAAAAAGAGGGAGACTACTCTTTTCCACCCCCTTTCAAATCATGATTGTTAGGGATAATTTAAGGGTCAGCTTTGTGCAGCATGTGAATGAGATCAATCGCACAAAAAGTCCAACTGACAAAACACTTGCTGGCCCTACAAATGCCTTATTATTTATCACCCTACTCTTAATCGGTTTATCTGTCTAAACCAAAATCCCAGGATGCTCCTCAGATTGAGGATTTAGAGACTCCAACCATTCAAGAGAGGCATCTTTGCAATTCAAAGCTCTTTGATGATGCACATGTGATTGTCTGGAGAGCAGATATTTGGATAGCTCAAATCCCTAATGTTTTGGTACACTGCTGCTTTGAGATGGTCCAGGAATTTCACATTCCTGATCACCTTCAGTCTTGGTGGTTTATGGCAGATACTTTATGCTCCATCTGGTTTTCATTCCATGCAGATCCTTAAAGAATTCATCTTAATTTCTGGTTTCTGGGAAGAAGTGGCACATACTAATATATATAGGTTTTTAAAAATCTTCCTCTTCCCCATATCATACATGGGAGCACAACTGCTCCTAAGGTGAACTTCACATTTGAGCTGCAGTAGTTCAAGTTTCACTCTGCTCATTTCTGCATCTTCTACTCTGAGAATTGTATAAAAATATACAGATTTTTAACATTTATTTACATTTTATACCAAAACCATTCTCAGGAACACTTGTAATGCTGCATTCTCACTATGATAGTATTTCATCCCTTCAGAGCGAATGCAACCAAGAGAACAGTTTTCCAAGCTAGTCAATCCCAGCACCTTGTTAAGGCCAAGCCTGACCTACTGTATACACTGGTTCATGGAAAGCTTGCCAACCCAGCTATAGCTGACAGGCCCAAGGCTGAGAAGCAGCACACACATTACTTGGGATGCATGCAGAGGCAGAACATGGACCCCAAAATGAAAGCCCAAATCTGTTGACAGCCAGTGTTGGCTGCAGGACCATTGAATGATGCACTTTGTCTGTGAATCTGCTGCACTCAGGATGCAGACAGCCACAGGCAGAGCAAGCAGACAGCTATGTCTCAGTGTTCCTCACAGGATGATTCTCCTTGAACAGCAGTCTTGCAGCACTTCCCCTCTGAAGTGCTTTGTTATCCCTTTACAATGAACAGTTGGACTTTGACAGCCCTACAAAGCAACAGCCATGGAGATGAAGCATCCTGAAACCATTCCAGAGGCATCAACATTAGGAACTTATGTCCTCTGACAGATCTGGTACTGATGAAACACTTGCCAAGAAATAATTTTGTTTTTAATCAGGCTCCTTGCTGCTACCCTGAAAATATTTTTTGTCCCTCTTCCTCTAACATGCCCTCAATCCCCAGAAAAACATAGCATTAGATTGACTTCACATGGAGCTTCCCTCCTTTCACCTTGAGCCTCCCCTCCTGAAAAGTTTCCTTCCAGCAGTTGCAAAGCACCTGTAGAAAGCATCCAGCACAATCACGATGCCAAGCCAGCAGCTCATCCCATTTCATTCTTTCCAGCAGAGTGGATACCACTAACTGCAGAACACTTTGTGGTGGGTGAAACATTCCCAGCTGACAAAGTTGGATCTTCATGGGAAGCAACCACTTGGCAACTCCCTCAGACAGGCATCTCCTTCAGCCAAACAACCAACAGCAGACTGCTATGCTCCTCTGCTGGCAGTGACCATCCTTGTGGAAACGGAGTGGAGAACACATACCCTGACCACACTTACTCTCAGCTTAAGCTGCTGTGGAAGGATTGGCTTTGCACTAAAATACTTGTCTGTAAAATGGGGCTTGGGTGTGCATCTTGCCTTCTTATGCCAACTCCAAGGGCAATAGCCCTCAGCAGAGGTGCAGGGTGTGTGTGTTGGGACAATTACACCTTGAGCTAAGGAGGATTTAACAGCAGAAAGGTGTTTGATAAAGCCCCCAGATTCTCCTTGCCTACACTCTACATCTATTTTTTTGCAAACCTTTTGGGTTTAAGTCCAGATACCTGAATATATTAACCAACTCCCCACAAAGCTGTAAGAAACTGAACATGCTTTGACATCAGGCTGCAGCTGTGTAACCATGTTTTACCCTGAAGATTTTTCAGGGCCTTTAAGAATCTCTGAAAGTGAAAGTCCACAAGTGGAAAGGGAGAAAGTGACTCTGAAAACGAACAGGCCATCATGGAAGCTATATAAAGCCCAAAAAGCAAGGCTCAGTATAAACACTATTGCTGCTCCTGTGATCTGACTACAGCAGACAAGCTATATCCTGTTTTTAAAAGGCACGGAGCTGAAGTTACTGCCGCTCAGGTTTTAAGCATTCTCTACTCCCACAGCATCATCATAATCACTACTGCTTCTGGCTTACAAGGGCAGCAGAAAGGGTCTGTTAGGCCAGTGCTGACTAATTAGGTTGCAATGAGTTGATCTGTGTTTGCACACTACAATAATCAATCTATTTAAGCACCTCATTGCTTAATAAGAATTAAAATCTGCTACATAAAGCTAGCGTCTTCACTAAGGGAACACTGCAAGCTTCTCATCTATGATGTGCCACGCTGCCTATTCATAGGCTTTTATCAACGTATTCTTTTAAATAAGAAATAAGAGCCATTACACATATCAAAGCACATATTCAATGCACACTGTAAACAGGACATCGTATCACAAAAATTCAAAATCAGGCCAATGCTTCCATAAACATTGGCCAACATACCGTCAGTGAAGTCCAAAGCGTACACTGGAAATCTTCGTGCAATGTCATCAGAAATCCCCTTGCCAACATTGAGAAACTCATGCAACTAAAGAAAGGAAGGAAGTGCTGTGTCAGTTTAAAGGCTCATGTATTGTTAAAGAGATTAACCTCCTTATTCAATACTGATAGGAGCAAAACTGGTCATTTTGAATAGGGTATTCAAATTGGATTTTGTAATGATAATAAAAATAAACCCTTCGCACTTCAAGTTATACTCTCAAAAGCATTGTAAAAGAGAAAAATCCCCCAGACCACCCTGTTTTCCTCCCTTCCTTCCCTCTTTCCCCTCCCATTCATATTCACATCCCTGCTTTGCAGGTTGGGGAGCTGATGCATAGCATAGAAGTGACCTGCCAACACCCTGGCCAACAGCAGGATTAAACCTCAGGGCACTGGATGACACTAGGGTACCCACTGGATAAACACAAGGTCAGGGGTGACCTCCTCACTGCTCCACCCAACTTTTCTTTATATTGCACCAGCAAAACTCTTCCCCAAATTCATGTGAAGCCTCTGAAAGTGTATCCCCAGAAAGTGCTCTTTTCCTTGACATCACCACAGAAAAGGGAGGCCTCAAATTGGCATAGTAAGGGAAGTAAGACCATCTACTTCCCAAACTCGACTCAAAGGGAACAAGCTGGAATAACTTCACATAGTCAAACTGCAGCTTCTGCCCACTAAGAGCCAGTAAAGTCATTGTGAAAGGGTTCCAAAGCCCTTACATGCTCCCTTTTACTTCCAGTTTGGGGGTATGCAAGGTGCAATGTTTGCTTATATGAACTGACATATAGCACAGGCAATAAGTAGCTTTTTAGAAATACGTGACAGCTGCTATTGGCTTACAGCCTCCTAGTTCTCAACTGCATCCTTAAGGAAAGCACATGGAAAGTGTCAGAGTAAGCAACATTTACAAATGAGGCACCCGTCAAATTTTTTTTTTCCTCCATTATCCTTAACTCAGTACACATACTAGTCCAGAAATCAAATGTACCTTTATACAATGCTAATTACCCCAGCTGCCTCATGTAAAATTGCATGTTTTCTGCAGAACAAGGCACACAAGATGCATGACCTCTGCTGGGAGGTGTAAGGAGAAAAAGTCACAGATCAAATCTACACAAACAGACCATCCTAAAACAGCACGGAGGACCATCTTCCTAGCTATTTGGCTGTTTCATGTAGAAACTGATAAAAACTATTGCTTCTGAAGGGACTCAACACCACAGTGTTCATCTAACAGACTACACACAGCTTTGCTTTTTCTCATGGGATCCGTCTGCCTTGCAGTGCCTGGAAATTCAGAGCCGTGTCACAAGATATAACAATAAGAAAACCTCTCCTGCAAAGGGAATACACCATAGCACAGCACAGCACACACTTAGGGGTTTTGGTTGCAAGAGATCCCTCAAAGGGCCAACTCCTTTATCAGTTATTATCACATCTCAGCTATTTAAGTCAATTCTGTTGCTCTTTGCCAATACCCCGGTATTACTTCAGGACAGTTTCAACTCTCATATAATCAGGAGGAAAGAAAGACAACAGCATAACAACTGCGTTTTAAGCATTTCTGAAAAAGCTATGAACTTAAACCAACAGGCATATTTGGACATCAAAGCCATACGCACTTGAAAACAATTTAATTCCGTCCCCACCAAGAAAGGCATTCCTAAAGGCACAAGTCAGCCAGACAATCACAATAGCTTTAATGACTAATATGTTTACTTGACTCATCACAGTGAATATGGAAAAAGGATGCTCAGCATAGCTCACCTTCAGGGGAAGAAGCCACATGCTTGCTGCTTGCCTGGGGCTGAGCATGGGGTAGGGAGGGAAGGTGCACTCATGCACACTGCCTGCTTGTAGCCAGCAGTGAACGTGCAGAAAAAGCACTGCCAAACTTCTTGCCCCACAAGGCACAGAGGCAAAAGTATGTTTTAGACCCCTCATCCCTTCATGCATTTATTTCTTGCCAGTGGGTAAGTTTACCTTGGGGTAGGGATGTCAAGCTAAACCTCAGTGCTGTTTCTATAGGGGCTACTGACATGAAATCTGTGGCTAAATACAGTGAAAGCTGTTTCTCCTGTATGGCTAGTCCTCCTCTTACCTTCCTCTTTGCTCTAGCCTCATATTCAACTTGGGTTGCTCTGAGGAGAGAAAGGACCAAGTTTACTGACCTCTGAAGTCAAAGCCAAAAAGGGCAGTACTCTTATCCACTATGCATCTTCGTCATGTAACTCCACTCCAAACAGGTTTCATTCTCACTTCTGCTTCCTGCCATCTTCTGAGTTCACACCTCCCAGGGTTTCCAAAGAAATCTTGGGAAGGACAATGGTGGCACTCTTCACCCTTTTTGATATGCCTCCTCACACCCTCAGGAGCCAGGAATTTCTTGGACTGCCACTCCCTTCTTCTTTCCCCTTCAGTGGGTCAGGTTTGGCTGGTCCTTCTTTCCTCTCCCATTCATGGTGGTACCACTCTCATGGCCCTGTCATCTTTTTGCTTTGGCATACTGATACTGGGTGGCCTTATCCAGAAGGTCTTTCTTTCCCAGAGCTGTCGTCCCCCCACCACCAACAAGCTCAAGGCTGATCAGCCTTTAAGAACCACAGCTGAGGTACCCAGCACCAAATCCTCCTTCAGGCTCTGCACACCCATTCAGTGCTTTGCCAGGCCAGTGAAAACTAGCACAAAAAATCCTAGATTAAGTTCATGGGACAGACTATCCTGCATCCTGCCAATGCTGAGCAGGCATAGCCCAGCTCTCCCAGTAAATGCGCACCTCCATCACGCACACTAGTATAAAAATGGACATAATCACAGCTAGAAAAAAAACATTAGGGCCCCCTCCACAAACAAAATCACAATTAGATACCTCGGTAAACAAAAGGATTTCAGGCTGACTTAATTATGGCTGTGAGAATGCTGTCTTGTCTAAATAATCCCCTGAGATGAGTCCAAGCAAACTGACTGTGCTATGGGCACAGCATGGTATGTAACTGTCATGCCCTCTTCAGTATTTTAGCAGAGGTAGAAGCAACCACTTGCAAAAATCTCACTCACAGCATTTGAGGCCCACTCCTCTCCCATCACTGCAGGATCAAGGGAAAGAGGGAGGAGGCAGATTTTTATGCCACCACGAGATTTCACCCTGCTGCAGACTTGCTTGTAATAATACAGCAGCTCCAGATTAGGGTATTTATTTCACTCATGGATGTTTCACAGGTTGAAGTTACAGCCCTGGTCTCATATGAATTTATTCTCATATTAAATGGTTCCATGCTAGAGGACTATCACACAGGGCAGGCAGATGGGAAGGGCTTCTGGAGATGGCTTTCATTAGAACTGATGAATACAGGCTATGACCTCAAATCAACCTCACTTCTCCAGGCAAAGCTTTGCTTGCCAGGAACATGGAAAGAAGTCTCCAGCCCAGATCCTAAAAATCAATGCTGGCAAGTCCCACTTTGGGCAATGCAGGGGCAGCTTCTTCTTTCAAGAGACATGAGAAAGCATATTTACTACTACACAGCCTGCATCCCTTGAGAACTGAAGGATAAAACACTTAAAAACAATGATTTACCAAATCCAGACCAAGAACGGCCAATGTCAAGAGAAGGCATTAAAGAAATGACTGTCACTATTTACTGCACTGGCTCAGAGCTGTGGAAGCTCTGCCTGGCCAAGGCTGCTGACCCAGAGATGCAGGTAGAAATCACCACTTAAGAGCAGGTAGGGGGTCTAGCAAAGTTCAAAGTACTACCTATAAGCAAGGGGATTACACTAGAAAAACATGAGCGTTACTCATTTCCAGATGTGCAGATCAAAATGCCTTAAGTATAAAACCTCTACAGTAAAAAAAACACAAGAAGTGATAAGTAAACCAGCTGCTGCACTATAGACAACCCAAAGCTTTAAGGTTATTTGCGAGTCAAGGACAGGAGCAGCAGACAAGGGATGGTACAAACAGTTTGTTTTTCAGGTATGCTGCTTGGTTAAAGAATGAATTTCTGAACGGAAAAGCAAAGCAGTGACCAATACACAGGAAATTCCAGAAAAGAAAGCAGAGTTACAGCATTTCCCTCAAACTTTAGAGTACAAAGCAAGTAACATTTTACAGAGCTACAGATCAAACAGTGAGAAGTCAGGCCGAGTACTGACAGGCAACTTCTAAGTGAAATTACCGAGCAGGGACAGCCAAGTCTTTCAGCTGCAGGAAAGACAAGCAGCAACTTCTTGAGAGACCTCTCCTGATTGTAAGGATTAAGTACCTTGGACTGACAACACACAGCAATCCATTAGTCCCACCCTCAACTAAGCATCTGGATTCAAAGTCCTGTAACTATTTCAACCCCCTACTGTTCTGCATCCGTTTGGCACCTGCATCTTTGAAGTGTTTTCTTTAGATTTACAGCAGGAGCTGAGGAAGGTGGACATGCATACGGGAGCCATTTACAGAAACCTCAGTTCTGAGAGCTGGCTAGGAAAGCCTGATGGATGCAAGCACCACAAGCACTTCATATCCTTACTCAAAAACCCTTGCATTTATTCATTTGGACACCAAAACAGTGGGAGATATTGGCCAGCCTTACCTTGAGTGGCTTAGGACTGTGCGACTTGTGCCCATCACTCATTGCTGAGGGTCTCTGATTCACCACTGTCAACAAGTGGCGTTGGTGGACTAAAGCTTCCTTGAACTCCTCTTCAGTTTTGGTTTCTAGGAGTTTCTGACGAAAGGTTATGTCCGAAAACATCGTGGCAAAGGTCCGGCCCACTTCTGTGGCTGTTTTGGTACTTTTCTGAATGTGGGGGGGGAGGGGAAGAAAGACGAAAAACTTAAAAACTATTTCCTTTCACTTCCAGAATGTGAAATGACTGGTCTGCCCCATTGGGCATCATCATCTTCCAGAACCCCATAGACACCTGATGGACAAATGTCCATCTGCAACAACTTCCACATGTGCCTACCAACCACAGCAGGACTCTGTGAGCACACCAACTTCCAGGACCTGACCAGAAGCACAGATCAGTCTGTCTTGATCGAATTTCCAGGACTCAAGCCAAATCTGAATCAAGCTGAGCACACATTTTATCCCCTAGTCCCCCTTTAAGGCTGCTAAGACTAAATAAATAAGTGTCTTTGCTAGCCCTGCAGCATCTCAGCATTATTGCTACTAGGGTGGAAAGACACTGTAGTCAAGGCTCCTGCAGATCAAGATGTCCAGATGTCTTTTCTGGGAGACTGAGATTACTGTTCACATCTGCTTCAGCTTCCTATTTTCTGGGCATTAAAAGTCAATTCCATTGGCTTCTCTGGGGCAATTCTGGCAGCACAAGTGGAGATTTAGAGCTCTCAGCTGAAGTATCTACTGGCATAGAAGAAAGCAGAGGGATGAAAAAGCAGTTGAGCAAACACACAAGCAGCACTGCACACCTTCACAAATGCCTAAAGGGACAGAAGACTCACAACCATGAAAAGGAACAAATGCCTATTCAGTCTCTTCTCAACATTTCTGTGAGCCACAGGCCCAGTTTTTGAGGGTCCTGCATCAAAGTCTGCTCTCCTGTTGCTCCAGACACCTTGGAAATTAGATACAAATGGAACCAGTAAAGGAGGCTGAACTCTTCATCCCTGCACAAGCCTACTAAATCCAAGCTCTGCAAACCCTGACCTGCTCAACTGATTGCATACTTTGGTCAAGACAGGTGAGATACCTACGAAGGCAGTTTCAAAGTTATGCAGAATCAGAGCTTCTGAGGAGCTACCTTTTCATGAAATGTTTTTAACACCCCTTCTCCTAGCTATATTCAACAGCCATCATACAGCCACTGCTAGAGATACCTAAACAACCACCTTCTATTGGACAACATCCAAGCTCCTTGCATTGCTGTAGAAAGTAGCAGTGAACATGTGATTGATCTAAATCAGTTCTTATGATTCATAACAAAGCAGATGAACAATTTCTGCATGAACATGGCCAAGCAATTCAGTGCTGCTTGATGCAGAAGTATGGACATGCAGGTGGCACTGCACTAGTCCCACAGTCACCACTAACACTACACTTGCTCCATTACTCACTTTGATCTGCCTCTCCCTTTCCTCCATCCTCCCTCCCTCCCAGCAAATGTCCATTCAGACATGCTTGCTAGGACATACTCATTTTAAGTCTCTAAAGAACAGTTTGGATTTGAGAGATGATCTGCTCCAGGGCTTGGTTTTAGAGTTTGTAATCTTGGAAAATTCAGACCAAACCAGCCTAGATTTGCCACTGCAGGGAAGGCTTCTCCTTGCATATCTAAGGAGCGGTCTCCTTGGGCTGCATGTTGCAAGGGGTTACTTCAGGCTGCCCAATACTGCTCCCTTTTTTTACTTTCCCACCCCAACCTGTCTTTCCCAGAGACAGAGAGGAACAGTTTGGAGAAGCACAGATTTGCAAGAATAAAAGTTTTTCCACCTTCCATATTAGAGAAGGATAAGGAACTGGATTCCTCAGTACAACAGATGCCTACTTTCTGGGCTTTTTTTTCCCCTCCCCCCAACCAAGGCTCATTTAATCTGTTAATGTCAGCAGGTTAATTATTTTAACTGCTGTACCAGAAACACGTACTTAGAGCTGGCTAGATAAACTCATTTAAAATAAAGCATATTGGCAACTGCAGCTCTGCTTCGGCTCCACTCCCTTTCCTTAATTTGATGCTGTCCATTGGAATTGCAAGCTTTCAGGATACAAGCGGATGCAGAGCTGTTTGTTGGGTGCTTTGCACATAGCTGGCTGGAGATAAGCAAACTGCTATACAAAGAGAGATCAATGCAATGTGAGCAGGTTCAGTTGTTTGCCTGCTGCTTCTCATAGGGAACACCAATATGTTTTCAGCCTGCTGGGTTTGAGATCTTTGCCAAAAGCATTGAACTGCTCAACTGGGAAAGATCTGTCAGAAATAAGGAAACACCAGTATTTCCATTTAAACAAAGATGATGATGTAGGGGGAAGGGGAGACACCAGACTAGAAGGTCCCAGGGTCACACAGATAGCATTGAAGGGCAGGAAATTGAACCTGGATCTGCCCTGATCCAGACAAGGTTCCCAGCCTCTCCAGAACCTCCCAGGAGCACAGACCTAGTAACCCCAAGGTGTAAACAGCCAGCTTAAGTGTGAAAAGGTCTTTCACTTTGAACCTTTCAACCATTAGTTAGTAGGACAACCCAATTTGATTAAGCTAGTGCTTTCTAGGAAGGGAAGATGTTAATCCCTAATTGACCTCAATGCCTCCTCCTGATGTTGTAATAAATAACTATGTTACTAGGTCATTTGTTGGCCTTGTCTACACCAGAGAACCAGTAAGTACACCTGAGCAAGATTTAACCTTGCTGTTTCAAGGGAAAAAAAAGCTATGAAAACGCTTCAGAGCAGCCTGACCTTACACAGCACTCCAGGCCCTGAATAGTCTCACCTATATTGCAAGGGAGCTCACAGAACTACATCTCCCTCTTAGTTACATCAGTACATCTACCACTGCTGCAGCCACATCCACAGTGTAACTCTCAGTCCCATCAAGAGTTTGCTGGGAAGCAACCCAGACCTTTGCAGTGGGGCATCAGCTGCAGACTTGCAAGAGCCCCTCACAAGCACAGCTTTAACTAGGAACGGCCTTTACTTCCAAAACAGTAGCTAAACTGGTAAAGCTGAACCTGTGGAGTATTACATGCATCATCATTGTACTCTAGCAAAAATTAAGTATATGGAGACTGCAGACACACTTGACCTGCAATGCTCTGCCATGTCATGCTAGAGACCATTCCCCAGTATGAGATGAGGACACAGCCAACTGTAATCTATCCCTTACACAGTTAGAATAAACCATCTTGATAAGGGCTGTGAAAATCTCAAGCCTTTTCATGTCCTGTTGTGACTTAAAAATAATGCATTGCTGTTAATTCTAGAAGGAGACCAAGAGAAAATCTTGGGAGAATCCTCTGAAGTAACAAACCAAACAAGAGAGCAATACTCACCATTTTAGGAGGAGCCAGGACTAATATCACAAATCTCACTTCACAGGAGTTTTCACCCCAGTTCTGAGGCCTCTCAAGGCGGCTGATGCAAACATGACGTCGCTGAAGGGACTTTATAGTGCAACTGTGAAGAAAGATGGCATGGTTATACATGGCACTATGAAACATGCTGTGCTCTCTCCTGGCATGCAAGGTTTATAAACACACATTTTGACTCTAAGAAAAAGTGCTGTTGGTTGCAAAAGGTTCATTTCCCAAGTCTTTAACAGTGACTTTAAACTACATGCAGCCTGATTCTGTTAGTTTTGTAGAATTTGACATCCACTTTTTAATGGGAAATCACTTTCAAAATTTCAAGTCTTATTCTCCCCCCATCCATTTTTCAATAACCAACAAATCAAAAGATAACATACTTTGTATTTGTAGTGCTACAGAAGCTCCTGCAAAATAGCCCTCTTAAAAACCTCACACCTCTACATTAAGGGAAAGCAGTTTATACTTCATCTGATCTTCTAAAATGCTTTTGGAAACATTAAGGCAAGATGCCAAACCAACATATTTCCACTTTTGCCTTGGGCAGATCTGTTTGAATGGCTTCCACTGTTTGCTCTCAGCTGTTATTTTTCTCCTTTCTGGGGTAGGTGTGTTACAGAAACCAAGCCGACCTCCATGCTCAAGATCTGCAGAGGCTGTAAGCAGGCAGGATTACTGCTCAGTGGCCAGCCCCGCTGGCTGTTTGACCACCCTGGCAACAAGTTGTTTGAAACAAACACAGAGCATCTTTGGAGGCCATGAAAAACCAGGTCTGTCTCCACCCTTGGATATTTAAACAGAGCTGTGATCTGGGTTATGATCAATTTTTCCTGCTGGGAAACTCTGAATAAGTAACAAAATAGCATGGTACAGTTGCAGTAGGTTATCACCAGCCTGGACTGCAGCTCTCCTGTTTCTAATAGTCTCCTACTACTTCCCAGCTCTTCTGGAAAGCACAGTGAGACACACAGCTTTTGCCTATTGACACTGAAAGAGGTATGGAAGGAAGGCTGCCTTCCTATGTCAGATTTTTTTTTTCCTGGTTCAAAGTCACTTAGACTGCTTGCTCCCTTTTATTCATGCAGCAAGCATCTATCGTAGTCCTTAAATCATCTCTTCCATCGTCTTAGCCCATCTTTTAAGATGTATTCTCACGCTCACATACCCTGAAGGTTATTTCAAGTAACGGCTCCTGAAGATCCTTAGCTGGAGATGTACTAGTTAGGAACACATTACATTTTTCATGAAGTTCTCAATAACTTGCATACCAAAGCACCCCACCGAATATTTTCTTACTGAGTCTGCTTCCAATCTGTCATCAGGAAGTCAAGCTACTTATGCAAATTACTCTGACAAAGGCACTTGTCTGAAAGCAACCAAACAGCTTCATTGTAACAGTATAGGTTATGAGTAAGATGACTACTTCATATTTCCTACCTCCACCACAGCCTCTTGGCCTTTTTCTACTCAAATCATTTGAATCAGCCTTGGAAGAGAAAAATCAAGGCAGGTCCTAAAGTTAGGAATAAGTCTCTTCTAAAGCAATTGAAAGAACGCAAGCTGTCCCCTCCACCAGGCCTGCAGTTAGTCCCCAGTATACTCCAGAATCTGCAGCAGTCCTTGCCTTACCTCTCAAAGAGGAGAATAAGCACAGACAACACTTTTACAATCAAACCAAAGCCCTCAAGTAGCAATCCTGCTTTGCTGGACAGTATACAAGTCTGTTATGGTTCAGCAAACCAAAGGGACAAATACATGACTAACAGGAGAACCATTAAGTGGCACCTTCATTCCTCTCACCTTCATCCATTGGAACAAGTCCACAGCAGTAAATAGTTAATGCACATTAGCAAAAGCTATTTTTTGTGCTCCGGTCTCAGCATTTTCATACCTCAGTTGTTGAGCTCACTGAAAAATTTGCTTTGAAAAGAGAATTTCTGGACATTTTGAGCCATTTCTATTCTGCAGATGGCCAGAAACAGGTACCAGATACCTATTGCTCACAGGGCTATACCAACACTTCCAGACACCATCCCTTTTCCTACCATGTCTATCAGGCAGTTCCTGACATAGCAAGAAACTACTAAAGCGCAAAGCATGGCCTTATTACAGGTCAAGGGCTGATCAGACCAGCATGCGCCCCAGTGCCGGAAGTGGGGCAGGATACCAAGGCATGCACATGAACATAAGTTTATGCACATTACGTACATTTGAGTTATCAGCCATCTCTCAGTAATGCTGCTCAGCAGCACCTGCTTGCCTGCTCCCACCACATTTGAATGAATATAAGAACTGAAACCTCACCAAAGAAACCCACAGAATTTCAGCTCCTACCCGAGACAGAAAAGCCAACATGCAGGAGCCCTGCTCCCCTGGCTATGATATGTGAAGTCATGTTGCAATATAGCAAGTTATTTGAAGAAAAAACTATTATATAGGGCTACAATCAAGCGAGTTACCTCTTCTTCAGATTAAATGTTGCAGCTAGCTTTCTCCCTGAAGTGACAGGGAGATGTTTCAGCTCCAGTAACTGAGGCCATGCTTCTCAGAGATGACAATCTGACCAACAGTACCAGTCCACAAGACTATGATATCACATCAGCCTAAGAGCTTCTTCAGTATGGAGGGATAAACCCTCAACTCTTTAAAAGGCTGCTCTTTGTCACTGGCTCACTTTCACATACAAGCCACAAAGCCTACTGATCCTCTCTAGAGGTGTCCCGAGTCTTCCTAGCAGCCACCCCAAAACTTTGCATTTCTCTAAATCAGGAGTCTGATGTTTCCTTACCTCGAAGGACTGGGGAAGCACGCAGTAAGAGAATCTTGCAGCCCTTAGGCAGTACTGAAAGATTTAACTACACTGAGCACATTTGCAAGACACTGAGGAATCTGTTATTACCCAGCTATATCTCAAATAGCTTTATACACAGATCTGGAGCCTGAGACTTCTCAACACTGAGACAGTTCCTTCCAACTCTTCTGTAAAGATGTCTACTGGCATTGACATGTGCATCTAAATCCTAATACCACTTACAACAGTAAAACTGGCTGTGGATCACTAAACTTATGGACACAATCAGAGTCAATAATACCTGTACAAATCAGGCTGAGGTGGTTTAGTGAGGGTAAAGCAGAGTAAAACCAGATTTAAACAGGTACCACAGAGAAGGTCTGACACACCTTAGCAATGCTACATGGAATGCAGAAGCAGTCCCTGTGCAGAGCACAGCCTCATCCACACCAAGCTTGGTCTCACTACTACATCCATTTATTTGGACAAAAACCTGCTCTCTCAGTACTTCCAGTGCAAGGCCAAGTCCCTTCCTGCCACGTGTCATTCAGCAACTCACAAGCTTTTCTTCATATCTCAGCTGTTACCTGACTCAAATCCAGCTATTTCCTGGTCTAGCACCTAATGCTCCCACTTTGTTTTAATTCCAGAAGTCAGATACAAATATAAAATGAACCCAAACTGGACCCATTAATAGACTTGTGCAAATATTTGTAAAGCACAGAAAAAGAATCTATTTGGTCCACATGGAGAAATCCCAAGCTGCACAAATCTGTAGGTAAAACTGCACAGTTCAGGCCAAAATAGAGGCACTCTCAAAATGAAGTGCTATGTGAAAGAAGTCATTTGAGTAAACTCCCACTTAGAAAAAATTACCTGAACGGTAAATAGCCCAAGCCCCTCCAGAAACTTGAGGACTAGCAAGACGTTTTCAGCCGACTAAATCAAGTCTGGTTTGGCCAAAGCCTTCAAGTTCCCTTTTGTTTAGGCTGAGGTAAATTTGATTCTTGTCTGGTTTGGCCAGCAAGCTGAAAAATCTATTTTCACCCAGTATTACTCACATAAGGAAATACTGGGTTATGATTTAATGAGATGCCAGGTTGCGTTCTGAGCAATTTTATCATTATTCTCCAATAACTGAGCTCATAAAAAAGGCCATTTGAATTATAGTACACATTCCTGCTTCACTGTCCTCCTCTTTCCAGGCTGCCTATCTTGCAGCATTCAGCATGGCACTTGGATGGCAAAAACTGGCAACATTCCACCAAGATTACCAATATGCCAAGTCACATGCCAGAGGTCTGCCCCACACCCAAGATGTTATCAGAGTAAAAACATATCTCAGACAAATCATAAAAAGGGTCAACCTACAGAGACCCAAGAGAAACAGAATCCATCTTTAAACAGGACAAGAAAGGAAGTTCATTCAGAAACAAATTATCCCCTGCAGTAAGAAAAAATGCCCAGTAGAGGTAATCAGCTAGCCAGCTTTTTCCTGTCCCAATGCAGAAAAACAACACTGCTTGTTCTCATCCACTACAAATAAATCTTCTGCAGACCAGCTCCAGGCACTGGCTTTCAGAAACCAGAATTTACAAGCAAGGAATGAAACTGATGAGCAGGCCAGCTCACCAGCAGTTTGGCTCTGGGTTGTTTCAGCAGTATAGAGCAAAATTGCTCCAGGATGAGTATCATTTTGGAGTGGCAAATGCACTTGGCTGGGCTCTAGAAAGACATCCTCTGTAGCAGTTCATGTCTCCAGGGGAGTTAGGGAGAAACTCTTTCCTACAGGCCAACACATAGGGAGACACCCCCTCCTCCCTGCACATGTTGCTAGCTCTGAAATGAGTTGTCTTTCTTGCCAACTGCTCTCCTGTGGGGTTTAAAACTCCAAGTGAAGGTTTGGATATGAGAACTCCTTTCTATAACAGCATCTACAAGACCTTCAACCCTGATATTACCTGGGAAAGCCCAACAAGGGTGGCTACAGGTACTTTAAAAAAAAACCAGTTCTTTGAATCCAAACAACACTTGAAAGATGACTGTTGTAAAGTTTGGAGAACAGGATCTCATTTCCAAAACTTCATCTTGTAATCATTCCTCTAATAGATAATTTTATTTTATTAAAAAGGGAGTTCAACTGTTCAATTCCCTGCAGCATCCCACAGATATCTGAAAGAAGGACACTGTTCTGAAGGATACACAGTAATAGAAGAATTTTCTTTGAAATCTTTTCAACACCTAAACCAGCAATGCGGCTTTTCTGTAGACCTATGTATCTCTGGGATTGGACAAGTTCTTAAACATGAAATAGGTTTTCCTTTTACATTTGTTCAGAGATGTGTAAGTAATATTACACAACCATCAGTTTTACATTAAAACCAAGAACTGACTCTTAAATGTTACTCTACTTGAACAGCAGTCTTGCTTGATATCCAAAATAACCTTACTAATTTTTGAAAGGCTACCTTGTATTTTTTTAATTACCTTCCTTCACATCAATTTTTGCAATGACTCTGAGAATAAGCAATTTTATGGCAACACTGAACACAAACCATTGAACCACCCTGTTTACTTAGAGAGACTTTCCTCTGCTTTACCTGTTAGAGCAGCTTCAGCAAATCAGTTGAATGCACTGAAAATAAGTCCTTCACCATTTCATGTGCCTTATCAACCCAAAGGAAATAGCTCTTCAATTACTCAATGCAGACTATGAAGCGGCTTGCTTTCATGTTTTTCTAAGGACTCAACTCTGGAAAACATTATATCCACCTCCTGGCAAGAAGAATATAGCCTGGAGGTCGTACTGCTTGAGGAGTTCCACTCAGCTCAGGCAGCATTTGTTCAATAACCCACACAGCTGGTGTTTCTCCTAGAGGACACCAAGGAGAAAGATATACCAGCACTCAACCGACAGTTATTTTAACATCCTTAAAATTAGGGATTCTTCACCACATCCCAGGAAAGGAAAAAAAAATGTCAGGCATTGCATCTCCATTTGTCACATGGTGAAAGAAGCAATTGGGTTTGACAGGACTTGGTTGTGATGAAAGCCACTTCTCCATACGCTCCCACTGGAGAAGGGGGCTATACTTGTGCTTTTTTTTTTTGCCACAAAGCTGGGCAAGACTAAAACCAATGGCTCTTATATGGGTTTCTTCCCCATCTTTCCCAGTGCAGACATGCAGAACATCCAGTTTACCCCCTCCCCCTCCAGACTCTGGATCATGGTGGATCTGGTTGGTTCCTGGGGATCTCAGAGCACTTTTCCAGCAGTACATGTACCTGCTGCAGTCATTGCATGCTGGAGGGGTACCATAGTGTCTCTAAGCTCCTATTAAAAGCAGAGCTTCCTCATGCTAAATAACCAATTAAACCTGAGGATGACAGTTCAGCACTCCCCACTCTGGAACAGGTCTTGGCTATCCCTTGTCCCAAGTTCTCTAACAAGTCATCAACCAGCAGACAAGAAATCTCCATCCCATTTTGTGTCTTGCTCTTCTGGCAAATACTATGAACAGGACAAAAAAAAGAAAGTTGTGCCCATGGTTTCTAAGCTATATGATTACACCTTTGACTGATGAAGCTAAGCCATAACTCTGAAGATCTGCTTTCTAGTCAGAAAACCCATCACATGCACAAATACTTAGCAATCTTCACTCCTCTGTAGCTGAAGATCACTTGGTAGTCGGGCATGCAGTACTGCACTGCTCTCAGCTATGCATTTTAATGAAGGAATCTCAAGGTTTCCATGTGCTTATGCACCCTGGTACAGCTTCAGCAAGAAGATGTATTTTGTCTTATATTTGGCAATTCTTGACAAAAAATATCTCTAAAGTCTATCATGAGTCAGAAGCCAGTTGTTTTCCTGTACTTCAGCTGAGCATTCAAACTGAGATCTTCAATTCCCCAACAGCTTTATCCTGTCCTGTGCATGTAGCCCAGATGTACATGGTACCTCTGCCCTTCCACTTCAGATCTGGAACTCTCAGGAGAGTGCCAATTCCAGCAGAAACAGAATAACTACTTCACCCTAGGTTTTACCCACCACTCTTCTGAGGTTAAGTGGTGAGAGCAGCCCCTCTTTCCAGCACAGAAGAGAGGAACCCAAGGTTGTGTCCATTAGGAATGGTCCTCTGCAGCCAGGCTCTCCAAAACTCAGTGAAAACCCCACACAAGTATTTGTTCTAAGAAAGTTTAGGCTTTAACATTTCTCCTGAAAATCAATGCAGAAGCAATACTACCAAAGCCATATCTCTGAGCTGCTCTTCCTCATTAATATCTTATTATGACACTCATGCCTCTCTCATTTGCTAAGAATAAAAAGTTAAGGTGCACAGAAAACAGCAGTGCTAATTTAAAATTTAATAAAGAGTATAAATTAAGTGCAAGTAGAAAGAATGGTAAAGAGATATCTTAAAGGTTCTTCCCACTCATACAGAAGAATTTCAACAAATTCCTTTTACTTCAGAGTTTTGGAAGTTGCTTTGCAGTCTGACTTCAAGAAAAACGTAAGGTCTAAAAATACGGTTCTCAATCTGTTGCACAATAGCTACAGCAGAAATGCAGTGTAATAATTATACAATTATAGTTAATAACTCATCACTGCTTTCCCACCACTTTCTTCTCTCTCTTCAGAGTAACAAAAGGGAGAAATAAGGAAAGTTTTGCACAAAACACCTTCAGGCTGCAAGCTGATTTTTCAAATCATGTCTTGTCATGGAAGCTAGTATTACTCACATGGATGTATTCAAAGTTTTGGCTCACTTTCTACAGAAAGGCTGAACCTACTCTTTTCAGCTTCATGTATATAACCACAGCATTTGTATCATGACCTCTAGAAGTGCTTTGTTATTAAGTAAACACTCTCTAAAGCCCTCCACAGAGCCACGTCACATGCTATGGTGGAAGCTCCCACCCTCTGCGCTTGTTAGAATAGCACACACATTCCCTTATTGCTCCTATCATACCTATGGCATGAAAAGCAGGAGAAAACTGCTCAGAAGCCCTCCTGGTTGATCAGCATAGAAAGACCATTTTGCTATATGAACCCATTTTCTCATTTGTGCAAGCTGCTCTGTACATCCCAGGTGTAAAAGTAGAGGCTAACAGTAGCACTTATAGACAGATGTTATTTAGTTTACTTATTTCATAGAACAGGGACCTGACATGCAATAGTTACCTTTTTACATAGAGAGCACATATTTCTCTTTCATAAAAGATCAGATTATTCTGCCTCAGAAATCGATTGTTTTAATTTCTACATTTTTCCAGCCATAAGCAGAGGATAGGAGAAGCACAGCTAGGAGAAGGAAAGCTATTGTGACAGTTGTACTAGCAAGCTAGCTGTAAGTTTGCTACAATATGTGCATGCATTCCAAGAGCCGTTAGGCACCTATCCAACACAGGTTAATTCCCAGAGAAATTACTGGGATATTTCTTGACAACTTTACTTAGAGATTACATCTGCATACAGCAACAAAGAAGTCAAATTACATTGCTTCAGTTGGCTCGATGACTCAAGTTCTGGCTTTCTTCTGAGAAGGGACAGTTTGGCTCACCCAAGGTGCTTGACTTTGGGACAATAATTTCAAAACCCAGCAATCCAGTTTTAGTCAAGTGGAAGCTGAGGTGAAGCCACCATGTCTCATAAATCCCAGGTGACAGAGTCCTTACTGCCATAAGGGTCTGCTCCAACGTTTAACAGTGTTGACAGTGTCCGAATTAATTGCCAGACAACAATCAGTGTCTGAATAGCGTCTGAATTTCTGACTTCAATTTTCAGTTGCAAAGTTTAGATGTTTTCAAAGGCTCTAAGAAGTCTTCCAGTACATGGTCTAAGACTTTGGCAAAGTTGTCCATGATCAAGTTCACTTGTCCTTTTCAGGAGGTCCTAATTAATATTTTTAGTAATTAGCATTTCCTGGCTCAGATTTTTTTCAGCAGTCTTAGTTTGTTAACCCCAGATTTAGATGGTATCCAGCAACTCAATGCCTTGTAGAGACTGCGGCCATCTCTGCCCAGGCTGTTGCTTGCCCATTTGCAAAGAGGAGCAGCCCAATGCTCAGAGAACCCACAGGCCAGGCCAGATGGTCAGAGAAGGCATCACCAAACTTACAAGGGCATATTCTGAACTGCTATTCCTCCCTGCAGCAGGAAGAGTTGCAAGTTTCAAGCAGCCTGTGTATTCTTATAAAGTATAACCCATGTACTTACATGATACAGAGCCAGGACTGCTGATACTGCACCCCTGTGACTGTTGCTGTGACCCCTTGAATTGTATCTGATAAGAGGTGAACTAGGAGAGAAGAAAAACATTACAGGTTTGTCCACATTTGGTTTGCAACTGCAAATTACATTTCTTTCAAATTGAAGCTAAATGCTAATACTAAGCATACTTATTTAGCTGCATACTGAACTGATGCAAGGGTCAGGAATGACAATAGGAAAAGCTGGAAACACTTGACCTGTTGCTTTTGAATTCTGTCCTTAAGCTATTCACAGCTTGAAAAGGCAGCTGTTTTCTTCCCCTAACATCACCCTACTGCAATATTAGGTTATTAGATTAGCATTATCCAACACACACAGGACTAGAGACTTCATCTTCCAACTCCCCTGCCCTCTCTTCCCTCTTTGTAATTACTGTTCTCTCAGATCATTTTATGCCACTGCTTAATTTTTCTTTATTGGCAGAAAGCCTAAATTAAAGAGATTATAAATGCAAAGCTCTAAGACAGGCAGCAAGAAGTAACCAAAGCATGAACATGCTTACTACATGCTCAGGACTTGACATATCTGTTAAACAAATTCACTCAGGCTGTGACAGTTACATTTGAGGTGCGATGTACATGTTTGTATATTCATTCCTGTTGACTGTGAAACATCATGGGTGCCTACAGAGAAACAACGCTTAGTTAAGCTTCTTTACATCTTGGGCTAAAAGGCAGTGTTTTAGACTATGCTATGACATTCAGTGGTAGCTTATGGTGACACGTGAGCCAGTGTTGGCAAGGGCTACCCCAGTTTTGAGTTTCTGTAGTAAAACAAGGAGCCTCTCACCCCTTCCAGCAGGCTGGGAGCAACATGAAGGCTCAGCCCTCCCCAGTCAATTACTCAAAGCAGTCAAACTTCCCCAGCCTGTGTGAATTCAGACGGAGAATCACAAGGCAAAGGAGCCACTTCTGAAGGGACACCAGCAAGCATCTCTTTGCAGAAGATCATCTGACACTTTTCTAAGGACAATTGCACCTGATGGGTCCAAACAGACAAAGGCACTCCCAGTGCTGGAGATCCCTCCCAAGAGAACACCAGTACATCTCATTTTAATGAAACAGCGACAAGATTCCACTAAAACAAAAACCTTGGAGACATGAGGCCCTTCGGTCTAGGTGACAAAAATAAAACCCCAGTGTCACATGCAACATGCGAACCTGGGGAGCATGCAGTAGTGAGTGTTCAACACACTACCAATGGAAAGGATGACAAAACACTAACTTGCAGACAAATACAAATAAAGAATTGATTACCATTCCCTTCTCGCGGGGTCCCTGAATCTGTGAATAAAGTGCTCATGATTTTTTCAAAGTTGCAGCTTGGCTCTGTGTTCTCAGGATCTTCAGCAAAATGTTTCAACATCTCTCTAAGAACATCGTCTAAGGAAGTGGCTGTTTCATCAAGGATGATGCTGGCTCTGGCCAAGAACCCATCCAGGTCTCTGTGGGCTCTGACTTCCTCCTCAAAATTCTTTAATTTCAGGTACTGTATTAAGAAGAGGTCAGTGTTAGACAGCTATACACAATACTTGACAGCAAATGACTAGGACCTGTGTAGTTCACAAGACAACAGTTTTGTTAATGTTACTGCCATCAAACCAATGATTCTGGAACCACTGATTCCCAATCACATTGTAGAAGAGAAGTAGTTTTATACTATATTGTTAATGCATTGAAGGCCTTCAATTTCAAGGCTTATGCTAATTTAGTTACCATGGGTGAATGCCTAGGCACAGTTAACACACTGATGTTGAAAGCAGCACTGGAAAAAAAAAAAATCAATTTCATTGCTTAGGATAAAGCACAGAAGTAAGTCTAAAAGCATAAATGCTTAAGTGGCATTTAAAAACCTCTTCTGGTCTAAACAATTGAAGATGTTTGCAACAACATGGGCAAAGTTATTAGGAAGAAATGAACTCTCAGCTCAGCAGCATGAAGAATTGCCAGTGTGCATATCTCAGTGCATCCTAAACCGGCTCTTCTCAAAGAGCCATCTCTCCCTGTCCTCTTAGTTCAGGAGCTTGAATGGGGATATAGGGAATTCCATCCAACCCATCACATTTTTATACTTCCTAAATTCCTATTGTTCCCAGTCCCAAGGAAATTTTCTTCCTCTGCTAATATTTAGCTTTAAATCAATGTGACAGGAGACAGGAGGAAAAACAGATGGCAGACAAAGGCTGGTACTGTCTCATCTCTCTACTGTCCCAGACTTATTGACCTTGAGATGGAAGAAACAACCATGCTGTATTACAGAACCTCAACTTCTTTCTGCATTTGTCAGCTATGACATTTCTTAATTGAATTATCAGACTACAGATGCGTTGTTCTCATTTCACAGTTCTTAAAAATTCACACACACAGTTAGCACTCACAGTAGTGAGTCAAGAACAACTGACAGTCCCTCCTTCAACAGCTTGAGATCAAACAAGCAAACAGGAATTGCAGTTTGTTATATGGATCTTCCATCTTACAGGAGGCCAGTCATACCTGAATTCATGAGGTTGAGGACCAGATTTTAGAGCTGCATTTAAGCCCCCAGCTCCCATTAATCTCAGTAAAAAGCATGCTCTGAATTGGTTTCACAAATCTGACACCAAGTTGCCTCCACAAGCAGGACCTTGGCACATTCCCCCCCATGTTATGGGATCACCCCACAGGCTGAGTCATAGATCCCCTCCTCTCATACATACCCTCTCTACCTTTTCCATTTATAGCCTAGACACAGAAAAATGCTAACATCTCAGTAATTACTGTAATTATCACAGCAACTATCAAGTTGTCAGTACACATCCATTGCAATTAACACTGTTTTACTTTGCATCAATCACTTCTTACACAGCCTTGGAGGATTGAAGACCAAGGATTCTCTGAAGGATTTTACTGCCATCCCCAAGGCAGTATTGCCATCTGCTCTTAGGATAGGAGACAGTGACATGTTACCACCCTACCCAAAAGAGGCCATATAACTGCAAGTGGCCAGTCAGTCTTGATTATCACTGCATGAGAGCAGGTTAAAACATCTATCACCACCTGTAACATTTGCATTCATGGAATCACCAGGTGACCAGCAACACTCTCTCAAAGAGAACTCATTTCAGCTTGTCTGGCATGCAGAGTCCAACCTAGGATGTAGGTTAAAACAGCAAAGAAACTAAACGATATAGAGAGGACTTAAGGTGGATGGCAGAGGAGGTAGCAAAAGAAGTATCAGGAAGGTTAAGAGTAATTGGAGTGCAACAGCACCAAGGAGCTTTCAAGAAAGCAAAAGTGGCTTTGTTTCATCAACATCTCCCATGCTTGTGAGAAGCCCCCAGAAGCAAAATTCTCTGTAGAACCAAAAAGCTGGCTGACAGATAGCAGAAGTGAATCAGAGGCGTTCATCAGAGGACTATTATCTGCCCACATCATTTCAGTCAACACTGATCCTCCACTGATCTGCACAAGACAGCACCATTTGCTTGTTGTAGCAGGACAGCTCTGTCAGCTGTTTAATGCAAGTCATAAGCATTCAGTTCCAGCTCTGCCATGAGCTCCTGGTAATGCCTTCTGTAAATCATTTATGATACCTCAGCCCTGTTTTATTCCCCTGCTCCTATTCCTTTACAGGAAACAGGGGCAATAACTGTCCTTATCACTCCTATAACATTGGGTAAGATATATGCATTAAACACTGCAAGGCACCACACCACGAAAAGCTATAAATACATCACTCCCTAGCTGAGACAAACCAAGAACAAATTAGTTGAATTGCTGGTACAGCAACACCTCAGAGATAGCTCAAACAGAACCTGTTCCAGTCAGGACACCCACTGTTTTGAGGAGAAATTAATGACTACTCCTTCACAAATATTTTTAGCTAGTCAAGTCACACCAGGATACTTGATGCTAGAAACTGCCTAGCAAGAAACTCAAGACAGCTACCCAATAGTCATCTTAATAGCACTGAGTATCCTTAATTGCAAAGCTGCACAGTGCATCGTGGCAAAAAGAGGCTGTCATGCAGCAGGAACACATTGAAACAATCTCTTCTGATATCAGGCAAGCAGGACTCGGTCAGCCACCGTAGGACAAAATTGCACACTCAATCCATGCAAAACAGAGCTCTCAGCACTTATCAAGAAGGTCCAAAACAGAAGTTATCCGCTGGGCTGCTGCTCTGGAGACCAACCCCACTCACATACGCTGCAAGAACCTTAAGCATTCCCAGAAAACATGTTGTCCTGAGCCCAGCTCCATCTGTGCTGCTGCCACACTCATAGCAGTTTCCTCAGAAACATACTGGGATGGTGATTAAGTACTTTGAACTGTCAGCAGCTTCTCCTTAGGCCTACCAAGGGCTATGCCAGACAAACTTGCCCAAGTCATGGATTGCCCTTCCAGAACTCCTGAAGCTGCACAGGAATCATGGACTACCACCAGAGATGGGGACAACACAGAAGGAAAACATCTGTAGAATAAAAATGGTTGGGTCACAAGCTTTATCTAGTGATTCTCCCTTCCCAGACACTTGGAGCCACTTCTCCTGTGACTCAGGACCCAATTTCTTTCACATCTGAAGCACAACAATTTTACTTGTCCTCCATACAAGCAAAAACTAGCAATAGTATCTTTTCTCAAGACTTACTAAAGCATGCTATCCCTCTGGTATTTGTTGCTCAACAGCATACTAAAATGCTCAAGCATGAACTACAGGCCAGAAAAGCAGGAATCTTACAACTCTGAAAAAGAAGAAATTAGAAGACAAGCCACTTATATGTTAGCAGCTTCAAGCTATTTTTTATCAGAAGCAGATCCTGCATTTGGACTTAGTATTTGCACCTTAAGTGACCAAGTTCCTAGGTTACTTTCAGTCAAGTGTATACAACTCAAAGCAGCTTGGGCAGTAGCATTAGACAAGGCAAATTATTGACAAAGACATTTCCATTTCTGAGCACAGAATAGCTAATTTTAACTTCTATGCCTTATTATCAAAATTTGTTTTTTAAACTTGGGGTGTGGGGGGGAACAGTTTTTCTGCTAGAAGTATTTATACATCTTCCACCCCATACTAACTCAGCTTGCTGAAATACTTTTTCAGGATTTGAGCCTACAGGCCTAAAAACAAAGCAGAGTCAAAGAGCTTCCTAGGATTGTCTAAAAAGCCCCCAAGGCTTCAGCGTCGAGATTTAAGTACCCAAGTTACAACCTTCAACAAAGCCTGTAATATTTGATTTGCTAGCTTCAGTGATGCTAAAGTTTTCACATAGACAAGCAGTCCCTGCAACAGGCAGATAGGAAGAGGGCTGAAACAACTTAAAGCACCACGAGTCATACCTCACAGCCCCAAAGACCAAGACTGCAAGTAGTACTAAATATCAGCTCATTTCCTGTCTGTATACTCTTTGTACTTTCATAGATAGAGGTCTGCACTAATACTGCCCATACGAGGTTTTGTGTGTTTCCACCTTATCGTTATCAAGTCATGGTTTAGTTTACACTTGTGCTTGAGACATTTCCCAATCATCCTCCTAGACTGCATGTTTCCAGGGAATTCACTCCTGCTGAACCTCGCGAAGGCAGATCTGATTAGCTGGAATAAACAGGAAACCAAATCACAGCCGTGTCTATCGGGTGTTTCTGCTTTCAGCTAGATGGGAGCTAAGCAGCCTGAATCTCTATGGTGTACACTTGGATCCCTTTGCAGGCAGCTGCAGAAGAGAAAGTGATGAATTAACATGTCAAGGAATTGTCTGGGACAAAAAACAGTGAAACAAATCAGAATTACACAAATTATTTGGAGAACAAGTAGCACATGGCTTTTTAGGTTTAAATGAAGACAGAGGAATTAAGGGAAAGTCATTAATAAGCCCTATTTAGGCCAGTTAAAAAACACTTCCCCGCCCCCCCAGAGTGCAAGATCCTTTTCTCTGCTTCTAGATGATGAAAAAATAAGTTTATCATACAGAACTCCTACTCACCTTCCTTGATGTATGTAGTAACACGCAGCCAGCACTCTCATTTTCAGCTGGAAAACAAAAAGAAAAATTATCCAGGCAGTGTTACTACTACAGGTACCTGACAGGCAGCAGGAGGCTCAGAACAAGGTGAAGTATCACTCTTGGCAGAGGACCATCTCTGGAGAAAAACAGATTCAATTTTTACAACATTTCCCACTTAGGAAATATAAACCAAGTGAAGAAGCATTATCTGATCAGCTAGGGTTTGTGTCTTGCAGCTTTTTTTGTTTTGTTTTTCAGATTCCTTATGTATTTTTACCCTTCACTGCCTCCCTTCCCCCAAATCTAATTCCTAATACTTTAGGTAATCAGTTAATCCCATGGATCGTTGTTTGATAGATTGAGGCTAAGATTGCATGAGTCACACTCGTTTGGAAACCATTCTCATCCTTGTTAAAAAGTCAACAATAACACCCAGGCACTTCCAAGGGAGCGGGCTGCGACAGATCACACAGTGACTTGACGATGAGCACATTAATGTCCTGTCAACTCACCACCCTGCCTCCATAAATCTAAACATAAAGCAACAGTGCTCTCGAGAAAGAAAACTGCTGTTTAGAGACTATCAAGTGTCACTTACTATGTAGTTGAGTTACAGGGACAGGGGTACCCTGGAAGTTCCCAGTTCAAACTTCCAAGGTGCAATGTTAATGCTTTCTTAGGGTATCTATGAAGCAGTTTTTTGGTATAAGCTGAAAAGCCATAAATAAAACCCAGTTTTTGCCACAGCTCCCTCTGTACTTATTATATCGAAGGTACCTTCTCTGCAGCATCACTAATACTGTATGTACTGTTTGTTCATCCTCCTCCCTTAAAGTCTTCATCCTCACGCTCTCCAAAAAAACACAAGATTGTGCTGCTACCAAAATTACACAGGAAATGCATGAACAGTTTTCATTCAAATTAGCGTAGCAACAGCATGGAAAAACCCCACTGAAAACCAAAAACCTTTCCAGAGGCCAAACTGTGGAAAAGTACAGAGATGCAACACAGATTTACATATTTGGGAGATTGTTTCCTCTACATATTGGTTGGGATTTAGAAATCCAGATAAGAACTGCTCCAATCCCATTTCACTGGCTGACCCCAACATGAAGGTACCTACAAGCTCAGCCCTGCTAGCCTCCAAAAATGAATGAGGAGGCAATTAAGTTGCATACACTGTGAAAACACCAGAATTCCAGAAAGTAACTGATCGCACAGAAAGCTGCTTTTATCCTAAACCATCCCTGATCAACCAGGAATTTAAGTCACATTCACACTTAACAGGTTAAAATACTGAGACTCAAACTGGGAACAGAGTTGACTGCAGTAGAACTAAAGAGGAAGAGGATTGCCTTCATCTCTGAACCAAATAAGGTGGTTCAGAGGCTTTGGTTACATCACCCAACTTCTTCCAAAGTTCACTTGGATACTGTACATGTGATTAAAAGCATCACTTAAGACAAGTCTGCTGGCGCAACAGTCCCAATTATTACTGCTTTTGACACATCCTTTAGAAAGCACGAGCTGTTTTATCTCGAAAACACTATTTATTATTAAAAAGCAAGCACCCAACTAAACTAGAAACATCAAGCATTTTCCCCAAGCTTTTGCATTTGTAGACCTCCAATGCTCACTTACCCAATTTACAGCCTAATTACACATGCAAAAGTATGCTAGAAGATTTGGAAGCCATAAATATTCATTGAAAAGAAAACATGTTTTGATTTTTCAGCTTTTGCTTGAAACAGTTCTAGAGAGACAAAAAACACCCACAACCCTGAACAATAGCGAACACGTGTTAAAAACCGGTATCTGCATATCTGCAGTCTGTCCTTCACACCACCCTTTCGGATACATGCAAAGGCAACAGAAATTCACGTTGTCCTTTTATCATGCAGCATCTCCCAGCATCTCTTATCAGTTTCAAGTGCATATCAATCCTCTCTCCTGACAGCTCTCTCAGGTACTTGTCTCAGATGAGCTCCGAGTGCTGCTTTATCAACGCAAGCAAAAACATCTAATTATGTCTGTTGGACCAGGGTCTTTCCAACTTCTCAAAAAAAGCTGTTCTGGGTACAGAGGTGATGTTCTGGAAGGCTCAGAGCCTCATTCATCATTTTGTCTAAGTAACACTGCTTAGATTCAATCCAGGGAAAGGAGACTGATGGATATCACCATCCCAGTTCTGGGCTATCACCTTGAAGGCCCATTAGAGTGCTATAGCATCACTGGAGGATAGTTGCAAATTAACCAGAACAAAAAAATGGGGAGAAAAAACACACTTCAAGTGTGTTGCTGCCTGGCTTACAAGCCACCTATTTACCCACTGCAGGGGAACCCACTAGGCAAACAGGATAAAACCATGCAGGAGGTTGCCCATGAAGTATCTGTTAGAGGATGTCAGAGCTGAAGCCTAAGACCAACGGGTGACCTGCCTGCTGCCTGTTGTCCTCTCCCTCCTGGCACTACCATTGCTTCCTTCAGTTTTGGAGGGGCTGGAAAGATGCGATACCCTTGACCCTTGCACTCATGAAGCAGCCCTTCACTGGGGGCAAATAGGATATATATATATATAAAGCCATAGAATCACCTTCTAACAGCAAGAAAGATCCTACCCATCGACCAGCATTTATGCCTCGCTACCAGGAGTAATAACCTGATTTCACACCTAAGTGTCAGGATGAAGTATACTTAAGTAGAAAGAAGAGGTCAGGGTCACATAATATTCCCATTTCTATTTTTGTGGTTTTGCTTGTTAGACTAAAGCTGCAAAAGTCTATTTTAGGCAAGCAAGCTAGTTATGGGCATTTTATTGTCTTTGTCCTCACATAGTTAATGGCAAGCTGCCAGGGCTGGCCAACCTCATCTGTTAGGCTGTGCTCCAGGTTCTGCCCAAGGTGCAACCGAGGTCCGCAATGCATCTCTGACATCCCCTGGAAGCTGCACCAAGGCAACACACACATCCCACATTTCTAGGATGCACACATACAAGCATTACCAAATACACTGCAAGCGGCTCACTGGGAGTTAACATCTATGTTAGCAACAGTGATGAATTGCCAACGCTAGACTTGCTCTCATGGCCTTGTGTCAGCACACTCAGAGCCCTGGAGGGACACCATGGCATGCCTCCATTTCTTCTTTCCCATCACTTGCAGAAGAATGGGACCAGTCCAGCTTCTAGACATGAACAAGCCGGCTTTACACTTGGAAGCGAGAAATGCAGCAGGAAATTTGCTGTACCTAAAAGCCATTCCATCCTAGCTGCCCTTTATATAACTTCACTAATAATGCAGAGAAACCCACCCCCACCCTCTTTAGATAATGACATTTTCTATGCAAAGGCAGCCCTGAAAACATGAAAAACAAACCTGTGGAAATCATATGGCAAAGTTTAAGGCTTTTCACCTTCTGCCTTAACAGATCTCCTTTCACTTAAGATCATCTTTCCATCCCTTCCTTGCACGGGTCTCCAGTGCTGCTCTTAACGCCAGAGAAGACCGAAAGCCTTTGGAGCAAAGCAGCTCTGCAGAGGATACTTGCAGCATCTTTTCTTTAGGATATAGGAGTGCAAATTGGAGCACAGGAACTTTTTGACTGTACAGATGTCATTGCACGTTATTTTAGACCTCCATGCACTCCCCAGCATATCTGCATGGTAAATAGGCTAATAAATCAGAACAGAATGCTACATTAGCATTTTCATGCTTTTCTTGAAAAAACAAGGATCTGATATAAGTAGAAGTATTTGATTTTTTTTTTTAATAGCTGTTTTGTCTAGGCATTGGTGATTTCTCCAGGGCCCTTAGCAAATCTAAGCCTCAGCTACTTGCATTGAACGACATTTCAAGCAGCAAAAACTGTTTTGCTTTTAGAATTTCTTGCCAAAAAAAATTAAATCCCATCAACAAATAGTACAAAAAGAGCTCATTAGCAGCAGTGGAGGTACCACCAGCTCTTTGCTGGCAGCAAGGTATTGCACAAGCAGGATCTCAAGGGGATCCTTTGCTTTGCTGTCCTGCTATGGCTTTGTGAGTCTGGACTCATTCCCATCAGACCTGAGTAGTTTTGATATATAGTTGATATAGATATAGTTGTTAGATAAGTAATTGTGTCCCAACTCTCCCACATTCCCATGGCAGGGCAGTGGGCTGAGGTGCAGCAGAAAGCCTAAAATCAGCTGGGTTCATCCCTCTTAAACTGACACCCAAGTTAAAGGCAGGTAGGAATAAGCAGCTAGCTGCCAGTTTCTGGAGCAGGGTGGAAAGGGGCAGGCAGGGCAGGGAGGAAAACTTCACCCTGAATAACACTCAGCACAGGCATCGCAACAGCTGGGCAGGTGAAGGACTATTACCTCGCACTCCTCTCTGGCCATTGTAGAGGGACTGGAAAAAAGACAGCACACAGATTGACCATGGCTTTTGCACAGAGCCAAGGACAGGATAAGAGTCGAGCGGTGTGGCACTTGTCACACCCCCGAACTCAGACATGCACTTGCCACAAAAGTGAATTTTCAAAACAAGCTGCAATAAGTTTTGTTATGAAATCAGAGGTGGGGGAAGGGGCAGGGGGATGAGCTGCATTTTTCTTTGCAAACTGGAGGGACAGCGCTCCCAAAACCCTGGGGAAGCTGCCCTGAAGCAAGCACAAGGTGAAGCACCCAGAAGTGCGAACGCCGCCTTTGTGCGGAACCATCCGCACTGCAACCCTCCTCCTCCCTTGGCTCTGTAAGCACCGCTTTGAAAACACCCTTGTCAGGAAATTCGGAGGGAGGCCGTCCGTCCCCCCAACACAATCGGTGCATCCACTTTCCATTAGAGTATAGGAAGCTTCAGGAGTCCAACATCCCACGCTGACATCAAACTGCTAAAACAGGAGTTATCAGATGGAACGCGTGGGTCAGCATTGTGCCTTGAGACATAAAAAGGACCTTGGTATTAATGTGAGGAAATGTGACTATTGTGTGCAGAATGATACCCATTCAGGCCCAGACCACTTGTCTCTNTAATAATGCAGAGAAACCCACCCCCACCCTCTTTAGATAATGACATTTTCTATGCAAAGGCAGCCCTGAAAACATGAAAAACAAACCTGTGGAAATCATATGGCAAAGTTTAAGGCTTTTCACCTTCTGCCTTAACAGATCTCCTTTCACTTAAGATCATCTTTCCATCCCTTCCTTGCACGGGTCTCCAGTGCTGCTCTTAACGCCAGAGAAGACCGAAAGCCTTTGGAGCAAAGCAGCTCTGCAGAGGATACTTGCAGCATCTTTTCTTTAGGATATAGGAGTGCAAATTGGAGCACAGGAACTTTTTGACTGTACAGATGTCATTGCACGTTATTTTAGACCTCCATGCACTCCCCAGCATATCTGCATGGTAAATNTGATTGGTTTTACACTGGCATCAGGATTTTGCCTTCTCTCCCCCACCCCCAAAAAAACTGCTTCAGGCACCCCTCTGCAGCTAAAGGCACCAGTACAAGCATCAGCTGCAAGTAACTTTTGCAGTATGCACTGCCAGGTGACTACAGCTCCACAAATCCCTGATAAACTGTGCCCTGAAAACACTGCGCAAACCCTTCTACTACAATCTGGGAACAGAAAAGAAGGCAAACTCAAAGCTGTTTTAAANGTCTAGGCATTGGTGATTTCTCCAGGGCCCTTAGCAAATCTAAGCCTCAGCTACTTGCATTGAACGACATTTCAAGCAGCAAAAACTGTTTTGCTTTTAGAATTTCTTGCCAAAAAAAATTAAATCCCATCAACAAATAGTACAAAAAGAGCTCATTAGCAGCAGTGGAGGTACCACCAGCTCTTTGCTGGCAGCAAGGTATTGCACAAGCAGGATCTCAAGGGGATCCTTTGCTTTGCTGTCCTGCTATGGCTTTGTGAGTCTGGACTCATTCCCATCAGACCTGAGTAGTTTTGATATATAGTTGATATAGATATAGTTGTTAGATAAGTAATTGTGTCCCAACTCTCCCACATTCCCATGGCAGGGCAGTGGGCTGAGGTGCAGCAGAAAGCCTAAAATCAGCTGGGTTCATCCCTCTTAAACTGACACCCAAGTTAAAGGCAGGTAGGAATAAGCAGCTAGCTGCCAGTTTCTGGAGCAGGGTGGAAAGGGGCAGGCAGGGCAGGGAGGAAAACTTCACCCTGAATAACACTCAGCACAGGCATCGCAACAGCTGGGCAGGTGAAGGACTATTACCTCGCACTCCTCTCTGGCCATTGTAGAGGGACTGGAAAAAAGACAGCACACAGATTGACCATGGCTTTTGCACAGAGCCAAGGACAGGATAAGAGTCGAGCGGTGTGGCACTTGTCACACCCCCGAACTCAGACATGCACTTGCCACAAAAGTGAATTTTCAAAACAAGCTGCAATAAGTTTTGTTATGAAATCAGAGGTGGGGGAAGGGGCAGGGGGATGAGCTGCATTTTTCTTTGCAAACTGGAGGGACAGCGCTCCCAAAACCCTGGGGAAGCTGCCCTGAAGCAAGCACAAGGTGAAGCACCCAGAAGTGCGAACGCCGCCTTTGTGCGGAACCATCCGCACTGCAACCCTCCTCCTCCCTTGGCTCTGTAAGCACCGCTTTGAAAACACCCTTGTCAGGAAATTCGGAGGGAGGCCGTCCGTCCCCCCAACACAATCGGTGCATCCACTTTCCATTAGAGTATAGGAAGCTTCAGGAGTCCAACATCCCACGCTGACATCAAACTGCTAAAACAGGAGTTATCAGATGGAACGCGTGGGTCAGCATTGTGCCTTGAGACATAAAAAGGACCTTGGTATTAATGTGAGGAAATGTGACTATTGTGTGCAGAATGATACCCATTCAGGCCCAGACCACTTGTCTCTGGACGCTACTCTCTCTGGAATATCCTTGGCGCCAGCATCTAGCTTTTCTCCTCGTCCCCTTAAAAAAAAAAGCCATCTCGGCAGGGGCCGGGCTGCAAGCTGAAGCACCGTGTTTTGCTACAGTGGTGGCAGGCGTGCACGTGCGTGCCACTGGAGTGGATTACAGGAAACTGTTGATTCTCTGTATCTAGGAATGATCAATTGTCCAGAGGGTGGAACAGGCTTTAATTTCTCATGAAGCACAAACTGTGTTCCGCTATTCCCCCCCC
>VXAL01015723.1:171294-260576 GCA_013399475.1 Chauna torquata
GATTTGTCCTGACTTCTGATTGGTTTTACACTGGCATCAGGATTTTGCCTTCTCTCCCCCACCCCCAAAAAAACTGCTTCAGGCACCCCTCTGCAGCTAAAGGCACCAGTACAAGCATCAGCTGCAAGTAACTTTTGCAGTATGCACTGCCAGGTGACTACAGCTCCACAAATCCCTGATAAACTGTGCCCTGAAAACACTGCGCAAACCCTTCTACTACAATCTGGGAACAGAAAAGAAGGCAAACTCAAAGCTGTTTTAAAACCCCAAGCAGCAAAAACAAGGTCAAAAGCATGAAAATATTTGCCTGACTGATTAAAGGGAGCTGCCAAGCAGATCAGGGTGCCATGGCTGCCTGCAAGGCAGTCTCCCCCCACGCTTTGTGGACCCACTGCAGCATGTCAGGCTTGCACTACTTGTCTGCCAGCTTTCAGTATCCTCCTAAACCACACCTCTGTACTCATTTGCAGGGATTTACTTCCAAGGGTGCTGTGGATAGAGCTGGAAGGAAGCAATCGGGCCCCCTAGTTTGAGGTTTCTGCAACAGGCTGAAGCAACACCTGCAGCCCAGGCTCCAGACAAAATTCACATCCAGATAGCACTAAGACAGAAGGCTAAACACACTTCTAGATAGGTGAGAATAGGAAAACAGTTGTAAAGCCATGCAAGGGAGCCTGCAACCCAGTACACAGCTAGCCCGACAGCTATGAAATACACAGACCTAGAGAGGAAAGAGGTCTCCTCCAATGCACACCAACTCGCTGATGCTCCCCATCCTCTCTGGTACAAATTCCCAGGACTAGATTAACTTTCCACCTGCAGCACAAGAAAATTATCCATGCTCTCACAGCGGAGATTCTCTCCAGCCTGGGGCAAGGATGTCAGGGAAGAGGTACTTCATTCAGGGCAGAACCGCAGTACTGACTCCTGCAAAAATACACGCAGTGGGGTACAGACCTAGTGTTTTACTTGTACACTTTTATTGCTACCTCAGCACATCTCAGTCTCAAACTATCCTGATCTTCCCCAGAAATGCAGATCCCAAATCCAAAAGCATTCAACTTCAGATAAAGAGACCCACCTTCATGGTGTAGCTACTAACATTTGCTGAAAACAGACAGACATTACCAAAACCTAACCTGGAAGGCTCAGAGACAAAAGAGAATAAAAAAACCTTCTCATCAGCTTCTGCAAGGAAGCAACAAAACACCTGGGAGAAAGGACCCAAGTGTCAAGACTGAGAAGCATTTTAGTGCCTGTGAATCTGCACTGGTTTGGGCTCAATATTCAATGCAACAGCAGCCAGTATTAATTAAAAATGTGACAGGCCATACCTTAAACCCTAAATTTCTTCATGCTATCCTGTTTTATACACATCTGTGCACACAGCCCAGCATTTTATGACAATGGTTAATTGTCAGAGTTTTATGGGCAGTACTATGTTTTGTTGGCTCAATGTTTAATCCCACGCAGAGATCTTTTTAAAAAGAGAATTACAGCAAAGTGCATCCAATTATGCTCATAGCAAGTTCATAGCAAGATGATGTACATCCATCATACAGAGATTAACAGCTCGACAGGATGATGGCAGAGCTGTTGTCGTGTCTGCAGTTTGGCTTTGCCTGCCAGCACCCAGCCCCTGGGGTACCGACTCATCCTCTACTCAGGGGGTATTTTTGGATTTTGTTAGCCCTGTGCTAAGGTAGGCAGGAACCTTGCAGCAGCTTGCAAGAAAAGGTGTCCAACAGGAGAGAATCTAGACACAACGTTCAGCCAAGAGATGAAACCATGATGACCAGAACAAGCATGCAGAGGCTCACAGATATTGCAGAGCAACTATATAGTTTTTTCGAGTCACCTTAGAGGTTTACGCAGCTAGAGATTGAGCAACTGTATTTTAAGCAGCGAGTGCTTCAAACATTAGGGACCAAGTCAACACGGACAGCACTGGAGAGCTCTCTGCAGAAGATGACCCATTGTCATTCTCTCAACAGGTTGCACGACACAAGAGGGCGATATCGAGCCTTTTGGCACAAAGAGGCTTTTGGGCTCGCCAAAGGCCTCACCCAGCATGAAGAAAGCAAGAAAATGAGGTGAGGATGGAAGGATGTCATTCCCACATTCACTTTTCTACTGTGTTTGAAGAGCACCAGCATCTTGGTGCACTAACTCACTTTGGAGATGGAAATAAGCTATTTAGGGGAGAGTCTTGCATTGCATGGACAAAACCAGGTGGATTCCACCCCCCACCCCACCCCTCAACCCCCTCCCTTCCTCCAAAGCTGGAGATGAATGCTGTAATGCACAGCTTCACAGTGCTAGGTTAGGGACTCAAAGCCTGGACATAAAACAAAATACCCAGAGCACAGCAGCAATGCAACAGAATTTCTGAAAACCTCCACAGAGTTGCACAAGGATCAGTATTCCCAGGAATACCTTAGCCTTGGTATAGTTATGCCTCATTTCTGGAAAGAGCCGAGAGATTGTGAAGAGTTTCCTTGAAAAGGGATACAACTAATACCACTGTCACAAACATCACTGCTTGAGGCAAATAAGGAAGTCTTTTTTGTCCTCTTTCTAATGGAAGGGAAAACATTTACAAAAAGCCCAGGAGGACACAAGAAAAGTCAAGCTTCTTCAGATATAGAAGAATCCACAGTGCTCACATTCCTTATCCCCAAACAATGCACCCCACGGCATTAAGCCCAGACTTGTCATAGCAGAGTACAGTTCCCCTTAAGTCTTTCAATTAAGATGGCATTTGTAAAATTGCAGGCTTGGAAATTGCTAGATATTATTCTTAAGTTGAAGTCACTGCTCAGATTCAGAAAGCAGGCTTCAACAGTCAAGCAGAAGTCTGTGCCATGCCTACTCTGCACCACCATTTCCAGTAACCGCACACTATAGATCAATCAAAATTTGCTTGTAATCCAAAAATAACTGAGAAACTTAAAGCACTGTGATACTGTGATGCCAAGTATAATCCAGGGTCCTTGCATTTAACGTCCAGAACAGTCAGTACCCACACAGGCAGGCTTTCTCCAGCTACCAGGATGAAATCCAGGTTGTTGCAGTGTTCCAGAGACCACCTTTTCCTAAATGCATACCACAAAAAACAGGTTTGTGAGCCCTTCCCCTTTACTATTTAACACATGCATTGCAGAGCACATTAAAATCATGTGCCAGGGGCAAAAGCAGCCTCTAGAAAAACCTAGGGATTTTATTGACAGCAAGCATTTTAGATATCTTCACAGTTCAGTGTCAAATAGGCTGGTTGGAAGCCCCTTCCACCTTGCTCACCATGTTGGATAAAGTTTCTAAAGGATGGTAGCTTGGACAGGGGTACACAAAGAGCATAGCTTTGAGCATGCACGTCCCTCTGCAACACAGCTGCAGAACCACCTCTTTATTCTCCACCACCTCCCCCTGATGAGCTGCACAGCACTGGTGCCAGAGGAATTGGGCTGACCCAAGATACCTCCACTGATCTCTGGAGTTCTGTGCCACTTGCTTTGTGTGCAGTTCTCCTGGTCCCCATCCCAAAATACCTAGCCTATTCAAGCCAAGCCACCACTTAAAGCTGACACCACAGCTCACTGAGGGGAGAAGTCCAAGGGGTGCATTCCACTCACTCTGCACGGATGCCAGCAACACTGTCCAACAGGCCCTCCTCCCCTGCTTGAAGTTACCTTGTTGCAGGCACAAATATTGCTGAAGCAGGTTTTGGGGAGGTTGGCACTTGGGCCCTGGAGCACACAGCTTTATATTTATAAATACAGCCTGGCACACAACAGTATTTCCCTATGTTGTGAACATATTGAGAATAATTTAAATACAACACTGGAAGCCCACATGCAATTGATGTTTGTTTGTACTTCCATTGATCAGCTGGCCAATTTTTAAACAAGCAGGCTCTTGGCTATGGCCAAAAACAACCACGCTTTGCCAACACCACATTGTCCTGTAGCTTGCTTCTCCCCTAGGGCCAAGGGCAGGTACTAGCCTAGCTCAACAAGCTTATCACAGCAAAACACAGCCCAGGGCTGCAGCCCTGGATGCACATACTTACCCTGTTCAATGCAGCAAGAGCAACAAGAACATTGATTACATTCCCTGATGCAAAGCTACACTTGCACCAAGTGAGTTGCTAGCTTTATACCGCAGGGACCTGACCTCTATCAGAGGTGTCTAACAGGCTGGTTTCCCCTTCATTTGCACTGTCTGCCTCAGTGCAGCAGATGTGGGGATTGATTGCAGCCAGCCAGTACAATTAAACCCACGAGGCACATGTGCAACACCAGAAATCCCTCCACACACACTTTTTTCCACCAACAGCTGCTGGAGACCAGCAACTGACCTGGACAAAATGCTAGAGGTTAGTCGGAGCTGTGGTTTAAATCAATGTAAATCAAAAAAAACATTCAAAACCCCCTATCTTGGGAAGTCCCAGGAAAACCTTAAAGTTAGAAACAGTACATGTACCAAAAAGCCCTGATTTCTCACTAGGAGGAGATTTCTCCCCTCCAGTGACCAGCCTGCAGCAGCAAAAGCAATGGCAAGGGCCCAGGTCCCAAACTCAGAACTGAGTCCCACTGGGCCTCTCCCAGGCTCTTGGCCGTTATTTTTTCTTCTGTTTGTTTTTAAAAGCAAGATCTTAATTTTGTAAGTCACCAAGCACATTTCACAGCCCTGTGCTATACAGTCCTGGTGACCGCATCAGCTAGGTAAGTATTCCCTGGGGGGGGTTTTTTTAGTTTGTTTTGGGGGGAAAACGGGAAAAAGGAATCAGGACACTTCATACAGATGGCTGAAGACCAGCTCTCAGCAGCCAACTTTTATTTGGTTTTCCAAAAATCACTCCAAAAAAATCTCTCAGCTGAAAATCAACATGCTCACAGTGCCTCCGGGAAGGAAGAGAAGGCAGGGTCAGCCATTTCATTGGTTTTTTTGTCCCCCCGAGCTCCGGCAGCAGGGCGGCACTCACCAGTGGCATTGGGCGGCACCTCCAGGTTGACGTTGACGAAGAACCGGATGCTGTCCCCTGAAACGATGGAGGAGTTCACAGCGTCGAAGAGCTCCTCTCCCCCTGCCTCCTCCTTGGCCTCGCAGCCATCATCCGTGTCGCACTTGAGGTACCCTGCCAACGAAAGGGGCACGCAGTTAGCCACGCCGTGTGCCACATCGGGGCCCAGAGCCGCAGGGGCACGCATACGCACCGGTCATCGCCGCTAAGGGCCGGAGCCGGGCAGCCTTTGAGGTGCCAGGGCCTTGTGAGGGCCTTTTCTGTGCCCTCAGCTGGCAACTGCCACAGGGAAGTGATAATCGGCTCCCGCACAGGTCGGTCCCAGGAGTGGCCGGCGGTGCCGAGGCCTGCATCCAAAATGGCCGCTCCATGATCCGGCTGCGCGCTTCATGCGCAGGCTAACGCCTGTTTTTGGGTGCAGGGTCAGGGCAAGCCTCAGGGGCGAGCGGTGGCTCTGGCACTGAGCGGTGTCACCAGTGGCCTAATGCCACCAACCGAGCCCTGCCAGCACCAGTCCCTGGAGGAAACTTTCGGACACGCTATGACCCCGCTGGTGGGGCTGGCACATGAGTCTCCAGGCACACCACTGAGCAGTTTTTTGTTGTTTGTGGGAGTTGAGGCCCAGCCTGCAGTAACCTAGACCTTCACCAAATCAAAGACACCAGATGCAAATCCAATGGGCACCACCTTACTCTGATCAAAAAATGGGATAAAAACCTGGGCTGCAAACAAAAAATGTTTGCTTTTTCAGCAACCCAGAAGCAAGAGCTGCGCCACAGCCACAGCCAAACCCAACATGTTCACCCACCCAAGTCACTTGCAGGGCAGTCACTGTGCTTGTGATTTAGCAATTTAAAACTAGGTGGAAAAAAAATGGTTTCCAAGGAGACACCCGATGCAGATGGACAGACTTGTAGCTCCCCACAGAGCCAAGCAGTAGGTCACAGGAGGTGGCAGCACCAAGAAAGAGACAAGTTTCTTAATTACAGCAGACAACTCCTTACCCTTTCACAAGGCTTCTAATTAGAGTTTAACCTAGTCACATTCAACAGCAAGCTGGTTCAATACATTTTATTACAAAGCAGCTGGAGGACTCTTGTGGTATGCTCATGTATCATGTATAATTAGAATTAAGGACATTATAGAACGTCAATTTTTTACATTACCAGGATTATTCAGCAGCTTCTACCCATCTTCTGACAAGTCTTTTATGCCTAATTTGAAGCAGGAGGGATATATTTCATTAGCTTGCTTTAGGCACTATAGCAGAATGAAAACGGTGAGCTTCAGGGCAGAGGCTTGAATGGAAACTAAAATATTGATGGCTTTTTTAGAGCATCGTATAAGCAAATGTAGTTGCAGCAGCACCAAGAGAAGCAGATAAAAGCAGCGCACGCAGTCTGAGGGATCTCAAGCCAACAGCTCACCACTGCAGAAAACAAGCTGTGAGCGGGGAAGTCACAAACAGGAACTCTGAGGCAGGACAAGGTTTGCAGCACTTCCTGCGAAGCGAATGACATGCCAACATGCGCTCATCCCGAGCGCTCAGCATCTCCCAAGGAGGGCTCAGAGAGTGCAAGGGGCCCAAGCTTTCACATGACTTCTAAGCCACTTTTCTGTGGCTTTGTGTGGGAAACCTAACAAACTCAGATTAATCCTCCCTCTCCACCTCTGCCTCCATCTGCCTGCACAACAGGAGAAAACATGAACTGGTCCCATCTGAACTGCTCAGGTGGCTTCAAAAAGCATCCAAGCTCCTGCTGTCACCATCCAGCCTGTCAGCAATATGCACCAAGGGTGCTGTCCACTGCTGCTGATGGAACTTAGGCAGCTGTTTCCATCCCTGCACAATGGAAACTTGCCCAAAACAGCCAGAAAGAAGAGGCATGAGGAGAGCACAGGAGACACCTGAACATAGGTATCATGACACCGTGGCCAACATCAGGTATGAAATAAGGATGGCAGATGTGCCAGGATGAGGGGCAGCCTGTGCCCTGGAGGGACAGGCAAGGGCCAGGCAGGCTGCCTGCCAGTGCTACAAACCCTCTGTGCAAGCATCTCAGTCCCAAGCAACGTGCCAAGCCTGCAGTTTGGTTCCTCCAAAATGCACGATGGACGCTGTAACCTTTCCTTATCAGTGTAGAGTACCCACTGATACTGATAACCTCCTCAAATGTTAGGGCACCTTAGGTAGCCCTGCAAAGCAGAAGTCAGCCCGAGGTGGGCCAAAAATCCAGGCTTCTGGCTTTTCCATCTCAGTCATATCCAGGACAGCAGCCCCAAGGAAGATGTCGCAACAGGTCTGCACTTCTCCACCTTTCCTGCTGAGTAGGTCAGACAGGAGGTACACACTGGGTGGTTTGGGGGCACAGTACAGAGCATGCAGTTGAGTTTTCCCACCACCCCATCTCAGTGCAATTAAGACAGATAGGTAAGAGCCAAGCAGAGAAACTTATGCATTTGCTTCCTAAGCCCACTGCAACTGGCTTGATGGAAGAGCAGCAGTGGTGGACCCTGAAAGCAGAGAGAATAATGGTGCAGGAGCTGGAAGAATGGTAAGGGTGGAGTAAAATCACAGGGTTGGGCAGAGGTCAGTGAGGACTCTGGCAAGGGAAGCATCCTCAGTTCCTCCCTCCTTAGGGAAGGAAAGAGCAAAACAAAAGGCAGCCGAGCCTCATGTCCCTTGGGCAAGGGACAGACAAAACACACTGCTTGCAAATAATCCCAAACCTGGGCAGTACAGGAACCACGCTCCCAGGCAGGTGTCTGCTTTATCACTAAACTACTTCAAGGCTTCAAACCACTCCTGTTTTGAATCCATCAGCTTAAGTCTGCCAGGTATTTTAATATGCAAACAACTTATGCCTGTCAAGTGCAGGGTCACCTCAAGGTAAGAAGGTGATCAGTGTGCATGGCAGATGCACCTTCCCTCTGGGCACAGCTCAAGAGCCATCTCCAGCCCTGGCAGCTGCTTTCCCCCATCGCCCTGAGGACTGCCGAGTGCCACCCCCACTGCTTGAAGGGTGGCAGATGCCACAAGTGACAGTAGAAGCTGTTCTGTTTCTCTGAAAGCTCCAGTGGCACTTTGCAGAAGTTTGGAGTGGGATCTGTGTGGCCATTGCATAATTTGTGAAAATATTGATTAGGTTTCCATATGGAAGAACTCAGTGACATTTTATGGCTTGTGCTATGAGCAGTTGCTTGGGGAGATGACTAGACACCTTTGCATACTGCCTGAAATTGGCTAAAAAGAATTAAAGACCTCCAAAGCAGTGCCCCAACACCCCATTTCTATCACTGCAGACTACTGTCTTCATATGAAAGCAGCACTTGAAGTGTCATGAGCTACATGACAGGGCAAGTCAGACCTCTGGGGACAGGAACTGCCACTTTGGCCAGAAACAGGGTCTAAAAGCACTACAGAAAAGAGATTTTGCCGAGCCAGAGGCCAGAGTCAGGAACCAAGTTAAATGTTGGCTGAGATGATCAGCACAGCCCTCCTGTACTTTGAAGGGCACCCTGTGGTCACAGGAGGATTCCCCTCAGCCCGACAGGACCCAGAAATAAGAAGTCATGAGAAGGCCAAGCACAACAGGCACCATCCTGCAGAAACAAAATCCATTCCTCACTGTGGGCAGCCAGAAGCAGCTTTGACATTAAGTCCTTCTGTGGCTCAGCCCATCACTTGCAATATGAAAATAAGCTGCCACCGCCCCCCTCCCCATTTTATGCAGGTGCTGGGAAGAAATGCAGTTTTTCTAGCCATTCTCCTCTAAAGCTTCATTTGCCCTGTAAATCATGCCTGGCCCAGGCCTGTCTTGATCCACCATCTCAATACCCATCCCCAGACTTCTCTTTATTCCTACCACCTTTATCAGGGCTACCCCAGTTCTGCTGCTATCAATCCTCTCACAACACAGACAAGGTGCTTACCCTGCAGCTATTTTGCTTTTGAGCTGGCTTTTAAGAGAGAGTCCTGGGCTCTGACTGGAAGAGCAGTGAACTGAGCTGCAGCAAGTGGAAGTGGCATTACCTCTCCCACTGCTGTCTTAGCAGCACCTGGCAGCTGCAGCAATAAAATCAGTGGAGTAATAGTTATCAGGAAATGGAACTTCAACCCCATACATGTTCTCTAGAAAAGCTCAATTGCTCCATGGAAGCAGCACTCACAGCCCAGGCGCTGCAGGCTTCTCCAAGGAAGCTGAAAATCTTAAAAATTTCCTGGGAAAAAAGCAACTATATTCTTAATAACATCGTCCCACATCCCAGGTTATGAGACTCAGGCCAGACACAGCCCCAGCATAACTTTTTGGTGTGACTCAGATGAGATAAAGCCAATCATGGTATTTTAATCAACATCCACAAGCATGCACAGTAACCAGGAGGTTAGCAGTGCAAATGCATTTATCCACATTTTGTTGCAGGCTCAGTTAAGATGTTTCGTCTGCCTTCCTGTGCTAAGAAAGTTTTTTCTAGGGGGAAATTAGGCTTTTTTGCCTTTTGCTGTTACCCAGATGTTGCACAGTCTGGGCATTTGTGTGCTACACAGTAGGAGTTCTTAGAGATTGCTGCTATTGTTTTAGCAGAAGTTGCATACATGAGAGTAAGATACACATCCACTTAGCTGGATTAGTAGAGCAAAATAGGAAAACTAAGATCAAAGCTTATCAAGAGTTACCAACTTCTGCCAAATCTTTGCAAAAATTGCAGGCTTTATTTCTGAAGGATCACATATGGCACATTAACACTGTAAACACTTAAAACAGTTTTCAAAACACTGATTTTACCCTCAACTTTCTGAATAGTCTGAACTACAAGTCTAGAAAAAAAGTGTTCTCACAGCACCTGTTTACACAGCAATGTCAATTCCTTCATCCAAATCCAAGCTCCAGCTTCCAGAATACTGGGACAGCATCTGCCCTTCTGAAGTGGTAGTTGTCCCTGCCCGTGAAGTCTCCTCAAAAAGCCAGAAAGCTAAGTTGCATTAAAAGGATTCTTTTGAGCTCATACAACTGACAATTCAACAAGATGAGCTAGTCAAATTAAAAAAATCATCTCGACTTTCTTAAACGAATTTCTAGACACAGAAGGTAGCAAGTTGCAGGACAGTCCTTTTTCCAAAGCAGCACCGGTCACCCCACCAGAACACCAGAGTAACAGTATGCACTGTGCGCTCCTGTCAGATTCAGCCTCACTCATTTTACTCTAGGAAATGCAAAGGCTTTCCTTCTAGTTTTACTACTTTAGATCCTAATCCATTCAGAACTGAAATCCAACAGTTGGTCTCGCTCCTAGCATTTCAAGCCACAAACTTCACATAAGCCAAATGGCCAGCTCTGCTGAAGGTGGATTCAATCAATCACAGGAGTTTACAAGTTCTTGTATCAGAAGAGCCGAAGAGCTATATGCATGCACTTTCTCAGAAGAAACACTAATTATGGAAGGATGAACAGAAGCAGTAATAATATATACTCTGTAGCTTTCAAAAGGGGACATCAGCTATGATATGGACTTTAAAATCAGATCTGGTTCTTTAAGCATCCCACTGCTCAGCTGTAATGCAGCGTTAAGGTCTCAGACAGAATTAAGCCCTATATCTACCTAGAAGCTAGTCCTGATACAGGTCTTAACTTTTTTTTTTTAAAGTCAGCTTCATCTGATTTTTCCAATCCTGTAGATTTTCAGCTTGCTTTAACCAACAATAGACACTAATTTTCAAGAAAGGCATGAGGTTTTAATTAGCCTAAAGTGATCAGCCTGAGCTGCAAATTAGAGGGCTTGCTTTGTTCCCTGAGCACTGCAGGCTTGCAAATTCATTGCACCTCTCAGAAAACACCCAAATTCCCTGTGTTGAGTGCAAAAGTAAATTCACTTAACACAGCCTCCACCTCCATATTGACCTTTACACACTGGCACAAAAACATGGACTTGTGTTGACTCCAAAGGGTAGATAACCTTACAGTTGGTTAGTGTGGCAGGGATAAAGCAATCAAAGGATGCAGGAGAGGGATAGAAGCAGCTTGCACAAGCGTTACCAGTTCTCCAGTCTGCACAGTATCCAGAAACAAGGGTTTAAATAGCATCCTGCACACACACACACTCACTAAGGCAAACTTCTGGTCACACATCACATGCTGATTTCAGCATAATTACATCTCAAATGACTGATCAAATTGTATGGATAGAAGAGCAGCTTTTAGGTAAAACATTTGCCTAGATTTTACATCTTCCTGCTGAGGTTTGGGGCTTTTTTTTTTTTGGCAACTCATAAGTCTGAAAAGCAATCATGAAAGACTTCCTCCTTCCTAACAAATTATTCCATGCCACAGACAAGAAAAATTAGAGTGCTGTAGCCACAGAGCAATACTCTCCAAAGGCTATCAAGTCGCATTTTGCAAGGCTGTCTCCAAAACTAAAATTTTAAGCCATACAGATTAAACAAAGTGGTTCGGCATATAGCTGGATGTTTCCTAGAATTTTAAGCTTTTTCCTTTGGTTCACAGTTGAGAGATTCCCTGGCAAGACTCACTATTTTCAGTCTAGGGAGATTTACCCACCCTGTGGCAGGCAGCCAAGTGGACAGAGTTTATGCCAGCCCAGAAGAAGGCTACTGGGGGTTAGGGGTTGTCTGCAGGCTATGTTGTTGGACTGCTTAAGGCTTACTGACAATGAATTGTCAAGAGGGGTCCAGATCTTACCTCCTGTTCTTGTGTTAAACAGCCTCCTTTATTAAGCTGAATGCTATACATTGGCACAGGTAACTGACTTCTCTGGGTCATTTAAATGGGATTTAGAAAGCATCTTCCAACTCCAGCCCCTCTAACAGGTAGCTTGGGAGGCAGAGTAGTGGGGAAGCACTGGTGATGCTTCTTGGCTCTAGAGCAGCTACAGGGAGCCCATCAGATATGGCCTTTTGTAGTAATGACCACCTGCTATGGAGACATCAACCTGTTACCTAAGCTTTCAGTGTGCTTCAAGACTAAAGGTTAAACCACAATTTCATCTGGTGGAAAAAAAAAAAGGAAGACATAGGAAGGGTATAGTGGGTGAGTCACCAAGACAAGACCTGTATCTGCGAGGTAACGGATCCCTCCACTACTGGCCAGCCATAACTTCTCAGCCATGTTTCCAACCCTATTTTGAGCCCATCTTTTGTCATGAAGAGCCAGATGGAAATACAAACTTTCCCCTGCCACTTTGGTAATAATTCATAACAGAACTGAAAGAACTGATCTGCTACGAAAAACACCCAGGCACTTTGAATTAATTCCAGTATTGTATTTTGCAGCCAGATTTCTAGGAAACATTGTGAATAATCCAAGTAATTCAGTGGGGCTTTGTTTTGTTTTGTTTTTAAAAACACAGCAGCACGTGGAATTTCAGTTCTGTACCAGAACCCACAGAAATCAGGAGTGTTCAATTTATTATAGGCCTCCTGGTAGACAGTTCTCAGAAACAAATCTGCAAGAGACCCTCTTGGTCTCTCTATCCATAGGTAGCAGTAGTGTATCGCCTGCTGTTAAACTGGGCATCTCATCAGGGAAACCCATTGCAAAAGGATTTGTTTCACAAAGACATCTCCTAGTTGGACAAACAATTCCAAGACAAATAAAGACAAATTTAAAAAAAATACACAAAAACATCACACATACCAAACTGAACTGTAAGCTGAAAAACAAAAACAAGTAGATAAAATATATCCAAACATCCCAAGCCAGACTGGGGCCTTAGGGCCCTTCAGCACAACTACGATTTATTGTGCCAATGAAACCAATTAATAAGTCAGAGGAGAACAAGCAGTGAGGGATTTGCTGTAGAAGACAAGATTTATGCTGCAATATCTGTTGAGCCAGCTTTAAAACAATGCAACAATTCAGATATCCCCAACACCAAATTGCAACTCCTTCCTTGGGATTTTGCAAGAGGAACTAGAAAACCTCCAGTTTTGTCTTTTATCAGAGAAAGTTCTTGCATCAATTAAGCAGCTCATCACACATTGGCAGAATTGAATCTTTTGCAGCTAATACCAATGCCTTCGGAGTTAATCCACTTGTAGTGAGCACTGGATACTCACTCTCCCCATCCCCACATAAAGAGTGCACAGGAGGTTGATGGGCAAAAGACAATGCAGGGTTTGATGAGTTATTCTGAATGTGGATTGCTGAGCTGCATTTTGTCAGGACTCCAGTTATCTTCAGGTTTGGATTGGGTCGACACTCATCTCGTTAGTCACTTAAGTTTGCAAAGAAAACTCATTTGAGAAAACCTTGCTGAAGATTCAAGCAACTTAAACACACAGCCTGCACCAACAAATACTACTGCACAATGCCAGATTTTGTTCATTTGTTTATGAAAAAGGCTCAATCCAGACATAAAAGGATGAGCAGAAAACATTGATTTTCAGAGAGAGATTGTTGCCAGAAGACAACTATTGAATCTGACAAAATACATGAATCAAAAACAGAATATGGCCAACAACTGTCACCATACCTGCTGTCACCACACGACATCAGAAACTTCTAAATGGACAGATATGAACTTGCTCATTTTTCATCTTAATGTTGCCTCTACAGAGCAAGATGTTAAACAGATCTTTTCCCTAGTCATCTTGCATGCATTTCACTTCTGTAATGTGCTAAAGGCCACAGAAGTGGCTTTCAGTTTAGTTCTTCCAGCAGTAGCAGACAACTGGAGTATGCCAGAAACCTGGAACTTGTGGTAAATACATGGGCTCCTTTGAGCCCATAAAACTTTCCAGATTTTTAGCCAGTCAAGAAGTTATCAGACAGGTTGGCACGTGCCAGGAGACAAAAAAAACCCTCTGAGCTTTCAGAATATTAGCATCTATCCACTAGAAAAATCCTTCCTGGGCTTTCCTCATCTCCTCAGTGACTAACAAACAGAGCTACAAATTATTAAATACATGAACAGTAAATATCCAGGAGAGTCTTACAAAGCACTGTGTTGGTGCAGCAGTTACCCTTCTATGATTTAAGCTAAAATTGAAATCTCAACTTTTAAGTTTTAATGTTGCTGCAGCTGTTATTGAGAATACAAGAGTAAGAAAAATGTTAGCTGGCAAGACAGTCTTCAGACATAGCCTCAGATATGGCCTGGAACAAAAACATCCTAATTACTAAGGATACTGAAAACCATATGTATATGTGAGATCTCAGGAGGAGATAAGGAAAGAGCTCAGCTGTGCAAAGAGCAATAGTATCAAGAGATGTTTCTCAACTGAGAAGTAGGGGGGAAAAAGGAGTACTAAGGAAACCAAAGAAAGTTGCCTTTTTTTTTTTTTAAAGAATAGCTTAGGATTTTTTCTTCAAATTTTATTTTAAAGTTCAGGCAAGAGCATCTGTTGGTCTCCATACTGAACTGGCTGATCCAAACAAGTGGTGCCAAGAAACAGCTTAATGATTACATAGCCCCATTTCAAAACAAGCTGTTTCGAAAGTACATGAAGAGGTAACTTCTTGCTCTGTGGTTTCCTCTAGCCCCGATAAGTTTCTGGGTAACTCCTCAAGAATCTGCATGCAATTTCTATGCAAAGAGCCAAGGCGCTGCCTTGCAGAGGGATGTGAATATTCACATTATCAACTCTTGAGATGTGCTGCCTGTATATTCTGTGCAGAAACACAAAAGCTCTCAGTTAAACCAGGCAGTTGAAGGTGACTCATCACCCAACACCAACTGAACTTTTAAAAAGGTCAGTTTGTAATGACTAGAAAGCTCTGAGGAACAAGAATGACAGTAGATTTGAGGGTGAGGTAACCAAGAAATATGCCATATTTTCAATCACAATACAGCATTCAATACTGCACACATGCTGAAGTGGGACTTGCAAGCAACCTTCCCTCCTTTCACCAATCAAGTAGAAGCATAACAGGGAAAAAGCATACAGTTTCATGAAGCCCTTACTCATAGCTCTAAGGTACTATCTCATTAAGAACAAGCAGGAAGCTGGATAATACAAGTAGTGCAAAAATAAATGCTCACAACCATAGCACCAAGTTGACAAAAAAGGCATAGCTCAAAGGCCAGCTTTACACAGGAAATGCCAAAACCATGTGCTCTAAGAACATCCAGAAATCTGCTGGGATTTGGGGGTTTGATTTTTTTTTTCTTTGAACAGAAAAAAATGAGACACTGAGTTGATCTACTAAAGGCAGCTATGTCCTGAAGTGGGCACTGAAGCTTTCCAGCATAAGATGCTAGGACAGACAGCTATGCTAGTGTTCCCTGTGGCAGGAGGGCTTGGGATGAAGTAGGTGGACCCAGCAGACAGCTGTCTTTGTCCTTTCTCCTAATTATACAACAGCATTTCTCCCTAAGCACTCAGCAAGCCATTATACTGCTCTCAGCCAGGAGCTGGAGGCTTTGTCATCTCTCCAGGTTCCCACCCAGATCACCCTCTTACATTCCCCTTCCTCAAGACAGCATCAGCCACATCCCAAGGGGTCACAAGCAATCCAGGATGGGTAAGAGCAGAGCTACCCAAACCTCATGCCCCACATACTTTTAGGAAACCTGCAAATGCCAAGGAAATAAAGTCATCTGGTAGTCAAGCACTAGTTTCTGCCCTTCTGTTACTTGATCCAGCCTTTGGAAAAGACCTCTTACTCGAGCTGACAGTATTTTCTCCTAGTTTCATCCTTTCACTCCTAGAAATTAGCTCCATATAGTGCTTTCAGAGAAGGTAAGTGAGCCAGCACCAGAGGAAGAGCTGTCAATAGTAATGCTAGATCTACTGCAGCTGCATCTGGCAGATATTCAGCCTCCCCTTGCAGATGTTAACCAAAAGGCTTGGCCCTCTGGAACAAGAAAGATGAGCCTTGTGACAACTATGTGCATCTGCAGGCCTGAATAACGGGAGTGTTTCAGTCCTTTGCTCTTATTATTTGGAAATTCTGAATACTCCAAGCACTACACCTTCTCATAGGCAAGAAATCTCATGCCTGTAGACAGCACATCCCACAGGGACTGGTCTTGGGTTGGTATCTCAAAATGATTGGTCCCTAACAGCCTCCTGCACATGATATTTCTCCAAAACCAGAGAAAAGTTGGAACTTCACTGCACTTCAAGTTTGGTTGTATGCTATTTCTGCCCTTCATCAGTACAATGTCTCTAAGAGCTCAGCCACCTTTGCTAAGGCAGATGATACAAGCTTCCAAATGCCTCAATTTAACCTCAGTTCAAAAGAAAAATCCTTGAGAGCATTCCGCACTAAGAGATGCATTTACCGGAACCATTCAATGTTTGCCTGATGCTCTTGGCAGGATGTCTCCAAATGGATCCGACACCTACACTTGATCTCCACTCTGAAAAGCGTGGAACAAATACACTTGCCAGGTTGCATTACCGGAAGACATCCTGAAAGAACTGGAAAAACAAGGAGCCACCCAGAATAGTCAGTGCTGACAATGTGAAGGTGATTATTCACTGCTTTGAATATCTAGAACATCTACAGGATATAAAAATGCAGAGTCTGCTTCCAGTACTAGATTACACAACTACCATGCAAGCCTGCGTTCACATGCTGCTTAAGCTACATGAATTTTGTATCGCCCGTTTCAAGTTCTCAGCTAACCCTGCAGCACAGCTCTCCCTCCAATATGGTGATACAACACAAGTCAAATAATACTTGCCACTCTCTTCGAAGAAGTATCCATTTCTTGACATTGCTGCTGGTGGAGATTCTAAAAAGAGAAAAAGGAAACAAGAATCATTGTGATGCTGAACATCTTCACCTTACTGCTAAGTTCACTGTAAGCCTGGATTACAGCCCCAAAATACCACAGGCATCAGATTTTCCTGAATGTGGCAACTTTAACCTTTTGTTTATTGACTTTAGCATTTACCAGAATATCCCATACAGTTGCAATTACTGGATGAAAACAGTTAAGCAGTCTCAGGCATCCTGGGCTGGGACCACAAAATAGCAAGACTAAAGATCAGGACAAGCCTGATTGTATCAGTGACCTATCAAACCTGAACAAATGCATGCACAAATAATAGATACTAAGTGTCCAAGAGGCTCCTTTTTAAAAATATAAGCCATAATGAAGTGCTGGCTGTTCTCTTTACCCAAGTGTAAGACACCAGTTTAACATAGGAAAAACAACTCAGTTCAGATGAGAACAGAAGTTCACATCCTATTCTGCTGATCTTAATCATTAGGACATCCCCAGAACAGTTCTTGGCACTTAAGATGAGTACCAAAACACCGTAGCTTTCTTTTGCCCCCTTCCTGAGCTGGGGTCCTGCAGCAAGCACTATTTGCACCAAGAGGGTCTTGCAAGGAAACTACAAACAGGACATGACCGACCAGGAGCAAACCCACAAACACAGCAACACCAGGACCACGTCCGTGATTCATTGTGGAGTATCTTATTTCTTATTGAGTCAGTTCTGCAATTACTGCCAATAAACTGGGTATTTACCAAGCAAAGAGATGTTCAAACAGCACAGGAACACCTGCTTGCAGGTGTGATCAAAGTCTGGTACCCAAACCCAGTCTGGTTGTTTGCAACACTAGCAATACTTGACAATTCAGACTGTGTGGGCTGGAAACACCAACTTTTCTCTACAGGTGCATGCCCTATTTTACAGTAAGTTAACAAGTCTTTATTTCAAGCCTTACAAGTCACCTGAGCAGTCCCTTGCAAAGCAGCTACTAGATGCGACTTTATATGCAACTTCTCAGCCAAAATGCAATCAGAAAGAGGAATAGGTTTGCTCTGTCTTTCCCCACTTCATTAGGCTAATCAAACATTACCTACGCAAGCTTGGGATGAATTTGGGCCAACAAGGAAAGAGGCTTTGCCTGCTTTATTGTTCTACAGATTAGGTTTCCTGCTTTTCGTTTGAGGTATGAGACTATTTCCCAAAGACCCTTTCTCTACCCCACAACTTTTGGCTTACAGGTTATATGCATTTTATTTTTCCTCTCTCCCTTTGGTGTGTCACATTTTCAAGCATTGTAATTCATCCTAGTCCACCGGGAGCCTTTGTGCACTAGACGGATACAAGTCACACCACTGACGACAGCATCTTCCAGCCCTAACACTTGTCACAGCCCAGCACAGCTCAGATGTTTCAGAGCAGACAGCATTAGCTGCACAGGTTCCTGGAGGGACACCCAGATGACCATTTAAAAAAAAAATCAGAAATCTGAGGGCAATTCAAGTGTCTGGTTCAAGAGAAACACAATGTTCCAAGTTCATCCCAGAACAATGGGCTGGAGGAACAAATATACCGTGGCCAAGGGGCACCCATTACACGAATCAATTGTTTCCCTCCACCTGGAAGGGAAGGAGAAGATCCATCCAGGCTGATTAACATGCTAATGATCAAAAGAAGGTTTTTTTTAAAGAGGCTCTTATTGTGCAATGATTGCATTTACGTATTTCAGAGAAACAAACAGAGCACGCCTAAGCAGACGGATTACCCAAGGAACAGAGGCCAGCATTCCCTCTGGGATAGTATATCAATTTCTCACGTCTATTATGGCTTCTGAGGGAGCCTGAAGCAACATGTTCATCCTTCACTAGGTAGGAAGGAGACACCATTTGCTTTTACTTTAGCTGAACACACCTATTTCTATGGGTCAGATAATGCCCAATGAACAGGAGTTCAAAGTCAGTTGCTTTCTATTAGAAATACCTTCTAACTACAGCATTGCCTGGGTTGAAATGGCTCCTCTATAGAAGACTGGTTGGGTCACTGTTTGGATAAGGCATGAAGAGATCAAGGTTGGGGTATTACAGCAGGCAGTGCTATTTCATTAGGTGGCGCTCATTCCTCTGAATCACAAGCAATAGTCCCCTAGGCAACATGCTTAAGCAATTATTTTGAGGTGCTGTTTTTTCAAATGAGTCATAACAGAGGTCTTAACCTTGTAATTAAAGATGCAATGGCACATTTGGGAAAAAAGTCAGGCGTTCAACCTACTATGTCCTGGCTAAATTCCAGCCCTGGTAATTTGCCTTCTCCCTACGTAACACTGTACCATAGTGCCAATGGGATTTGGTCTTCAGAACAGTTGTGCTGGAGCCTTTTGCAAAGTTGCTGCATCCCCCACGGAAGGGGCTACGCACATTAACATCAAGAATGGTGCAGAACATGCCCAGGAGGTAAAAGGTGATGAGGGTGTTTACACAAGTCCAGACACATGCATGGAGCTATGGAACTAGCTTAAAGGTCATCACACTGGCAGAAGTGGGGGGTAGGAAAGGTAAATTGAGGGCTGCATCATCTGCATCTACAGAAAGTGAGATCCACCCAGCTTTTTAACCATACAGAACAAAGGAGACATCTTGGGGAGAGAAGGATGGATTTCTCCTTGTACATCACCTTCCCCCAGCATTTCTCCAAGCTGTTTGGTGCAAGCAAGCATAGCTTATATTTATGGCACACTAGCTAAGAGCAAGGCCAGCTAGACTGTACTCAAGTAGCTGCTCAGTAGCAATCAGCAAGGCAAACATACCAGCAAGCTCCATGTGCCTCTCCTTTCACAACGCTTATGGGATTTTAATGAGGTCTCTGCTCATGTTATTCATGTTTTGCTGAAGACTGGAGTAATGGGTTTGAGTTGCGCAGAACTGACAGCAAGGCAGAGTTATCTTCTCTAGCAATAAAGTACATACCCACAGCCTAACACACACAAAACTGCATTTCCTTTCCCCATCTCACCTCCAGTCCTTAAAATTCAAAAGCTCATCCAAGAATCAGTTAAAAAATGCAGTAATTAATGAATCTGCTTATCTCATGGAAGCCTGGCCTGGGACAAGTCTAAATACATTAGAGATCAACATTACAATGCTCCAGGTTTGCGTGGAGCTGCAGACTTGTTTCCATGAAGCACCAATCATCCCCTGCACCTTTGCAGGCTGGAGGAACAGACCTACAGCCTGGGCAGCACTATTATTGCTGAGTGGGAGTTTTCTCCCCACGTTACTTCCATCAAATCCAAACCCATATTGCTAGTTTCTTTCCCCCAGGTTTTCTTTAAGATTTTAAGAATTAAAATCCAAGGCAAAGCAATTTCAGCAAGACATATGGTCAGGCTTCTAGAGACAGAGCTGGAGCGCATTACCCTGGGGAGGTAAGATACACAACACAGCAAATTCCCTCTTGTGCCTTTAGACCTCTTAGTGAGGGATGCTATGTCCTCACTCTCCAGGCTCTGTCCTTGTAGGTGTTGGATGAGAAAGCAACCACACTCTTCAATTGCTTTCCCCATCCAAAGGGGGAATAAGATGCCATCTCATCTGCCAAAAAGCACAGGGTATGCTCTTTTGATAACTTTAGTATTTTAAGGGTTAATTTACTCCAATAAATACATTTCTACTGCCACCCCACCTTATTCCCTACAAGGATGTCTGTTAGAAGAAACTGAATTGGACAGGCATTAAGAACGTCACCATAGTTGCTTCTTCAAAGAAAAGCCTGTAACTAGTTTCTCATCTCTTTATGAGCATTGGATTCAAAGGCAAAGCCCACTGAATTGCTGCAAAGTAGAAAACAAAGCTAATTTCGACACTCGGGGATACAGTTTAGATGTCAAAAATCAAGCTACTGCAATGACTCAGAAAGAGCCACGGGGGGGAGGTGTATGAAGTTCACAGTACTTCTTACTGGTAGGACATTCAAGTTCATTGTAGCTTAAGGTGCTTGATCTTAGGACTAGAGTGATCCACAGTGTGAAGCATCAGACAAAAAGTGGATGTACTTCCTGATTTCTTACATTCTTACCATTTTTACATTTGCATTTAACAACAAAAACAGACAGAACCCTACCATGCCATCATCCATTATTAAATTCCTGCGGGAGATGCATCTCAGATCTCCTAATAACCCGTTTTAACTCTCTTGTTTTAAGGTTAGTAATAAACTCTCCTGAGCCTTGCAATATTAGTAGATTACAAATAAAAACACATTCTCTGGATACTTCGATAACTCGATTAAAATGTTCTGCTGCTGGCATCTTCCAAGTAAACAGCTCTCTGCAGCTCAAACCTTCTATTGAAGCAAAATGCAGCTTTCTAACAAGGTTATAGTATGGATATTTCTACAGGAGGTACTACAGACTTCAGTATTTATGACTTCCCTCCGGTGAAGCTCTCCACATTCTCGTATTTTGATATTTAACCGAAACTTACTTTGAGGCAACACCATTTTCTAACAGTTACCAGAAAAGAACTTTTCATTTATAAGCCTTTTAATGATAGCACCTCTTGGGTTGTACAGGCTGCCTGCATTCACAGATGTATCTGGAACATTTAGTTACCCAGTAAGTACTGATCAGAAACTCTTAGATGCCTCCATCCCCTCTCACCCAGGGTGTGCTCCAATATCCCAGTTTCCACCACTTGCAAGCCTTCCTCCAACACTGCTTTACTGAAGCTCTGGGGACTTTTCAGAAACTCATCAGTACATGCACCTCTTGCCTTAAAGAGGATTTTTAAGGAAAGCAAATCACTTGAACAGACTTGTTTTAACTCCCTGCTCAAAGGCTCAGCTGAAAAACATTTTCCCAGTTTTCTCCCAGGAGGAATTACCAATTCTCGGCATGACACCACACCAAATAGCCTAGATATCTGGAAATAAATGCTCTTTCCAGAAGACAGGTATTGCTTCAGCTTTGAAGCAAGGTTTTATGTTACTTTGAGTTTACTTCCATGAACACATTAGTGATGGATGCTTTTAGCACCAAAAATCATTAAATAGTTGAGAGCCAGCTTCCCTGCATGATGGGGAAGTTTGCAGTTGGTTGCCCTGCCTCTGAGATCTGGGGCAAAGCCTGGTTTGGACTGGTGTACAGTCATCTAAGGCTTAGACCCAACAGAAGAAAACAAAGCTACCCCTATGCAGAGCTCCAAACCTTGTATTTTAATATTAAACTGTGAGCTCAATCATTTTTCTTTGGTTCTCTCCACCCCACCATGATTTAACATCACACAACAAGGGACTGCAGCTGCACAGGTAATCAGGGAGCTGCACCAAGGTTCATGTGATTTGGGCAGAGGGAGACAATCTGCTTCACATGTCTAAGAACCAAAATCTGCTGCTTCCCTCCTCCACCCAGCAGAAAGCCAGACAGATAAACTACAAACATGAGGAATAATATCTCAAGGGAAGCTTGCAAGAGTTTTTTTTTTTTTCCAAATTACGTGGAGCATTGACTGAAAGGAGTCTACGATCAAGTCTGAAAGTCTCTGTATGCAGCAAGAACTCAACAGCAGCTGGGGGAAGAGGAAGCTTCAAACTCCTTTCGTAACACAACCACATCACTACAGAGGAATAGAAAACAAGCTCAACAGGCTACAACTCTGATCACACCGACTCACTGATCAAGTTCAAAGTTATCAATATTGCAGGATTCTCCTGCATAGCATTGCTCATACCTACAAAACACAAGATTTTGGCAATTTTCATGGAAGAACCAAGTAGCAAGGTCTCCTGGTGGAGACTGCTGCTGCAAGTTATTTAAAGCCATTCCAGTCAGCAAGAATGAAAGGACAGCAGCATGTGAAAAGCTGTTTTGCCTTAAGTTACCACTTCTCATTTCTATCTACACATTAAGTAGCTGATCTCTTCCGACAGCCTCTAATACTTCAACTGGGAAATGCTGGTGCAAACTCCTCTCATATTGGCAGAGGGAGATGAGACATGCCCATACGCAGCTGTTCTGGGCAATAATCATTGACATACAGGACAAAAGCTTGAAATTTTACCTGTTTCCTCTACACCTAAGAGAGGTGACAGAGGCCAGAAAAAACAAACCACACAAGTCTGGGTTTCAGAACTGATCACCATAATTCAAGAAACTGCAAAATGAGTAAGGCATGCTTCCTAACACTTGGGCAGGAAAGCAGCTGGTAAGTACAACATGAGCACCACTGCCTGTGGCAAGCCCAAATATGGACCTCTCCCCAGAAAGCACTGGTTTGCATCAATAAAAGCAGAGGAAGACATAATAGAAAAGACTCAATATGGGTAAAAAGACATTTTGTAATTCATTAAATGGGCAGTATCAGCACTCACATACCTTCTAGGGAGTTCTACCTTGAAAGGATAAAAGCCAAGATCAACTAAAGACCTCTTCTTCACTGCAGTTTTACAGCCTCACTTCCCATACAAGCACCACACATGCTTCTTCAGTGCAGACATACACCCATCAGCATCTCACCCCAAGCACAGGCTGAGAGGGATAAACCCTTCTTTCACAAGGCATGCAGGAGTCCTACCCCTCCTGTGCTTGTCCTCTACTCATCTTGGTGGCAGAGCCACAGGGAAGGGCAAAGCAGAGCCCCAAAACAGAACTGGGTGCTGAAGGACAGCCACAACACACCAAGCACACTTGGCCTGCAGGATTTAACCCCATGTGACGCACCCAGAGGTTTAAAGCACGAGGTGGTATTGTATGACAGGAGTTGGCGTGACCTTGCAACAAAGGAGGGCTTTTCTTTGGAGACTTTTACCCAAACAGGTTGTTTAGTACAGCATCTGCATGCAAACACCTATGAGAAATCAACTCATGAGGCCTTGAAGACAGCCATGACCCAGGGATATTTAAATCTACTCCAAACCCCTTCTCCTTGGTAAGCTTTTAGAAGAATAATGTCGATCAGAGCAGGTACTAAGAAGGAAGCTGCTTTTAAGCAGCCCAACCCAACAGCCAATTGCCGCTCAAAGAGACTCAGACCTGCAGGGACACCAGCTTTGCCTTCCCCATGAGTAGACGTGGCCAGACAAAGGCACTTAACATTACAGATATTTAACATACTCCTCTTTCCACAAAATCTCTGTAGATGTGTCACTTGCATCCCCACACCCAAAAGAAGTATCCCTAAAGGATTTGCACCTCCCTCTTTGCTTCCCACATGGGTCCTATATCCCTCAAACTCCCTTTTCCAAGTCCAAGAAGTCTGTATTACCTGAAGCTATATAGCTCTAAAACCCCTGGAAAAGCCTAATTCCTTTGGGTTTTAGAGGATGCACCATCAACCTTCTGAGATTTAGGCTAACCCACAGTGCACTGGAGTCACTTGGATCTAGCTAAAGTGTCCACCACAGCATGACCACCCTGGGATGCCAGTCCCAATTCAGACGTAAAACAACTTCAGTGCTCCTCAAACTGAAGACAAAGTATTTAATCAGGGGTTATATACAAGGAGCTGTATATTCTTCTGATACAGAAAGTGGTGTGAGGTCTTAAATCATGCCATGGTCACTCCAGGAAACAGAACCTCAGAACTAATTTTCACAGTTGCTGGCTGTGAAGATAGAAAACATCATATTGAAAGGATAGAGCAGGAAGCATCCTCCTGCCTGCTCGCTCCCAGGCAAACACACCCACACACAGGCTTGGGGGATCAGACATGCCTGCTTTCAAAGCATTTTCCTCACTGTATTGAATAATTCCCCCCTTCATCCTCTCCCCAGCTTCCTCCAGAACACCCATCACAATAAAACCATCTAACAAAAAACCTGTCAGCTGCATCAGTGACAGCTATGAGACCTCCTCCCCCAAAAAACATGCATACAAAAGGTTGGTGTCAGTGGTGTTTGGATTTACCAGCAGCACCAGGCTGTCCAGGTTGACTCATCACAATTTAGCCCACCCCAAGCAATTAATATCCAAGGGTGCCTCCCAGAGGTGAGCTGCAAGAGGAAACGACCCTGTAAGTTGAGAGCTGTGCAGCTGCTTTGCTAACTGGATCTCTTCTCCTCAGCCAGGTTTCTTTGTCAGCATTTAGTAGGTGAGCAGGACAAGCTGAGGAGCCAGGAACAAGGACACTGGGATTTGGCTAGCAGATGAACAATTTGGGCTATTATTCCCACCCCTCCCTGGTTTCATTTTGTTGGACCCTCTAAAAAAAAGAGTGATTTAAGACTTGCAAGGATTTCTTGCATGAGTGCTGCATGGAGAGAAGCAAAAGCAAATACCTCCAGAGATCCCACAAGCTGGCAAAAACCCAAGGACAGACCAGCAGAGGCTTTTCAGTAGACTTTTCCTGAAACATTTAAATAATTTAAAAAGCTTTAACTCTTACTGACAGCTTTTCAGACAGCTCTTTTACTTGCAGGGCCCTATCAAAAAGTCTCATAACTCTTAATCAGAAGAGATACAACCCCAAGTCTTCGTCAGGGCTGGGTATGGGTTGAAAGTGGTGTTTTTGATATTTTTGTTGAAATGCTTTCCCTGGACAGGCAGGTCTTCCAGAGGCTACTACCTGCCACTTACCTACAGTGATAGTGTGTAAAACATGCAAAGATGGTTAAGAGTATAAAAAATGTCACCAGCTTGGGGCTATTCATGGAACAGGGAGCTGTTCCCTGCAGTGGTTCAGCTGTGTTAAATACTGTAAAAATTAAAAGCTACAAGGTGTAAACAAGTAGCTACAGACTTCTCAGTTGGAGTTCAGTTGGAAGAGATGCTCCAACACCAGCAGCTTCACACTCCATCCCCCCAGGGTACCGGGATCATGTTTTGGAACAGAGTGCATCACTACAAAAGTTTTTATCCTCTTATTGCTACCAAGAATGAAAATAGCTGTTAAAAAGGCTGGGCCAAGCTTTTCACCAAGGTTAATCCTTTACCTCTTTTCACCTCCACCAACACAAAATACACCTGGATGGAACAGGAGATCCACTTCAATTTACATAAAACCATAAAATCAAAACCAAGGTCTGTTCTGGGAACACTAAGACAAAAGTATAGCAGTGATCAGCCACCTGCTCACCAAGAACTTACATATTTTCAGTTGTGGTTCCAGAAAAGACACAGAAAGAAAAGCCTCCTCCAGGATTAAAAGTGAAAACAACCTAAAGGATTTAGAAAAGGCAGCCCAGCTCCCTCTGCAGCCTCAGCCCTCTCCACAGAAACAGGGATTTCAAGTCACAGCAGGCTTGGTAGGACAGCGCAAATCACCCCATACAGTTTCTATATCTAGGGGCCACAAAACAGCAAAACCACCAACATGAGTAGGAGGAGAGCCAGCAGCACCAAATCTGTTTTTGCCACCTATCGCCAACCCAAAACAAAAACACTCTGGTCCGGTGATGAAATCGTTGCCGACTGACAATACATGTTAGAGTGTTATTCAGTAGGACATTGTTTACAGTTCGTCTACACGGCTTCCATGGCTACAGCAACAGGGATGATGTTTGCTAGCATTTCAGACAGATTACATACATGCATTTTGTTTTTACTCAGCACTGCACTTTCCCCATGTGAAACATCAATACGTAAAGCCTCTCTGACAGACTTAGGATGTTTTAGCATTATTTGAGAGAAAAAAAAAGAACAGGTAAGATATCTTGTACTCATCTCCCCACACATCTTGAAACTAAATTCAGACCCAAAAGACAGTGCTCTGGTTAACGTAAACTGAATTCAAAAGGTATTCTCCGTCCTTAAACACAGCAGCACAGAGACATCCGGCACAGGCAATAGATAGCATCACCAAGCAGCAAAGCCTGCTGAAAATACATCAAGTACTGCCTTACTTTAGTGAATTAAAGAGCTGGCAGAGCTGCTTTTCTAGATTTCTTGTCCAAATGCATCACCCAGCAGTAGTGCTTCAGTATTTTTTTTTTTTTAGACCACAACTTACCTGCACTACTTCTTTAATAGAGACGCTGTTCAAATTCAAACAGCCTCCGCTCCTTTCCTTGCTGCTCCCCCCTGAGCCAGCACACTTGATCCCAAATGCCACTTGCTCAGGTGGCTGAGGAGGCAATGGCTTGTGCTTTTTCAATGGCTCCAATATTAATCCATCCAAAGCATCTTTCTCCCTCACTTCCAATTGGCGAGCAGCGGATGGGTGGAGTGAGAGCACGACCCATTAGCTCCCAGATGGGCACCTCCAGCCCAGCTCCCAGAGCCCAGCCGGGGCAGAGATGCCGGCGAGCCGCTAACTTCACACCCTTGAAGCAGTGCTCTGCATGCCACCGCAGCCCTGGCAGGCTGGGATTGGGGTTTTCTCCTCCAGCCACCCAGATCTGCTGCCTCTCTGAGCTATTTGCCTCTGGGAGCAAGGAAGAAAAACAACGATTAAAGCAACCCTGCTCTTCGGAGCCGGTGCTTTTTGCTGGATGCTGTACAGAGAAAGCCCGTGAGCCTCCTTAAAAAAACCACTTAGTGGCAACCAGGCTCAACTGAAGTGAGAAGATGCTGTACCTCACAGAGAGAAGTACAGGGAAAACAAGACGACGAGAAGATGCAGGAAGAATGGGGGGAACTGCTGCCGAGAGGTAGATGTAGTGAATCTCTTAAAGACATAGCTGCTGCACTCTGACCACGGTGCCCGCCCGTCTGCACAGCCGGGCTCGTGTTCCCCCCCTCCACCAACACTATCCAGCATGACAGTACACCAGCACGGGCAACAGCAGCGCAAGGGTTAACGCAGGCATTCAGAAGCAGACGAGGAGCCTTCAGAATGGAATGAGAAACAGGGCAGTAAGTCTGTGCTCTAACAGCAAGTTGCAGAAAACAGAGCTGAAGAGACCTCACCTCATCCGAGGAGGTTTTTATCCAAGTCTGTCAGCCCGGCATTTGGCTAAGCAGCGCCTAAAAAGCTTTGGAGGGAGGATGCCACATCCTCTGCCCCCTGCTCCAGCCTATTCTACTGCTTCACTTTCCTTACAATTCAAGATTTTCATAACAATAAGCCAAGTCTCCCCCAGCTGGATACTTAAAGCCCAGAGGAATGGTCTATTCTGGCCAAAAAAAAAAAGGAAAAAAGTGGGAATAAATCAACTCCCCAAAGCAACATCAACGCAGCCTTAGAAAAATCAGAGCCTTAAAAAAAACCAGCAAGTTCTCCAAACACTGTCATGCCTGGGTCACTTCCATCTCTCAGTCCCTTACAGCAACTCTGATGATTACTGTGATTTAAGTAAAAAAAATTCCCAGTGATCATTTACCCGGAGGCAGCAAATGCTATCCCGTGCGACGCAAGGCAAGGCAGGACACAGCTGGGGAAGAGGCATCGCTTTTAGCAGAGGGATTCAGAGCCACATCGCCTGTTCTCAGTCCCTGCTACAGACTTGTTTCCGCTGCATGGAACCACAGGCAATGCATGTTTTTAAACACCTCCTACGCATTCTCTCTGCTGAGACTGCTCATCCAGTCTCTTCCTTTTTTTTTTCGCATGCCACCTGACAAGCTTTTCCAGGTAAGACATATCATGGTCAGCTTGTTATTAAAGATGTTAACAAAGTTTGCTTTGAGGGTGGAAAAGACCTTTGGAGGTCTCTAGCCCAGCCTCTCGCTCCAGGCAACGCTACCTTCAAAGCCACATCAGGCTGCTCAGGACCTCCTCATCGAGTCTGATACCTTCCCCAAAGTTTTTGCTGAACATAAACCCTTGGGATCAGCACTTCAGGTGGTCTCAGCTCCTAAAAGGGCAGCATTTACCAAGTTTCCCCCATATAGATTCTTCACAATAATGCAACGTGTACAGTTCTGAACCAAGCTAATACACCTAAGCTACTTTCTTGTAGCAAGACTGAAATCTGCAATAAAGGATCTTAATCACCTATCCCCACACTTGATACCTTTAATAACAGTTTAAAAGAGAGCTGAAAGCATCACGGCCCTAAAGGTGAAATGAGCCCGCCTAGCCTCCAGCAGGTATTTCAGGTTTTGAACACTGCCAGATTCATTTCAGCAAATGAACAAGCTTATGAAACAAAAGACTGGCTAAGATCGGTTTCTATTTTTATTTTTTTCCCTGTGCTTTTTTTTTTTAAATCAGCTCCCCTGGACAACCTGCCAGGGGCAAGGGTGCAGCAGGGACTGGAGCTGCTCCTTAGTGGAAATGACAGCAGCCAAGTGAGTAGTGTCCGGAGAAGACCAGAGGGGAGAGCACACCAACACAACCACATCAACACGTCCATCAAATCCTCCATGAATTGCCTCCCTCCTCACCCATCATCTCTAGAGCCCCCCCAAGTCTTGGTGGGCTTCTCAGCTTCCCCATACCACCCTCCTCCAGTGCCCAACCCCTTCATCCCCTCCCTGGTCACGCACCATCCACTGCCCCGGTCCATCTCTGCGTCACCAAGCGTTGTGGCCATGGGGCCAAATCCTGCGAAGAGTCAGCGCTTGCCCCAAACTGGCCATAGGGTGAGCGGAGGAAGGTGAGCTGGGGGTAGCAAAAAGAAGCTGGCTCCATGAGGACAGAGAAGAGAGGAGAGCCAGGTACAAAGCAAACTGTGTCCCCCTTCACCTCCTTCAGCTGGTACTGTTGGGACATGCAGTCTCAGAGCCTTTTCCCCAAGAAGTTCCTTTTTGGAGAGGAATTAATGCAAAAAAAAAAAAAGCGCCTCAAGCAGCTCTGTTCCTGCTGTCACAGCCTAGCAGAGCACACTGGAAAGGCTGCGTCTCCAGCCTGTATTTAAACGCGTCTCTCAGAAAGCAGAGATGCAGCACAGGAAGAGACAAATTCCAGCCCTGCGTCGGGCTGATAAGCCAGGTTTATAATATTCAAGAAGTATTGGCATTACTACAGTTCCTCCCCTCCACCCCCCTCAACGAATATCTTTTGCAGTAGCTTGTTGTGCACAATAAGCAAAAAAGCCCAATCCCTAAAAAAGTCAGCCTGTTCCGGTGGGAACAGCCAACGCATTGAATAAAACAAACACACGTGTGCTAAACCCTGGGGACGCAATTAGGCTAGGAGCAGGGAGAAGAGGCGTTTAACTCCTGGAGAAGGAGATAGCAGCGGGCAGGAGGAAAAGAATAAGCCTGATGTGATGCCCTCCCAGGATGCTTCTTCCCCAAGGGGTGAGCCCAAGCAGCAGCCCCCACTGCCATGGGGTGCCAGCACCTGCCCTGACACCAAAAAGGAGGAAGGGCCACCTCATCCTCAGCCCCTTCTCCTAGTTCTCCTACCCACTCATCTGCCCTCATGAGTGGGCAGCACCCACTAATAACCCCATCACCTCCGCTGTTCAAAGCCCACCCACAGCATCTCAAAACAAAAGCTGCCCAACTGAGACCTTCCCTCCACTGGCTTCAAATCTGTGGATTTTCCCCTCTGCACCAGCCCACACCACCACTCATCCCCATCCATCCCACCACAGAACAGCCACTGGGATGCACAGCTGCAGCCCTGTGAGCCCTTCTGCTCATCAGGTCCCTCAAACCTGGGGAGCCAAAAAGCACCCATGGGGAAGAACGCTCCTGCCCAAGTATAAAGATCAGCATTACCCACCCCAGCGGCTTGTATCAGGTTTTTACGCTTTTATCACCCCTCTTCTTGCAGTTTCTCTGCAGGGCATCCATAATTGGTAAGAGTGGCCTCTGTTCCCTTCGTGACCTACCCCAGCCACAGCTCCCACTGGTCCATCCAGCTTGCAGACCCTTCTGAGTAAGGGACAGGCAGAATTAGATTGAAGCCCTTTATACAGTCTTCTATTTTATTTTATTTTTTTTATTTAATTGCAAATCAGAACCAGGGATGAATTTGGAAAGGGGGAAACAGAAAAACCCATGAAGTTGTAAATGACAGCTAAGTGTTTGATGTCAAAGCCAGCACCGACAGATGCAGAAGCCTGCAGTGCCCTGCTCTCAGGCCAGCATGTCACTGTGCTCTGCACAAAGGCGTTATGGGGAGCTTGTGCTAAATCCTGTTCAGAAAGTTAGATTGCACCAAAAAAAAAGTTTTCCCATTTCACCAGGTGCCAGCACAACCCCCTGAAGGAGCTGCTTTGCAGACCTCAGGGTCACAAAACACTGCCCTAGCTCAGACGAGCTTTAAGGAACTGCCTCAACACCCCTGTTTTTCACCCTCACTGCAGTGCATCCTTTGCAGCAGACTCCCTAACCCCCAGCAGCGATGGCACCACACCGCGCCTCAGCTGCTTCCAGCAGCAGCCACAAAGGTAGCCTGGATTTAACATACACTGGATATCTGCTGGTGCACTTGGCAGCAATTTGTGTTTAGAGGGTGGATGACAGCTTCACGATGACGAGTCATTAAAGCGTCCCAGAGCTGTTTACTCCCAGAAGTCCTACATAAGGAAGTGGGACTTTTCTAGAAGTGGTTTTGCACTCGGAAGATTCTTGGTAACCCAAGTGCCACCCAAGCTGGAGCAATAGAAAGCTTTGGGATAGCAACCACTGGGGCTTCCTAGAAACACTGAAGTCACAGCACAATATTGGAATAACTCACTGGAAGAAGAGAACAGCTTTCCCTTTAGATAATATGATTTTGCCTGTCTTCAGGCATAAAGCCCACATGCGGAGCATCACCACAGTTCTGCAAGGGCAAGGTTTGAAGTTTGCATGTTACATAGGGTCTAACAGGCAAATAACATGGCATCAGGCTAAGGCTGATAACTCAGGACTAAAATCAAACCTCACAGAACCTCAAGCTCCCTTCAGCAAGAAGTATCAAAACAAATTCACCAAAACCTATTTTTAAGACAACAAAGTGTTTCTGGTTTGGATTCCTTTGTTTTTAAAGCAAAAACCTCTTTTCATGTTGACTCAACACAAATGAAGCTTGTTTTAAGAACTGTTTACAGCCTCAAGTGATTCACTACAGCTTTACTGTAAGTCAAGGCTCTGAGTTTACAACCAGATATCTTATGCCACTGGAGGAGTCAAGCGAGTGCTGTGTTCCAAAAGCCCGACTCGTATTTCTGGCTATATTCACTTAAACAAGCTGAAGCATTCAAAGTGTCAAGGAATGACACGAAAGCAGGAGAGGAACTTCCTCTGTGGTACATAACTCTTACAGAGTGGCAACTGTATAAAAGCCATAGATATTTCAAACCTGGAGTGCTCTGGCTGAGATCAATTAGCCAATGCACCTCGATTATAGCAGGGAAGCCGCTGCACACGGCTCACAGGGGTGGTAGCAATGACTGAGGTTGTAGGGTAGACAGGACTGGAAGTACTGCATCATTGTTTCCTTCTAACCTCCAAAAAACAGCCACAAAACCAACTCCAACAGCAGCCCAGGTGAGAAGGCTGAAATACCACTGGGTTTATCCAGTCCTGGGTCGAGCAGTTTACCCCATGCTTCAGGTGCAGTTTGAAGAACAGTAGCTCTGGACAGGAGGGACAAGGCTGTGCTTACACCTGGAGAAAACTTACAGGTTTAAAGAGAAATCCTGCACATAGCAGACATTGCAGCAGTTTGGAAAGAAATCTATATGCTCCCAACAGGCACTGTTCATGCGCATATTGCAGATGGCCAGCCAGTCCAGGCCATCAGGTCTTAAGAATGATATTCCTGGGCATGAAAAACAGCAGCACAGAAGAAAGATTTGCTTCAGTTCTGGTGTTCTTCCTCAAACTTTCTTAAACTGGGGTGGAGAACATACAATCCTCCCCAAGAAGAGATCCCAGAGCAAAGTTTGAGAGCCATTCTCCTGACTGCTGCTTTGCAGACAAAGCTGTTGTGCCACCTACAGTTGCTTTTACTCCAGAACAAACTTCCCTACACAAACTCAAGTCCCTGTCATTTAATTTAGTGACAAACCAGCACTAACGCAGCCATGCTGATTAAGGAAGTGCTTCCTTTAGTAAGGCAGCACAGGGAGGTACTTTAGCAGATAGCTTTAAGAAGTTCAACGAAAGCCAGGAAGCGCATTTCAAAGTGCATTTAAATCCATCCTCTCCCAGCCTTTCAAGACTAGATTTCTAAAACACATTGCTGGGGTCCTGCCAACACGCACAGTTGCCCAAGCCCTTTTGGCTAGTTCGGCTCAAGCCATGTAATTTCACCTTTTTAATTGCAGCATTTACACCATTACCAGCACGAGTCAAGCAACCGCATCTGTGAGCGACACACCAGAGCACAGCTAGTACCACACCGTGCCCTCCTCTCCCAATCAGGTATCAACCAAATACCTAAAGGGGTGGAAAGGACACCCTGAGCAGAAGCCCCAAGTTTAAATTGCTCCTTTATCCTTCCCTAGTTCTTTCACACAATATCCATGCCCACTGGGTTTGAACAGCCCACTACTGTCCGAGGAGCCCACATGTCATTGCCTCCCCACAGACAGCATGCAGCTCATGAACAAGAGCCCGGAGCAGCGATGGGAGAGCCAAGCGCTCCCAGTTTTCCAACCCTTTGCAAGAGCAGCGCAGCAGGACACTTCCCCAGCCCACCCTCCCCATCGCATCCCATCGAATGCAGCCACCAAAGGANTCCCCCCAATCCCCAGCTGCCGGAAAACTCATCACACTTGTGCCTGCCCCGCTGCTGCCAACGCGCCGCTCACCGCACGGCTGGAGGTGGAACACCCGTCTCGCTGCCATGGCTGCCTCGGGTTTTCCTCTCATCCCGTCTTCACCATCTTGACACTTGGGGACTTTTCTTGTGGTTTCGTTTTTTTGTTTATTTTTCTGCCCCCCACCCCCCCCAAAAAAAGAGACGCAGCACAGCCAAAACTGAAAGTCCCGGTGCACGAGTGCGGGCTGCAAGGGGAAGGGACGGAGCGGGGCACACCCCCGCCGGGTCCTAGCGCCCTCCCAGCCCCGAGCTGCATTCAAAATCGGAAGATTTAATACGATTTTGAATTTTTTCCTCCCACCCAACTCCTAGACTGAGGAGTGTTACAATATCAGTTTTCAGTTTTCTAAGGGCACGATGCACTGCAAGCATCACTGGGTGAGACGTGTTAATAGCTTCACAGCTGGGCAAAAGCACCAAGCTGACAAATCCTGCCTCCCACGTATCGAGGGAAGATGTGTACCATGAGGTCCACTCAAAACTTCCCCAGAGCTAGCCTGACACAGGTACACTCGAGTCAAAAGCAGCCAGCCAGGTTTCAAAACAAATCCCTGGTGTACTGCAGTGATGTACATCGAGTCTCTTCACAAAACCAAGCAACAGCTACGCGTTTCTAGAAGTAGGTGCAGAGCACTGCTCTTCAGCCTACAGCCTTTGCTTTAAGAAAAAACAGGAAAATATTTTGTTGTTTTCCCAGTTGCTGCTGCCTTGTTTGCTCACGATCTCAGTAAGCCTTGGTGGTTTTTGCTTCCCTGCACAAATCACTCCCCCAGAAGCAGGTGGGTGCCAGCACAGGAGCAAACAAGAAGTAGTCAAGAGAAGGGGAACAAGGACTCAACCAGGAGCCCGTTGCACGTCTGCGGTGTAAATACTTGCAGAGAAAAGCAGCAACAGAAACTTAATACTTGTGCTGAAATAAAAGCAAGGTGGCCATTAGAAATTGGCAAGAGGACACTTGTGTTGTTTCCAGTAGGTATACTGTATCACCCTAGGATAAACAGCTATGCTATCATAAAGGCTGAACTCAAGATGTTTTGTTTTATTGTTTCCCCATCTTCCCTTCATCTAGGAGGGTCTCCCAGCTCATCTAGCTGCAGGAAGCAATCTGAGGAGTTTGGATTTTGGGAGGCAGTAAAGATATCTTAAAACATCTTAGCTTTTGATTGCTACAGATCTTGATCTTAAGGCAGCATTATCCAGAGTAAGCCTCCCCCATCCTCCGAATGCCAAACTACACCCAGGCAAAAATCTAGAAAACCATTTGACACTATTTCAGCTACAGCTAGAAGTGGGAATTTTTGCCTGCNGAAGGCTTATAAGACTGTATAGATCAAGGTTGCAAACACTGGAGGGAAAAGCTCTTCATGCTTAATTAGTACCTAGATTAGTTTGTACAAAGCAAAGCATTTGAAACAGGAAAGAAAGTGTGAAGTGCAACCTCCTTCGGCTCACAAGAGAAGCCCACTCCCACCCAAAAATTATCCTGGGAAAAAGAGTAGGGGGAGATCCATGTTTAATCCAATTATGCTGTTTTGGAGGATGGGTATATTTTAAGGCAATCATTTGTGGTTCTGCTGAAGTTCTGATTATGTTGCAAAAGTTAATTGGCATTTTAAATGTTATATTAAAATCTGCAGTTTAAACCATTAACCCTTCACACAAGCAGCACACATTGCTTGCTGTTATATCAGGTGATTGGGAGCCCAGTCTCCCGAGCGGTCCCCTTGCCAGGAGAGCAGAGCAGAAGGGTCAAATAAAGTTCCTGCCTTTTGATCCCAACCTGGAGATTATTAGATTTTTTCCAATAAGTGGGATGCATTTCTAGAAGTGGCAGCCCACTGTTTTCTATAGGGCAAAGAGTTCTTCCTCCAGCTCCTTGGCAGTGGAGAAGGTGATAGTCTGTGCTGTACAGGACATGCAACTGCACCAGGATTTGGCAGCAGGCACCGGGGCAGAGAAACCCCAGCTGGAAGCTAAACCCCATATCCCAACCACACAGGGAAGAGGCAGGCCAGCTGAACCATGGCAGCTGGGAAGACAAATTGAGGGTATGGAAGATAGCGGCCAGAATAAGCAATACATACAGCAGAGGCACTTGCAGCTTTTGAAGAGCAACACCCCATCCTGTGGGTCTGCCACCAAGACGTCACTAGACATGGGTTAGCAGACCGGTAGGGCAAAAGAACAGGTTCAATGCTGAAGCAAGGAAATGCATGCAAGAGCACACAGGCAACTTTGCAGGGCTATATTTCACCTAAGTCTCCTGCAGAGGTTTGTAGAACTCCAAGCCCTATATCCTACAGGCACAAAGCTAATGGTGGAAAACTAGGCCCCATATTAATTTCCTTTTATATCTCAAGCCAAACCATACTTCCCCATGAGGAATTACTCTAGCAGCAGGTATCCCTTGCTAGAAATGTTAGTCCTACCACCAGTATAGTTTTCTAGAAGATGAATGCAGGTATCAGCTTATCTGATTTGATGCGAGGCTCCAGAGAAGACATCAGATATCTTCTGTCTGGCGCTATCTGGTCTACCCAATGGCTCCAGACCTGCTCTTTGCAAACAGTCTCCACCAGCCCAGCTGAGCGCAGTCACCCAGAGGGAGCTGGATCATAGGAGCAGACATTACTCCCTACTCCAAGCCCTTCAGCCTCTGAGGAGCCTCATCTGAGAATTGCCTCCAGCAGGAAAATAACTTCATGAACAAAGACAGCCTCCCTTCAAGGAGGATGTTTGTTACCCTCTTCACAAGTTATTTCTTCTTGAACATCTGATTGGCATTAAATAGTTCTTTGTACCTAGGCTGGTTTGGGACTGAATCCAGCTGCAAGCAGGATTTTTGCTTGCCTTTACAACCAAATCATAGCAGCCGATTCCCTGATGCTGCAGGATCAGCCTCTTATCTGAGCAGAAGATACCTGGGTTTCCTCAAAATCAGGGAGGGATACCAAGCATATTTGCTTTTTGGTGGGACACTTTTGCCAAGACCATGATTTTTCTGGTGGGCTAGTTCTGGAGACTGCAAGAGTTTGGAGCCCAGAAAGAAACACTAGGTGGACCCTAGCATTGCGGAGAAACTCCTATCCAATACTCATGTCTGAAGTAGTGCTGGGATTCCCACACCAGTGACACAGACAAGACTAAACAAACAAAGAAGTTGCTCATGGGATCAAAAAAATTTAAGTACTACCATAACCTGCAGTTAAAATTGTTTTATCCTGTTTTAATCATGCCCTGAACTCCTTAAATCCCTCCTGCAGCTTTGATTGCAACTCAGGTGAAACGAGTTTGCTTCATAAGTCAAGCTCCTGTGGCACGGCCAGGTTCATGCAATCAGCTGCAGGAGAGCAGCTCTGCTTGCAGGACAGCGCAATAAATGCTGCAGCACAGCAGAGGGAGCACAGGGTCCTGCTGGGAACCCCCCTCTGGGGGAGCAGCAATCAGGTAACAACTTTTTTAACACCCTTCCTAATGATAAGAACTTAAGTGTTTAACCACCATTTGCTTCAATGCCCTTCTGTCTCACCCCTGGAGAGGAGTGCCACGGGTCTCAACCACAGCACTAAGGATCCCATTTCAGGATATGTGTTTGAAGTTGCTCTGGCACACTGGTGTGCAGAGACAAGCTAGTTTGGGGCACCAGATTTGTTTTTAGAAGCCAAGGAGACTAGTGACCTTACAGTTTGAACAGTTGCAGGCTGAGACTTTGGGTCAAGGTGTCCCGCTGTGACCACTGCTTGGTGCCTGTCCTCCAGCTTGCAGCAGAGGCAAACAGGCAGAAGTTAGGCAGGAATCAGTCCCTCCAGATGCAAGGGTGCACATCACAAGTTATCCCTTAAGATGCAAATATTTTCCTCTTAGGGGTGTTCTGCACCCCCCCCACCCAAGGGACACTCATCCAAATACAAGTCAGAAGACCACAAGTGCAGTCACTAAACACCAACTCCAAGAAAAGGCACAGCAGTCCTTTTAGCAGAAGTGGGGATCAGAGGAGCTCAAAGGGAGCTGACCCAGAAACCTGATGCTTTAAAGGCAAGCAAGACAGCACTGCTTCTTACAGGTGGTACCTCTCAGTGCTCACGTTCACAGCTAAGAGGGGGAGAGCTGGTCATGCCTGACAAGAGGAGAAACCCGTTATCTTTCATCAAAAGGCAAACACTCATTCCTTTGTTTCCCTCCCACAGATCTGTTTTCTTACAGCTTCCCACAGCTCCTCAAGCACTTGGAGCTATGCAGGGCCAGCAAGGACCAAGGCTGGTACTCATACCAGGGGCTGCTGGGAAGGTCAGACTCCTGTAATGCAGATTGCACTCAGATGGTGATTTCCTCCTGGCACTGGTAAGGAGCTGGAGAAAGCAGCCAGACTCTCCAGCAGGCTCTGCCAGAACCAGAAACTCCCTGGCAAGAGTCACACCAGCATGCAGGTTTTATTAGGCCAGCACCGTGCAGCCAGCTTGCATTACCACCAAGGAGAGCAGGAAGAAGCAAGCAGGACCGAGCCAAGCATCATAACTGTTTCTAACTTAAATCATAATTTAGCTAAGCATAATATTAACAGAAACCATGACTTTGCTGCAGTCCTTACCCTAAACACAGCCCATCCCCATACCCTAAAATGAGGATTCCTTTAGTCTGTGAGAAAGATGCTCTCACCTCCACAAGCATGTCTAAGGTTCCCTTGCAAGCACATAAGGGGAACAGCTCTCACCCAGCCATCGCCTTCTTGAAAAGGAGCTGAACGCCACAGGAGGGAATTGCAGTATGGAGAGCAGCTAGCTGCAAAGCCCCTGCCTCAGCCCTCCTAAGGAGGGCACCCGTGGGGCAGGGAAAACAGGAATAACTCCTCCAAATTGAACAAGTTTTTCCCTGTTGTGTCTCACCTCTACAGGGGCAGCAGGAATAAGGACTCCCTAAAAAAGCCTGGACACTGACTGAACGGTCCTGGAAGCATGAAGATCCCATCTGCCACACTAAGGTGTGGTTCACATGGTAGACAGCAGCACTGCCAGGCTTCCGTCTCCTGATTGCACCAGTTAGCAGGGACTGAATGAACCCTGCTGTCCTTGCCTGGGGACCTAAGGGCCACGCCACAACATTAACTAGGAACTACTTGGTAATACCTGGAAAATGCCCAGAGCACAGGGTGAGAAAACCATCCCCTCCCACGGTCCCAGGAACAGGGGACACTCAGGTCTTCCCCATTGCAAAGGCATTAAAGATTTGCTCCTCATCCAGCCACCTATTTTCACAAAGATATTTCGCAAGCAACATTTAGATCAGGCAGCCTGAGTATGGCCAAACTCACTCCTTGCTGTCTGGTTAAAGCATCCTCCAAAATAGACCTCATCACTTGGCCTCCCAGGGTCCCTGCAAAATAGGTGTGAAGATCAGCAGAGGCTTCCCCAAGAAAATGCTGAGAAAAAGCTAACCTAAAGCCTAACCCAGATCTTGGTGTCCTACCACCACACAAACGTTATCTCTAATCTTTCCACCACTTGTAGGAAGAGAGATTAACACCACACTTCAGTAGGTAAAAAAAGGATCAGGAAGGCAAAGGAAGATGTGAACAGAGCAGCTAAAGAGAAGAGCAATAGCACATGGACTTGCAGAAATTCATTGCTCCTACAGCTGTGGTCTGTCCTCTGGCACCTGAGCATGTTCCACCTGAGGGAAGGATTGGAACCAGAGTTTGAAGGAATGCTGCTCATGGCTATTTCAAAAAATAGTGCTGCTATGGAAGCACAGCACTGAAATCCAGCTCCCTACCAGTAGCTTAAGCTCTAGCCTACCACTAACACCTGGGAGTCAGTTTTTACCTTTCTGTGGCAATTAAACAAAGCACATCTCCATTTCATGGCTCATTAACAACAGGACACATCTCTGCCTGTATCATTGCTCCCCAGACCCCATAGCAGCAGCAGGCAACCAGCAACTGGAGAGTGAGTTAACAGCAGGGAACAACCTGGGCTCCATTTCCTTCCTGCCAGCACACCCAGGAGAACCAACACATCTCATCATTACAGGACATAGTATATGCTGGCACAGCAGGATTGCCGAGATCCAGCCACCAAAGTCACGTAAAAGGGGACAATAGGAAAAAAAAAGGTGTTTTTTTCATTTCTTTGCTTTCATCATGGGGAGCACCGTGAGAAAATGATACCCCTTTAAATGATGTTACAGCTATGCAACGAGTCCTGCTAGCCTAAGTAGGTCTCAGGCAGAGATAAACACAATAGATTCGTACAGAGCCACAGCTGAATAGCTGAGTTCAGCCTTAGTTTAGCCTCAGAGCATTAAGAGATTGTTGATTCCAGTAGAGAAGACACTTGCCAGCCTTTTTTTTTTTTGTGCAACAGTATAATTTAAAGAAAAAACCCCTCAGTAACTAGTCCAGCCACTGGCAACCCAGCCTCCCTTCTGCACTTAGCAGAAACTCAAACAATGAATATTTTCACTACTGCTGGAGGCAACATACTGGCGATAAGGACTTTAGCATGGCATTTATTTAGTTATTTTCAGAACACTAATGGATTTAGAAATAAATGATGGTCCTTACCCAAGACTCAGCTGAACATGTTATGAAGCTCAAAGAGCAGACTAGAGCAGCAGATCCAGATGATGTCATGTAATAGAGCAATAAAGAATTGCACAACTGAAGGCAATAGATAAAAAACAGGAACACTCGGCAACATCTAAAGGCTTAGTAAAGAATAACCTTAAATCTTAGCTATGCACACTTGCAAAGCCCCTTGCCTAACACCCACTTAGATCACGCTGCATCCATGGACATAAATATTTACCTGAAGCCTTCAAGACCAAGAAGAGGTGGGCACCAGGCACCAGTGCAGTTTCATACCAAGCAAAGGCATGTGGGAAGCAGTGGAGAAGAGACAAATCGAGACCAACATTTTCCAAGCAAAGTCATTTCTAACAGACTCAGCAGCAGGTTCATGAGGACTTGCAGCACAGTAACTGATAGTCAAGAGCAACTGGAGCCATTTTTAAACAGGCTAAAGCCCCCACTTCTGACATGAAGGATCATATGCTGGGATGCAGTTCTGAAGATTCTTCACACTTTGGGGTGAAGACTTTCATCTCCCTGAGCAGATACAATTGCTGGTAGCAAACACACAAGAACAGAAAAAACCTTAAGATCCACAACAGGCTTCAAAGCCCTGCAGTGTTTTACTCACTGCTAGAACAGATTTGCAGCTTGCAATGCTTGTTAAATTTAATTCAAGTTGCATGAAAAGCCTCTTGCTTCTCCTTGAGGTGCCACCCTCCCCCAGCGTGGCCGTAGGGTACAAGTAGCAAGCATGCACTGGTTTTCTGACTTAAGTGATTACAATTTGGCACCTCCAGCTTTGACACTGCACAGACTGGAATCAGAATTGGATATTTGGTAAAGACGATGCAGCAGTAGAGGCATTTTAAGAAACCTGTTGCGTACAAGTAGCCAGCAGAGCGTGAGCTGAGCATGTGAAAGGGTAGCATCCCTGTTCAGGTCCCCTTAGAGAAGGGGCACTGCAATCTTCTGTGGGTTATTCACAGGGATCAAGAGCAGAGGCTCTCCACATGCTCACAGGCTATTGCACTTGCTCAGTTCTGAGCCCACCACTTTAACAGGACATCAATATTAAACAAGACACCTGCCCTCTAACACCAGTAAAATGAAACTAAAGTTAATGCAGCACCACAGCCCAGCAGTGGAGTGACACTTTGGGACTCGCCTCACTTATGAGGAAGGGAATGTGGATGCTAATTCCTGATCCCTACAGAGAGTGGAGAGCCTCTTGGCCGGCCATATACAGGAGTTTATGGTGAGCCAAAGACCCCACCAGATACAGAGCACTGTTAAGACACAAAGCTTACACATAAATGATCAGATTAAGCCGAGCTAATTGGAGAGTTGTCTCGCCCCTGGACAGACCAATTTGTGGCTTTACCTCCCCACCATGAGCACAAACAACTTACTGGCTGCAATAAGGAAACAGCAGGATCAGTTTTCCCCACTGCTAAGGAAAAGCCTACAGGAGTTACTGAGGAATCTCAAAGGCGTAGACAGCTGTTAAAAGGGTTTTGTCCTATTTAAATTTTGTTAGGACACAAAGGAACAAGCATACAGCTGTCTAGTTTGCAGTTCCCTACTGCCATTAGGGAATGGAGGCACACTTTTTGGTCACCTACAGGACAGGTTTAAGGAGGTATTAGCTGCCTTCACCACCTTCCTCAGGAGGAAACACTAGCACAGCAGTCAGGTAGTACTTACCTCCTTAAAAGTTGCTTGAGTTTAATTAAAAATCCATCCCGTTCCAGCCCTACAGATATAGGATAGGAGTTCTCCCATTTACAAGTGAGCCTTTCAGAGCTAATTAGAGCATGAAAGCAGTAGCTGTGTTCATACATACTGAAGCATAGACCATTAAAACAGTACTGTCATTAGTCAAAAACTTAATCAGCTGCAGAAGCCACTTCCTGAAGATACAGACACAGCTTTGCCTAATTTCCACACACAGGTAGGAGATGTGGCTGCAGACCTTCACCTGCTGTGGTTTAGGATGCTGTTGCAGCCCCTGCCATCACTTCAGCATAAACACTAGTAACACCTCTCAACAGCGAATTCAAGATTTTGTAATCCAACTCCCAAAATTACCTTCCCTACTGCCAGATTAAACAAAACCCAGCTCTGATGTTAAAAGCCCAGCTGACCCAAATATGCAAAGTTATTTAATAACATTTGTTCTTTAAAGCTAGTTTAGACCAGCAACATCCCCACTGCCTGGAGAACTGGATAAATAAAGCCCTTAACACCATTAGGAAGCACCTCAGTACTAGTATAATTATACTTTTGCAATAAATGCCATAAGTTATCAATGCCATCAAGGGCTAATCTACTCCCTGTACGAACAGTGACAAAGCACAAGGCCAAGCAGGAAAGATGGCTATTTGCAATAACCAATCTTTTAGGCTCTTGTTCAAACATACTCTTACATTTCTCCTCTTGGTAGCAAATGCAAATAGTCAATGCTGCAAAGCTGTATCTTAAGGGTAGGTGAGAGTCAGGTCAAAGCTTAGGGCCTTCTTTCTTGGCCTTTGTTTCAGTCCACGGTTCTGCAAGCTACCCATGGCTCATGTTGAACCAGCTAGTTCTCAGCCAGGGCTTTCCTAAGTGTCAAGCAATGGACTTCTTGTCAACAAGGACAATCTAACATTCAGAAAAGCCTTTCTGTAGGAGCTCAGAGGCATTGCAGACAACATCACTGATCTAGCTAGTTAAGGCTGGATCATACCTACCTGGACCTTCCCCACCACTACACTAGCTGCTTTTCCTCCTTCCAACACCAGCCACACACCTTCATTTTCCATGGGAGGGCTGTTCTCACAGAACAAACACAGATGAGCCATTCTTGAGATGATTGTCTGCTTTCTACCCTTCATAAAAAGCAAGAAGCTTTCAGAGTTATGTGGGGCTTCTAGCTTTCTTTTCAGTCTTTGTAATGCAGAAGGAGAAACAAGCATTTAGTACCCAAACAATGGGCTTGAAGTCACCAGCCAGCCTACAAAGGGTTCAAGAAACTGTTCCATTAAAACTTCCAGGTAGACCTCCAGACCTTCATGTTTTACAGCTCCTGTTTTGTGGCTTACATTTGTCCCATTCATATCCATAATTGAGCAGCTTAGCATTAACAGTCAGTGTCTTAAATTGAGATCCACGGCTTGGTGTTAAGCATTGGGCAGGTAGGTTTAAAGACTGCAGTTGGAAACGCTTGCTCCAGCATTGTTGGCAGAGCTTAACAGGATCCTGAGAGCAAACAATAAGATGATTGCAGTTTCTCAGAAAACTGACCTGTGAGGAAAGCAATTGTGGATAGGCTTCAAGACAGAGGAACTGGAAAAGAACAGAACAAAACCAAGCAAGGTAATTTTGGCTAACTAGCAGGAAAGTTTTCAACTATTAAACCAGTTAGACTGCAATCTAGCCATTTTCTCCCAGGAGACTTATTCCTGCACAAACTGGAAAAACCCAGAGGTTGCCATATAGCAAACAAGTGCCTTTTTTTTTTTGAACAGCAGACTGTTGGAAAGAAAACAAGTGGTTCTTATCTCTGGATTCAGTGTCTTACCTCTAGTTCTGTGCCAGAGGAGTATAAAATTGCTACCTCGTGACAGGAAAGATCTTTATATGTAAAGGGATGCAAGATATTCAGTGTAGGATTCATCTCTGAAACCTTATGTCTGCACACTGCTATATAATAACATTCAGATGCACAAACACTTCAGGACAACTACAAACTATCAATAAGAGCTTTTCTTACCTAGTCAAGAGTTTGTAACCCACGCAGACAGTTTCAATGCTTACATATATGAATAGGCGTCATTCATCCTCAGTGCGCAACACTTAACCCACAAGTTTTCACTTATTTTGAGATAGCCCAGTTATACTACACAATTCTCCCTGCCCTTGCCTTATTCCTCCCTCAAGGCTGCAGAATACACAAAATGTCTTAAATGCCCTACTAACAATAATATTTACCCTGACAATGAGCAGAAATAAAAGTTTTATGCACCAGACTGAAAAACACCAGCCCTTGTTTGCCTATTTGAGAACTGCATTCAGAAATGTTCACCTTGACAGACCCACATACACCAAGTTGCAGAGCCTGTTCTGCAGACAGCTGCAATTACAACACCTATCCCCTGTCCTTTGCTTCCAGGTTTTTGGGTGTCCTAGCTGAAGATAGCAAGTAGACTTGAAAAGCCACCTACAGAAATGCTGGCACACTACCATCCATTCAGATGGTTTCCTCTTGCAGACAGGCTGGCTCCTGGCTAAGAATCCTGAGGAAGTAGATAGAAGAGACTGCAATTACAGCACAGTAACTCAACAGTAATTTCCTTCTCTGGGGAGCTCCCACATGCCTTGCCCTTTTACCAGCCTTCCAGCAAGCAAGAAGGACCTAGCATACGGCAAGCTATTTCACCAAGAGCCTGAGTAAAGCATGTCTGGAGCACAGCTGCTTTGCAGCAAACACTGTGTCCCTCTTCGTTCTGGGTGGGCGCAGTCCACAAAAGTTCAGCCAATTTGAAGTGTCCACAAAGTTGGGTCTGTGGGAGTCTTGATGTCTTTCTTATATTAGCTGCAGGACAGCCAAATCTAAGGCTTAGTTCACAGAGGGAGTTTTCCCTCGTACTGTCTTAAGAGATACAGAACAACCATTTGGCTTCTAATTGAATTACCAAATACTGTTGGCAGTCTAAAGGTTTTGTTCGCTCCCTGAATAAAAATACTTGGGAGAAATTGCATCTTAAATCTTCTGAAGACCTTTAGTACCCGAGGAACTGCAACAGACTGACGGAGTCAGGTAGCTAGGTTCAGCTTAGACTAGCCTAGAATTGCTGTTCCACAAAAGTATATTTTTACAGCCTGGTAAGCAAGACAGCAGTTTGATTTTGGAAACTTTTTAGTTCAGAGCTAGAAACAGCTCCTCCATTCACAACATTTCATTTCTCCTGAAAACCTGCTAATCGCTTCCCAGCTTTCTCTGAGGCTGCGCCAGCCTTGGATCATTTTGTCTCTGAACATTGAGATCTTGAACTTGAGACCTGCTGGGAACCAAATAAGTAACTAGAATCAGGCTCACAAAGTTGACATCATTAAACCAACTAATGCACAACACTGCTGAGCCAAGGATGTCCTTAAGTGATCAAGTTTACCGTAACTCCGTCTTGCTCAAGGCTTTAGGGAAGGAGAGGTCCAGTAATGCCTCTCCCAGAGCAACCTTCCTGCAGACCAGTAAGAGTGGCTTCCCATCCACTTCCAGGTACCCGATATGCTGGATCCACAAAACACCTTGTCAAAGAAACCCACAATGATTCTATAAGCATGTTTGCCTTTACACACAACTTGCCAAGCACTCTTGCTGTACATTAAGGAGCCAGTGCTGCTCTTCCCTAAAAGGAGAGAAACATTTAGGTGAGAAGTTGCATATACATCATCTCCTTGGCCACACAGCTATTTCAGGATAGTTGTCCATCACTCCCCACCTGGGTCACAGTCAACAATAACCATTCCTTCAGATTTTTCTCACTTTCAGTCCAAGCTACAGGCTCTGCACTGCTGTCAGCTGGCAAAAACAGAGGGGAACAAATCAAGGTAGTGTTTAGAGGGAGTGATTTGAGGAGACTGCCGCTCTTGCACAGTTCTGTTTTCATCCCGGAAACAAAGCAGATACCTAGAGTACATTTGAATAAAGGGCTTGCCTGCCATTGCAAGTTTTTTTCTTTTTGTCTATATACCAGAAAACAGTTAATTGCAAACCATCTTCTGTCAACATGTTCTCCAGGACTCCCTCAGCTTAGTCAGGCTATTTTCATTATTGCTACCTGAACTATCACAGTCAAAATACTTTACTGTACTCTGAAGCAATGTTACATAGATTACTAAGCACTGAGAGCCCAGTTCTGGCTGTATTTGGTTGAGCAATACCATCTCCTCAAGCCTTTTGCCACCTCCCCAGGATATAGGATTCAGTGCCCAACAGGTTGGGAGTAAGATATTCATCTTGGTCCATGCTTCTAAATTAAGCTCTCACTAGTTTTAGCAAGAGATCTTCACTGAAGGGTTGACCTAAGCTTGCTGTCCAGCTTTGCATAGCTTCACCACAAGCAATCCTCCACCAAACAGCCTGCCTACACATCGTGTCTCTGGTTTCTGTCCCCCCAGCAGATTGGTGATGCAATTTGTGTCCAGACAAATTTGTCTGTCCGCACTAGAGACAGACTGGTTCTGTCTCAACACCAAAAAAAATTTAGGTTTCAAAGTCTACCTCAAACCAGGTAAATGATATCTGACAACCCTTAAGAAGTTCAAAGCCTGTTTTCTTATCCCTTATTGCCCAAGATACATGCTCCAGCTCAGAACTGTTTAACAATTTGCAGTTGATTTCAGTCTATATCGGATTTATCACTACCTAGATCTGGTATGGGTTGAGTCACTAGACTGCTTTTAACCTTGCTCATGAAAGAGGTTGAAGTCACTAACTAGCAGTGTCCCAATTCCAAAGAGCATACTGAAGTGCTGAGAACACCATCCTAGCCAGATTCAAGGCTATTATCTGACTTTCTGAAAGATGAAGAAAGTCACCTGGTGCATTTCCACTGTAAGAAGGGTTAAGATCATCAACAAGCAATAGAAACTATGAGGAAACAGTTTAGCAAGCCCTGTGAAAAACATAAGGAACAGACTAGTAAGAACTGGGGAAGAGAGCAGGATGCAGACAACTAAACTCACAGCCTATCTCCTTACAACATTCAGGCAGCATTTCTGGCCACACTTCCCATGCAAATATTGAGTTAAGGTTTTGGTGCTGCAGAGAAAGCTAGGTAAAGCCTAGGGCTCTGTTGCTGTTGAGTTTTGAACATAATGGAAATTGCTGGTGATGGATATGGGGCACAGCAAAAGCATCTGGAGAGCTTAAGAACAGCTCCTTCCATTGATGAACAAAATCTACCTCCAGGCAAGCATCCCGATTGTGCAACAGCTACCAGCAAATACCTAGAAGAGAGCTTCAGCACCAGCAGCCCAACCTATAGGGAGACCCCACAGGGTATCCTGGGCCTCCAGCAAGTCTGATGACCAAGGACTTCCAGCGTTAGAGGTGGATCTCCATGTCTTATAGCCTGCAGTACACAGCCCTTCCACAGATGGGGTCAGTCACTGATGTCACTTGCATTTCAGCACCTCCAAAATCCTGCAGCAATTTGCTCCACAGCTTGGAAACTCTTCTTGTGACAAGGTGCTTTCTGCCAGATTTTGAACCAAGGACCTGCATCACACATTTTCATTTCCCACCTTTGTCTGCACTCTTTAGTCTCTTTCCTTGTGACCTTTTCCAGCTTGGAGAAAAGCTAGCTGTTTATTATTCCTAGCACAGAAGCTATTTTTGGTCCTCTTTGTTGCCTTTCTGACCCTCTAGTGATGCCTAGGACTGCTGGAGGGACAACACAGGCACATCTACATTTTAGAGCACTGCACATTACAGGCAGACAAGTCAGGTTCACAGAACAAGGAGAGTGAAGAGATGAGGACACCTCTCCTTGGCTCCCAGAGGTAAGTGCTTTTCCCCTCCACTATCATCTTGGTAAGCCACAAGTTTTTCCATTCCATTTCCAGTAACCAAAAGGCTAAGTCACAGGAAGATCATATCATATGAAGTCATTCAGATCTTCAGCAACTTTGAAACAGAATTAGCCATAGCCTGGAGAAATAGAACTTTGATAGGCTGTTTTAGGTAGGTAAGCAAACTGATCTCAGTAACATGTTTACATTCCGCTTCCCTTTGTGAGTTATGCTCCAGTAATGACACTAGAGCACAGGTTTAATGAAGACTGATTCGATCAACACAGTGAATGGGAGCGATGCAGAACCAAAAGTTCAAGAGGTTAAGTAACTGTCCACTGATTATCCTAACAGAACTGTTGCTGCTAACAAAAGATTTCTAAAAGTCTGGTTCTTGAAGCAGCAGCACCTCTGCTCTAAAGTGAGGTGATTTGCACAGTGACTGCACACATTTGGTAGCATTGTTTGGAACACAAAGCATGGCAGCATGTAAAAGCAACCCTTTTCTACCCATGTCCTTAGGAGCCAGCTCCTCAAAGCTAGAAGCTCTTGAGGAGTTTGAGACCAGCAGCTTTTAGGTGTGTTAAGTACTCTTCAGAAGCAGCTCCTGGCCATCCCAAGCTCCTGAGAGGCAATGAGGGCTGGGAATCCCAGGTGTTGATGACACAGGCTGCTTCCCACATAACCGTGCTGTGAGCATGAATGAAGCTGTGACTCCTGTGGAGTTGCTACAGGACCAACAAGTGCAGGAGCTCTCCAGGGTATCCCCAAAGCCTTCCCGCCATCCTTCCTATGCATCACAGTGCAGGCACCAGCGGGTCCCCAACCACACGTACCACCACATAGCACCTCATCCAACCCACTCGCCACGCAGATGAGCCTTGTTTTCTATTTTAACCTCAGTAGCATGGGACACCAGTTGCAAGACAAAGCCAACTAGGACAAGCTTTCACCATCTGCCTCACAGCCCACTCAGGACCTCTCATCCCAAGGGAGACAGAGAGAAAGAGAGAGATGAACCAGTTTGACTCCCTAGGGACAGCCTTGCCTCCAGCCTCACCACTTGATGTCAGTGCCATTTATCAGCCCTACCATCACCACCTCTACTGGGGAGGAGGCAGACCACAACCACATGCCAACTCCACCATCTTGCAGCCACCTCGCCTCCAGCAGACCTCTTGCTTCATCCCAACCCAGAGGTGGGTTCCCCCCCACTCCCCACAGCAGTCCAAGCAGGGTCCAATGCTGCAAGAGTTACATGGGGCTGGGCTGCACAGCTCTTCCAAATATAGCTGGGAAAGGGCTGGTGTCCCCATGCAGGAAGACCCCCTGCCTCCGGAAGCAGCTCGAGGGGAAGCACTCGCTCAGAAATTTCCTGAGCATGCCGACCGGGGAAGCTGTCTGTGCCAGCAGCCCCAGCCAGGGGGATGCCACAGCATTTTGGCTCAGCTTGCAACAATTACAGGGATGGCCCCTGGGACTGTGCTCACACAGCAGAGAGAAGCCACAAGAGTGGGTAACAATGCTCGAAAGAGTGGCTTGGCCTTTCTGCATCTCCTGGGGAGGTGCCCCAGCTCCTGCACTGGCTTTTTTTCACTCCCTCCCTCTCCCAGCCTCAAAGGAAAAGGGTTGGAGGTGGACAAGCAGCTCTGTCTCTGCCTCTAAGTTCGAGAGGTGAATAGAGCAATGGGAGCAAAGTTTTGGTCTCCTCTGTCCTAGCCATGCATCTGGATGATCCTTCCTCTGTTCCTTGCTCAGATAAGCCTGACACTCCCCCATCCCCGGTCCTTTATCACCCACAGAGGGGCTGCTGCTGGGACAAAGCCCATCCCTGCCAGCAGCAGCAGGGAAGAAAGCCACAGCTGAGAACAGCGCATTTGCTTGAAGCTTCCTGGCCTGGGGCAGGTGGCAGGGGGGAGTTGTGAAAAAATAAAAAGTCAGGAATTGTATGCAAGAAATGCTGTATTTTATTACTGCACAAGTTTGTCCATAAGGCAAATCCCAATTAAGGGTGTCACTTCTGAGTGTCACAATATTCCCAGTGCAAACACAGCCTGGTCGCTGCACTCAGTTCTTAGAAACAGAGGCAGCAGGCATGGGAGCAGGCAGCAGGCCTTTGAAGCCTGCTCTCTAGGTTTTCAGCTATCCAGCAGAAGGCAGAGGCATACAAAGCACTCATTTGCCACTTTTAAGCATGTATATCTGTAACAGACTTTCCCCTAGGTGCCCAAAAAATAGTCTGCGCAAACTTCAGACGTTTCCGAGCTAAAAAGAGGTCTGACCAGGTGTATACAGAAGCTCCGCAGAGAGGCCACTAATTCCTCTTCATTTAGAATTGCTCTCCAGATCTCCCCCAGTTTCTGGGGCCTTTAACCCAGCTCAGCATCGCTACAGTGGCTGGCTGTAGAGAAGTCACGTAGGCTTCTCTTCTCCTGCACAGCCAGGGCCACTAACACCTTTCTTTTGTCTTGGTTATAGCCTTGCCTCTAGGTGAGCCTCACCTTCCTCCGCTGCTGGTGCACCTCTGCTCCAGCTGGAGCCAGATGACCTGTCTAGTTATTTTCCTCTTGGTGAGATCTCCAAGGCAAGATGAGGCTTGGCATAAGAATATTTTTTTTCCCTAGAGTTTGGAAAAAGGCATGCAGTCGGTTTTGCTCACTTTGTCAGTGAGCAGTGTTTTACACCCAGCTCCCCCTCCCCACACCATCCTCACACAGGCCCCTGCTCCTGAGGAGGCCGAAGCCAAGCTGGCATCCAAGGCCATTTCAGTAGGTAGCTGCGGTTTAATGCAGACTATAGCAAGACCACACATTATAAGCAATCTTTCATTTGTCAAAATGACTTTGCTACATCTAAAAAAACCTGTAGTAGTATAAGAGTTTCTCTTTAGATAGGCACTCTGCAAAAGCACCAAGAAAGCCACCATTTAGCAAATGGATTTCCTCGCTGCGCTCAGTGTGGTCAACTGTGATGTGCCAGACTGTTTTTGTGCTGCAAAGTTAACTCTTCCAGACAAAAGAGGGAACATTGAGAGGGTTATGACTTCCTTCTGTTAAGTCATTTAATAAGAAAGGAAACCCCGGCAAATACACAGCACAGCACGTCCCGCTTTGTCCCACACTGTAGGATTCCTTTTCTGCACATCTTGAACTTGACTGAATTCAATTGCAGAGCTCTGCTTTTTTTTCCCCCCTAAAAGAACATTTTAGAGAGCTGACATCTCCCAGCACGAGAGTCTTTGAGTGTCAGAGGCCTTTCTGGGGACATCAGATTCGTACAGCCAAAAAAGCCAAGGACAGCATGAGGAGGAACCTCAACCACCACACCTTTTATAAGCCAACCAAATGAAGTCCAGAATAGGTATGCACAGTCCACTCTGCTCAGTTCTGGCCAGCATTCCTCTTGGCCTTGCTATGACATTTGTTGTTTCCTAGAAAAGTCTCCTTTGACATTACATGATTTAGCCCTCACAACCTTGCCAACCTCACACGTCATTATCACAGCCCCTTCTCATGCAACATTTACACCACCACCTTAGCTGACAGGCTTGCAGTACGAGTTGGCCAACAAACCCATAAGCAGGATGGCTTGACAAAAAGCCCTCTGAAGCAGACCTCAACTTCTACCCTTTTGGATTGAAGACGGGTAAGCTCTGAGTTTATTTTCATACGCTTGGAGTTGAAAGTCCATCAGATGTGAAACTAGATGTTTAGCCAGAAAGAACTAACAGAGCTGGAGTTCAAAAGAACCTCAAATCTGCTATAAGTTGCCAAGTTCTGTCTCAAGTGAGAGCATCTTCATGGATTAAATACTTGGTGCATCTGAAAAAGATACATTCACTCTCCAGTTCTAACATGGGATGTTTATACAAAGGGTTAAAAAAATGTAAAATTAATTAGCAGGAATTACTCACATGGAAGACCTCAATTCTGCGCCTGCAAAATCCCCTATCTTGCAATGCAGCATGAATTTTGCAGTGCTTTAAGTCTAAGCAGCTTTTATTTCAAAGACGTTTTGCATTTCATCTCAAAGTTCATTTGGATTGAAAGAAATGACGTTGCCAGAGAAGACAGAATGAATGCTTTAGGCTACCAAGTCTGGATGCACTAGTTAACTGAGGGATCCTGCAAGATGTACAACCACAGTTCATCCCTCTTCTACTCTGCAAAGGGGATGCCCCATAGTAGAAAGTCTTTGTTAATGCAGTCAGCATCCCTCATTTTGCAGGTGAGGAAGGTTCACAGACAGAACAGAGCACCCCAAAACCACATCAGCACTGCTAGAGGAGATGTTCAAGTAGAGAGGAGAGCAGGGAACACCTCTGGTCTACAATAGTGCACAAGCCACAATGCTGATCCCTTCTCCCCCTACTTCCCCAAAAAATGAAGGGCCAGAAGGAAGTGTCTACTCAAGACATCCCCAGAGCCCAGATGGCTGGTGATATTAAGGGAAGAGCTGATAAAGGTGGATTAAGCTGTTTTTAGTTTGCAGGTTCTTTCTGCTATTACCCATGGGATGAACCAAAGCTTCATCTATGCACAGGGAATTTCAGATACCTAGGAGAGGCTATTTTAAGTCCTAGGTAATAGATATATGGCCTTCCCCTGACAGGACCCTGAAGTAAAATTTAAATGCTCAGATAATACCAACACTTCCATGTTAAGATAATGCCTAGTAACACAAACAGGTATTAGTGTTATTGTTTTAAATGCCAGCTACCTCAGACTTTTCCACTGGCTATTTCAATCCCACTCCTTAAGATCATCACTAGTGGTCATTTAATACAAATCTCACTGGACATCACAGTAACCAACCTGAGGAGCAAATTTATTTCCTAATTTTGGAAGTGCTGTTACCTCAGATACAAACGCCTAGAGCAACCAGAATGTTTTTGCTTTCAAACTTCTGAATCCACCCTTTTGGAGTGACCTACAAGCCATGACATTTTGTTTTAGACAGAGACTAGCTGGTGAACACTGACCTTTCTGTTGAGGGAATCCATGGATCCACAGCTGACTGCTCTGGCCTGTCCACCGTTTGTGTAGAAGTCAGAGATATTAGGGCTACTAAAGATTTTTTCTTCCCATCTACTCTCTTCCACTGTGGAAGTAGACTTGCAGATAGTTTAGTCCATCACCCAGTACCATTTATTTTGTAGAGGTTATCAGACAAAATACGGTGGGTGTTTTTTTTTTTATCTCCTGCTCTGTTTTTGCTAATACTTGGATAGAGAAGACACTATTGTTCACAATACAACACACAAAAAAATCCACCATAGATTCATTTTTAAGTGGTCGGTGCCAGATCGGCTCTAAGCTAGACTTTAGAGGAAGCTGTATGCAGTATGTTTCATTGAGACTGTACTACAGATGTACTTCAAGGCGCACTTCCACAAGGTCCTCCAGCCCAGTAGCAGGTAGATCAGACCCCGTTACCCCCATATCAGAAGTAACTGACTGAAGAGCTGTTGGATGGCTGTCACCCTGGGGAAAAGGTTGCTTCAGCTCACCCCATAGAGGTAAAAGCAATACTCTGCTTCTAGACATTCAAGCAACATCTAAGGCTTCAAAAGCCTCTAAAACTGATCACAAGTGAAGAGCAGGGCCAAGCTTGCAGTACTGCTCCCCAGGACTTCCCAGCACACTGTTTAAGGTTCCCCTCAATTACTTCATGCAAACCTTCTCAGTTTGAGGTTGCAGTTAAGAATCCAACAGCCAGAGGCCTTGTAAGGGTTACAGAGGATACATATGCATAGCTATATTTCTATATCCAGTCTTTAAGAGAGCTTATTAAATATGCATTGGAGACTACACACCCCACCCCACATCTGCCTGCAGTCACTGGAGCCATTCTATTAGTGGCTTTCCAAATTCATAGTTCACACTACAAGTGGTGGGTTGAACAATCATCCAACCAAGCAAACAAACTTGCATTCTTCTCCAACACACACAACTACCCACCTCCCTGGATACATATTTAAATATCAAAGCAGCCTATCCTTTAAAAGTCCTCCAAAAACATGCCATTCTCACATTCTCTCATCTGCAGAGCTGGAGAGACCAAGTGACCATGGCATGTTCATGACATTTTAATATTCTCCAGTTAACATCTATCTGCATGAGAATTTTCAGGCAGGGTCAGAGTTACACACACAGAGCTTTGTTCCACCAGGAATCCATACAATGCTGCCCACAACCTACGTCATACCTTCCACTATTTTTGATAGAACACACTCCAGCATCAACACATCAGGATTCACCTAGCCATTCATATGGTGTGGGATGACAGCTATTTTCTAACCAAGCCTCCGCAGCTTGCCAGTGGGCAGAACTCAGATGGCATTTGACCAAGGACTAAGTCACCCATTTTCCAAGGTAAGCCACAGGACCTCTAGTAGAAGTTTTGCAAACCCTTTTTTCTAAGGGACTGCACTTCTGCCTCACCAGGCAATATTCATGTTGTGCAGACCCCAGTCCTCTGAAGAGATTCTGCTGAACTATGCAGCATCGTCAGCAGCATGGACAGTATCAAGAGCACAGTTTAGAGCAGCTAGTCAAGACATTGCAGCATTGAGTCTTGGATTTCCTGATGTTCTACACCCAAACTCTGATTTGCAGCACAGCTGTCACCTATTGCTGTTCAAAGGTGAAAGCAAAGCTACTCCTATTTCTGAGCACTTGGGCTTCCTTTAGAGGCTCAGCTTCCAACTGCTTTGTTTTCAGAGTCATGTGCCCACAGTTTCTCATTCCCAAAGGGTGCTATACTGGTTCCTAAAGGGACTGGCTTACTTCAGGGTCATCATAACTAACAAGCCTCCCAGGTGAGGTGCACATATAGCAAGGGAGAAACACCTTAAGATGCCTGTGTATTAAAACATCTTAGATAAGTAAACAGTCCATTTTCTAGGAGGAGGAAATAAGAGCAAAGGCTACATCTCAGAGACCATGAACAAGATATGGGAGACCCACAGCAGACAGGAAACCCTGGAAGGGTTGAACAGGGTGGTGCCCAGTGGGGTAGGGACATTCAGTGATGAAGAGTGCCACAGACAGAGCGAGCTCTGGTTGATAGTTAACATCACGCAGAAGCGGATTTCTAGTTCTGCAGTAAAGTGACAACTTGCTGATGTATCTGTCAGTATGAAGAGAGTGAATTCATACTTTCAACTAATAGAAGTCTAATTGCTAGCACTATAGTGCCTCCAAAGGAATCAGCAATGAAAAACCAATCCCCCTCGAGATGCGGGAATCAGTAAACACAAAAATACAAGAATTAATGAATATTTTTTAAGCTTGCTAGAGGAGCTGAAAAGTGGTGTTTTCAAAAATGAGAAAATAAGCTAACAAGACATTAGTATCAGCTGTCAAAAGAGGTTAAAATCATGGGAATGAAGAAAAACAAACAAGGTGTAACCACTACCCGCCCTACCCTTCCTTTAGGAGAAAGGTGCTGTCACCCACAGGTACGGTGTTGATGAACTGATGACAAAGCCAATTAAACTAAAACATCGGTATTTAAAGAAATCCTTTCCTCCCCTCTGCCAAAGCAGATTTGCTAAAGGAAAAGGTCTTCACTTGTTTAAAAGCAACTTGAGCAAAACAGGTCGCATCCTCATACAGCTAGCCTCTGGTGCATTTTGACAATTCTGGTTATAAGCCCTTGCCTGCTGGGGGAAGAATACAGCTCTGTATGGTTATGGCCCTTCCCTACAGTACATTTCTACATCTCTGGTACACTATGTGCTATTTAATACATCCACATAGAACAGTCAGACAAGAGCTACAGCTGAAAATTACTTGAGAAATAGTCGTGTTAATAGAAACCTGCTTCAGATAATTAGTGCTCATTATTTCAAGTTGCCTGTGCCTGTACTGGTCTCCTTACTAGATAGCTGTGTCACACTTGGGCTACATAACTGTCCGCCAGACTCCCATCTTTTACTATTTCAGGTGCAATGACTCAAATACAGAAATATCACATTCATTTTCTGCTGATCACCAGAACTTATTTCCTAAGAGTTACAGTAGAATCTAGTGCACACTCAGTACTTTTGAGACAGTGTTATTTAAATGCCATCATGAAGTATGTAAAAAAACCGTTTTAAGAAAAAGCTCAGAATTCAGTAGGGAAAGCCATTTAAGTTTTTCATATAGAACGGATCTCTCTTCCAAGTGCCTTTCCAGAAGAGGCATCTTATCTGCACAATTTTCATCCCCTAACATCAAGATAGTAGTCATATGTACATTTAAACAAAATGCAGTGGGAAACAGTATTATTGCTTATTATAGCTCTTCAGTCAGCCCTATTAGAAAAAACATCTTAACTTGCCAGAAGCAAGTATTTAATATTTTGTCAGTTACCACCATTCAGGTTGGCTGTTTCTCTACTGTGTACAACAAGTTAAAGACTAGCTACTGAATTCTAAAGAATTATTATATATAGCTAATAGAAATTCAACATGCAAAATGATTCTCCCTCCTCATATAGGGGACACATCAGTAGTCCTTCCCTTGTGCACACTCACTCTTGACCTTTTTCCTCTCCCTGTACTACCATGCAACAGGGAAACATAGCCAGAGGTGCTACCCCGACTCCCTACACACCAGGCCAACCAAGGGGGTGAAGGACTGAACAGCTTCCTTTGCCACCAGCATCTGTGTCTGTGTCACGCTCTGAAGTTTAAGCTAGTGTTTCTCAGTAACTGTAGCTACAGGAGCTGCCTCTTTTGGGGGCTGCAGATTCCCAAGTTTAACACCTGACAGCGATACAAACCAGTGCCCAAACCCCTCTGAGCTAATCCTACACTGCTTACCCTGAACCCAGGACAAAGCCAGTCTGAGATTTCAGTACTTAAGCTTGCTGCTTGATGTATTTTGTGGCCCTATTTGTTTTCCCATTACATTCATTAACTCAGTATGTAATATTTAAGAGATGACATATCCCTTTCCTTTGGGAAAAGAAAAGGCTGAAGTAACACAACATTTCAAATGCGCTGCTAGCAGAAAATCTGACCTAAAGACAGGCTTTTGAACAGCAAGCAGCTGTCTGGTCAGCTAAGGCCCTGGCCATGTTCTGGTGTCAAACAGCATCTCCAGCAGACAAGAACTGGTCTCTTCCAACCCGCAGGCATTTACCTACAGGAAGAGGTATGTCCGCATATGAGGGAAATCTAACTCAGCATGGAATCTGAAACATTTCTAGATAGACAGCTCAAAAGCACTTGGACTGCTGAAAAGCCAACTAGCTTCCAAGTACAAGATACACTGTTCAAAGTTGAGAAGAAACTCACCAACATTTGCCAGCAGTTGCCACCTCATAATAAGGACTGAGAATACAATGGTTTTGAGAAAACATGATTTTCTTACACTTGGCTCTGCTTGCTCCCCATCCCATGCTTGTAGTAAGCCCCTTAAGATGGTCATGCTGAAATACAATCAGCAAATATGCCACAGGTGTGAGCAACGCCTGGAGCAAACATGAAATGGATGGGCACCACTGTGACCTGGAGAGCTTACTCTGGCTCTACAGCAGCCCTGCAGAGCAGGGAGCATCTTTAGCCCAGCCCAGGCTGAGAGGATGTTAGAAGAACAAGACTTGGTTGTAGGTCCACAAAGAGCTGGTGGCAGTAACAACTTCAGTTTGAACCCAGATGCCACCTGATCCAGGCACGTGCTCCTCCAGCTGCAAGGCTATTTTGTAAGAGCTAGCAAGCAGGAGAACTGGCTATTTTGCTTGTTAATCTCATTGCTTGTTACCATGGAGCTCTGTCATGAGTTCAGTGCTCTTCGCCCACGCCATGCACCAAGGAACATTATTACAAGCAAGACCCTTGAAGGACTTATCAGGGACATACTCAGCCCACCCAAGATGCCAACAGCAACTTAAGTTTCCATCAGTAAGCATCACTTAAATTTGAAGAGACCAGGTAGCAAGGGGCAGGGAGGGGGAAGTAAATTTTGCTCATAACAGTGTTTGACACCCACATTCATCCTAGACTGCATAATAAACACTCAGCCATCAGGCCCAGTGCACCTGTGAATGAAAGCGCAGAAGGCAGAGTAGAAGATGATGTGCTTGCTTTACTCAAAAATAGCAGTCGTATACAACAACAACTTGATCACCATACCCAAATGACTAAAGTTTCAGGGAGCACTGAGGGACACTTCTGATGGGGAGGGAAGGAGAAGTAAGACTCAGGACTGCTTTAGTAGGTACAGAACTGCAGTGGGTGACAGTCTTCCCTCTTGCAAAATCCAAAGCCCAGCTCTGTTGGAAGAACCTTGCCCAGCTTTCCAGCATCAGCCAGCTGTGTGCTCCTGGGAAAAGGAGTCTACAGTTGCTGCTCAGAAAGGATTACTCACATCAGCACCTCCTGGTAAGGAATCAGGAGGGTAGAAACCTCTAGCATAGAAGATCTGAGCAGATGTCCCTCATGCTCTAGTACTGGAGATGCGGCATTGAAAAGCAGCAAGGGCAGAAGAGGAACCCCTTGTATGGAGGACACCAAAAGAGCACCACAACTGCTGCTTATTTCTCCATCATTTCCTTCCAGGCTAAGGGATAGTAAGGATTCTCCAGTGCCTATAGGGAGTTCAGATTATTGAAGTTACTAACATGCTACAGCCCTTACACAAATGATGGCCAGAGGAAAAAAACACTTCATGTTCTCTCGGAAAGCTCATTGTGAAGCACCCAGTGATCCACCATATACCTACACCCCTACCTGGGGTGGGCAGGCAGCAAGAGCCTCAGGGCACTCCACACCTCTCCCTCTTGGACCCTAAAATCGAGGGCATACAGCCCCCTGGCAGCAGAGCTAGCCAAAACACACGCACTCGTGCTGGCCATCACATAGCTCATGCACAGATGTCGGACTAGACAAATGTCACTAACCTCTCACAGGAAACATCTCCATTGCAAGGCACTTGCTTTAATAGGTCAGACAAACACACTGCAAAACTGCTGGTAATAGAGAGGCCAAGGAGGAAGTCTCAAGAACCCAGACACTGGTATAACACTGATAAAAATACTTTCAAAACAGTGAAGTCAGCCAACTCTGGCCTTCCATTTAAAGAATCACTAGATCAACACCAGGCTTATTCCTTAAGATACAGACAGTAGGAGATGAAGTTTTTAAAAAGTTGTTGAATCACACCCATTCTTAAAAATAAATCAACTATTAAAAGACACGCTGCTTTAGAGATACGTATTCCTCATTGTCCTAATTACAAAGTTGGCTGAATGCAGCTCTTTGAAAAAATGAAACACTGCTGTTGTCATGCTGTTTCAGCAGGGTGGTGTGTCAGAGGAAGTTCTCCAGCAGACAATGTTCTTTCAGGGTTTGATTGTATATCTAAGGGAGGGCCACATGGCCCATGACCCCTGAAATGCATCCATTAAAGAAAATAGACTCAAGCACACAATCACTTCCATTTGTCTTTTGTGCTATTGTGGTAGATTCAAGAATACTGGGCTATTTAAGCAGGAATGATGTGGGGTCTGTGGAGGTCTGCACAAGAGTGTGGCAAGTCTGAATTAAATCCATCATGTTCTTAGGGGAATTCAACAGGGCTTGATTTTTTAAGGAGACTTTAAAAGGATAATATTCCTCCCAAGACTGCATCTTCGGACAATGTTATTAAGGCTGCCTAACCCTTCCCAGTACTGTTTTCAGTTGCTTATAAGTTCACCGAGTCCTGGCTGTTCAAGATAGGAGTTTGCATGCTAGCCGGCTCTGCCTCAGGCAGAGTTGTTTTGGAACATGTGAGTTCAGCTGCTTCTCAGAAAGCAGCATGGGAATAAACACATTGTTTTGTTCAATTTCTGGTGACTTTTTTTTAAAAGCCTTAGACCCATGATTTAGAACTGGGACTTTAATGAGCAGGGGATAGCTTTTTGTGTCAAATTTAATTTTTGTCATCGCCAAAAATCTAGGCAAATTATAAGCCTTTTGAGGAGAGGAGGAAAGCAACTAAATTGCATATGCTCAACAACCCTTAGACTTTAGAATTTAAGGCTCAGGGGTCTTGGCTTTGCTGAGCAAAATTTGAAGCAGGTATGGGGCAGGCAAGAGGTAACAAGGAATAGGAGCTGATAAACAATAGGCAACAGCAGGAGATCTAAGAGGACTGGTGAATGAAGAAGACTCAAAACATGTTTGAAGCCAGTAAGCTTAACAGCTTAGGAAGACCAAAGAGTTGTAATAAGATGTCAAGACAGTGAGAAACCTTCTACTGGCTCCATTGCAGAACATGTCTTTCTATCTTGGGGAAGCCTCATTTCACTCTCATCAGGAAAGCTTTGTTGGCCAAAGCATATTTTGCATCTCTAGACCCGCTCAACTACAGAAGCCATTTGCTGCTGGAGATCATGATTTTAAGGTGCAGAGCTGCCTAGCGGCTCTGGAAATGCAAACCTGCTGATGGACAACATAGACACCGGAGGCACGTTGAGAAACTTTCACAGTAGCAGGCAGAATTAGCCTCTGCAAGTTTCTTGTTTTGTGAGTGAAAGAGTATAAGTCAGTCTTCAATTACTCGACCATAAAATAGACAGCATTAGTTCCATTATTCTGTGCTTTAGAGCACTGCTCTTTGTGGTCCACATGTTTTTAACTGCTTGGCATGAAGTTGCATCTTGGGTGTTATGCTCAAAGGAAACTGATCTGAAACAGTAGCATTTGCTGAGCCTTATTTCACATTTGTATAACCTTATATCTGATTGTTATTCCATTATTCAGTTATTATTCAGCATTTTAGAACAGAGAGGAAAACCTTGAGCTATGGTCACAGCTTCCCACATCAGGTCAACCACCATACTTACAGACTGCTCCAGAGATTTCCAGCTCTAGCGAGGGATCTACATGGTACCAAGAGACTGAAATAAGTTGTACACAAGCTATGCAGGATGCAGAAGTTATTGGTACAGCTACACAGTTAAGTGCCTGTCCAGCTGAGGTCTACAGCATTCAGATAAAGGATGCGTCTCCAGTCCTAAGGTTACATCAATAACGCATGCATACATTTCAAGCAGCCTGCTGTCACTTTCACATGTATGACAGAGGCTGTATGAAAAGTCAGCACTTGATCTCATCCTCTTCCTCCAAAGAAGCTTCAAACAAGTCATTAACACCTACAACACCCCATGCTTAAAAATGAAGCTCTGCTAATGCAAATGCAAAGGCTTAATGACTGTATTAGAGAGCTTCACCATTTGTTGGTGAAAGACATACATGCTTCTAATCAATGACATCAGATCTTTAAAGCAGAACATACACCCATGACCAGGCGTAACATATCACTTTTCAGTAGACTGGGTTTCCTCAGTTTATCAATCTCACTTTTGAGCTGAAGATGAGGAATTTTACTAAGTGTTTTAAAGTTTGTTAGAAACAAACAACTAGAGGTGCACATATTACACAAGTTTAACCTCAGTTCTGACCCCAGTAGCTCTTTCTTCCCCTCCTTCTATCAGCCCACACTCTTAAGGCCAATTTTATATGCCTTTATCTTGTTTTCTAGCCCTTGCCAGCTTTCCATCCACACAAAGTTTTCCATACCTTATTCAGGGGACAATAAAAGCATATGATAGCATCTGAAGATGAGACAGAAATGGATCTGTTACACGATGTTATTGAATTAACAGACTGCAGAAAGGTAATGAAGCCTCTGCAGAGCAGAAGTCTACCCCTAAATTTTACCTCTTGCAGTTCAGTTTCACCATTTGCAAGTTCACAGAACTTAGCAGCTGTTTACTGAGACTTAAAATTTGAGTGGGATTGCTTTCCTAAATGAGGCTTTTGGATCCCCAAACTAGGTGGAGTCCTCCTTAGCAGTTCTATAATCCTGTGCTTTAAATAGCTGTGTTTTTAGTACAGGGTAAGTTAGAACAATCATTTTCCCAATCTGTTTGTTAGGGGGTGTCACCTCTGTCCTAAAGGTGGCAGACAACTTAGACTAGTTCTGCAAGATCGTCCTCAGGCACTGCAAATCCCTTTTAAAGCCTGCCTTGTAAATTTGAAGTTAGTAAGGCTAGCAGAAAGGTAAAAGGAACCTGAAGATGCTGAGAGAGTACACTGCATCCAGATAAGATGATCTCTTGGCTTTCCAACTACTGATAGTAGCTGGGGTACTACTTTCAATACACAAGCATTTTCAACAAGTGTTATGCTCAGGAGATCCCAAAACCCTATGTCAGCTTCTGTTTCTTAAAAACCCCAATAATCCTATCCTCAAGGAAAATACCAGTTCTTCAGAATCAGCCTTCTAATTAAGTTTTAAGGAGTCTAACATAGGTTCCCTGTGTTCATCACATTTTTCTTCTCCCACTTCAAGCACAGATCAAGTTTGTGTGCTGCTTTGCCCAGAGCACTCAGCTTCATACTCAACATGAAGAACAACCCTACCTCCATGCCTTCAGCCCGGTGAGGGTCACTGCAGCTCACTACTGAGTTTTTCTTACTATAAAGGGAGCAAGAAGCAGACACCAGGTCCTTGTCCTCCAACTGTAGCTTGTTTAGCATCATCTCATTAACTGAGTTTGAACTAGAGGTTTATGACGAAGCTCACTAAACCACACTATGACTTCCTCTGTGCTTGCACAGCAAGATCCTAAGCACACATTGCCTTGCAGGGTGGACAGCTGCAGAGCTATTCCCTTGCTTTCGTGTTTCTTAGAAGTGCACTGCCACCCATCTTAGTGTCCCAGTCACAGGAAGTTCTCAGTCTTGAGAACAACCTCACCCACATCCACTTCCAGTTTTTCTTACACAAACTGATATTACCCTGACAAAGTTGAGAAACCAGTTGACACCATTCTTGGGGGAAGGTTCAGCTCTCAGCCCAGCCTCATTACTTCTGGTTTTACATTTACTTGTGTGCATGCAGAAAGGCTTTGCTTCAGAAGACTTCAGGCAACCCTCTCAAACCTGGAGAGCCTCTTGGGCTTATCCATCTGCCCTCAGATCTCAGAAAACCTGGATGTACCCAGTTTTCATGAAGCAGGGATACAGTGCCCACCAGAATACCCTTTCTCTGAATAGCTTGTTTTCCTGCCAGCCAGCACCCCTCAGTCTGTCTGCACAACTGCTTTGTATACATGCTCCAGGATCAGTCTCAAGTTTATGGGGGAACCCCCACTCCCAACATAACTTTCTGCCCATCTCATCCCAACTGTGCTATACCACAAGCCAGTTTTGCTATCCTGTTACATGTCATCATCCAGCAGGAAATATACCAGCCAAGGGAAGAAGGTCCAGGTGCACAGGAATAAGCAGTTCAGAGTAGAAGTTCTGTCTAGCAGAGGTCCCTCCAGCAAGCATTTATCTAACAAGACTGCAGCAAGCTGAACACTCAGAGGGAGGCCTCCAACCATCCCCTACACATCAAGGAACTAGTGAGAAGAGGGTTAGTTAACTAGTGAGAAGTGGATTAGTTAAAAGTTGCTGCATAATCCAAGCTGGAGAGGACTCTAGCATCTGAGGCTAATGACAGTGGAAAAAAAACAGGCATCTCCTTAAGAAACAGAATAAAACCAAATGATATCTATCCTTGAATCAAAAAAAATTCCTCAGTATACTGCAAGCGAACTTCTTCAGCATGGATGCTGGTTGCAGTATTTCCCTCCTTGTACCCCTTTATGTTTAATTTCTTTGAGAATACCCATCAAGTTTGGCTGTAGCTGGTTGCTAGAAGGAGTACACATGGTACCATTGCATAAAGCCTAGCTTACTTTGGGTGCAGAAAAAAGCTAAAAGCACCATCTATGTCATTATTAGCCTACTTCAAATACCCAGCACAGAGACTACAATAGATATTAGAGTGACAAAATTTGGATGCAGAGAATGCTGGGGCTCAATCAAGTTTGATTCTTCAAGGACTGTGACAGCTCACAGCACATAAGTCCAAGAGAACATTGCTGAGGACAAAGTACTTCCTTCCTTCACAACAACAATTTGCAAAGACTGACATTTATTTTTATTTTGTTTCCAGAATAAAAAGCATCCCTAGGCTGAGCAAGCTGTCAGCTACAAGCCTCCAGGACACAAAGCAGCCATTTCATCTCCACTGCACAGGGCACTGCTGTGCTGTTGTGTTATTACAACTTGCTCTTTAATTCCCCCATTTCAGGGAGTGGGGGAAATGCCAGTGAGCTGATGGGGCCTGAATGGCCCTCCTAGGATGCACATTTACCAACCCTGTATTCTCCTCACTTGACAGTGAGCTCATGAAAAAGCTACTCACATGTATTCATACATGGTCATGTAAGCATACTGGCAGGAGACCAGTCCCAGAACAGCCATCTCTGAAGGATGACCAATACAGCATGCCAGTTGCATGGATCAGGACATGCTCCTCAGATGAAATTGAGGGGTATAGAGCTAACTTTCCTATGAGATTTTCTGCCTTTCAAGAGGAGAATGGCTAATCTGAATGGAAGCCACAACCATGAGAAGATGGGAACCCAGAGATTAAACCAACAGCCCCTAGCATTAGTCCAAGGATCATTTTGCACAAGCCGACGTTAAAAGATACTGATGTACAAGTACATTTGCGTAGATGCATGGAGGCTGGATGTCAGACTCCAGTCTGAGACCTTATCGCAAAGGGATGTCATCATCACCACACCCAGTTGTGTTGGTAGGTGGGACTGGTATCTCCCACCACTTCTCCCTAGGGACCAGCTCTGATCCATTCCCAGGAGCAGAAGAAAACTGTAGCTGAACCCATTGAGGGACAGGAAAAGTAAAATCTGGGTCAGCAGCAATATTGTGTAGACAAAAGGAGACATCAGGAGAAACCAGAAGCAGCTTTGTGCATTAGAGTCCATTGTGATCTGTTTGCAAGGACAGGACCACTCCAACTCCATATGCTAGATGAACAGAAAATCCCAGTGCTCTTACTTTACCTTTGGCTAGGGTGATTTAACCAGATGACATAGGCCTGGTTTTTATAAGCCAGACAGTTGAGAACAGCTTCAGTTGACTTACAGCCTTGTCCAACTGTTTTGATCTATAAAGCATGTTCCTCAGCATGCACTAAACCAGCCAGCCCAGACAGACCCGTTTTGAACCAGCACAGAACTGAATATAGGCAGATATGTTAATGCCTGAACCAGTCTTACCAAAACTGAGTTGGACCTGGAGCAAGAAGTCTGCCTTTCCAACAAAAATAAGCACAGACAAGCTTTAAAAAAAAGGACCTTGTTCATAGGTTCAGACATCATGCTAGGACAAAAACATTTACATAACATCACTGCAATCCTAATGGGATCTCAGATGCAGACAATTGTACTGGAAGTGTCTGTCATGCCAAAGTTACCACTACATCAGGAAATGAAGCAGGGTTGCCACATTAAGGAGCCCAGCCACATACAAAGAAATCCAGGAAATCACCTGAGGAATCCTCTGGTCTCAATGCTTGTGTAGGTGAAAGCCTTCAACTCAAAATTCAACAGGATAATTGCCTGGTGAAGCCAATTGTTTTAGTGCTAAAGCAGCAGCTGGTACATAAAATTTTATGCCTTTCAATTATGACTAATCTGAGAGCTGATACCAAGCTGCAGCCTGCTTGCTGTAGACTTAAATCTTTTGTTTATCACCTTAATGCAAGACAAGAATGAGCCTGAGCATCAGGTCACCTCCCTCACAAGCAAGTGCGTCATCTCTCCTAAAGAAACACAGGAGGAAGCAATTTATTTGGGGAAATGCCAATTTTTAAAGCTATTGAAAGAACATACTGATGCCAGAGATGTGGGGTGGTTATTGTTATTCTTGAAATCTAGGAGTATGCCATCAGCTACCTTCTTGATCCCACAATCCAGAGAAACAGCTAAAGCTGTGGGTTTGCTCATCATGGAAGAGGGCTATCTCGATGAACTTTTCCATTTGACATGGAAACATGAACCAGGTTGCAACAGAGACACTCCCCTCAGACAACCAAGAACCCAAGGTGTTTACCTCCAGGTCAAGGCAAAGTAGTGTCACTACACTTCCTTTGTATATTCATAGCCTAAAATCAAAATAGCAAGATTTAAGCTCCTGTTTGAGTATTGCATAATCTACAGCAGGAAAAGCATTTGAACAGACAACCAGCCTATAAAGCTACCCTGCCCTTGCACAGCACTGCGGTTTTTAACCCTGTCTTAAAAGTAGCAGCTCTACTGGTCCTTAGAAGTCAACAGCAAGAACCAAGTTCAGAGTTGCCAGTCAACAGCTCAACACCTCTTGGACAACACGCTCATCCTGACCTCAGGAACAGCAGTTTCCCCTTGCACCTTCTGCCAGGTGTCCTGAGTATGGAAGCTCTTCCGCAACTTTCTGGCAATTCCTGCCCTGGCAAGACCACACTGGAAAAGTGTCTAGTCCTGAGCTCCCCAATACACACGAGGAGCAAACTGGAGTGAAACCAAAAGGGAAATACCAGAACAACCAGGGGCTGGAGCATAAAGTGTATGAGAAGAGTGGGAAAAGTCTTTTCAGCCTGGAGAAGTGACCGAGGAGGTATCTTGTTGCTGCCTGCAGCAGAAGACAATATTGAAGACACTTCAGAGGTACACAGCAAACAGACAGCCAACATTACCTGCAGAAACGGAAATCCCATCTCAACGTTGAGTATTTCTTTTCCTAGTGACAGTGGTTAAGCACTAGATCAGAACAGCAGAGGTGAGATAGTCTTCCATCCTTGGAAGTACTCAAAGCTTGACTGGACAGAGCTGTTAAAAATCTGCACTAGCTCTTAAGGTTGCTGAGCTTAGAGTCAGGGGTTGGACTGGAGACCTTCCAACCTCATAACATTTTTTTAAAAAGCTAATGCAAGACTTTTGCTCAAGCAAATGAAGAAGTTACAGGCACTCTCTCTTCAGGACAGTAGTCAAACAGAAAGTACAATTCCACTCCAGACTTCTCAATCCTGCACAAATCAAGAATAATCATAGTATAAGAAGCATTATTTATTTCTGCCATACTTGCTGCTGAAAGCACTGGTGAGTCATGTCACAGAATGAGACCAAACAACAGTTCCCTTTCCTGAGGGAATTTTAAAAAAACTGGCCTGAGTTTACCTGGACTGACCTCAAGACAGGTACAGTTATGCAGAACAGGGCTACAGGGATGCTATCAATGGGTTTTGGGCTTTCAGTTGCAAGATGGCCAAGGCAAAGATCTCACATACTTGTTCCCTTTGCATTGGCACTGCAAGAAAGCCATCCTGGGGTGGGTAGCTCTGGAGGTGAGACTGGATTAAGGAAGTTTTGTGTATACTTGCACCACGTAAAACCATTCAAGCACCTCAGCTGAGTCTCAGCACCAGAGATGTCATCAGGTGAAGCATTGCTGGAGCAGAGATCTGCCTGTGGGCAACGCCTCCTGCACAGCTCTCCTGTCCTACAGAGCACAAGCACCACATTTTTCCCCACAAACCGGCTGTCCTCTGCACAGCCTTAGCTATGGAGATGCATGACATAGCACAATTCAGAGGATTCAGACCCCACCAGGGCCACCTCTCATTTGCTGTTGTCTAAACCATGACTCCAGTAACACATTTCTGGAGGTACCTGATGCCAGCACACACAGAAGAGGATGAAGAGACCCACAGCACAGTACTATCTTAGCTTTATCAGACTGGGTCAGCACAAGCTGGCCTCAGTAGTTCAGAGGTTTCATCTTTTTTCCTCCCACAATTTCAACATCCCTCCCCAGTCTTGTAGCAATAGCTGGTCCCACATAGGGAAAGCAGCTATATCTGGCTGAAAGGGAGTATCGTATCTATCCAAACCCTGTCAAACACCCTCTTTTGTCTTATTCCTGTCCTCCTAGCCTCTTAAGAGGGCTACAAAGAGTCACAGCAGCTTGTGTGCTCCTTCCCATGCCAGCTTCTCTGCTCTGAGCAGTTGGAGCAAGTGGCATTTCTGACAGCTGCAGATCACAAGCGTTCCTTGCAAAATTACAGTTTCTAAATGCAGCCAAATCAAAGCAAACCCTGACTTGCCTGCCAGGCGATAGTGATCAGAGACAAAGCACAAACCTCCAAGAGAGCAAGAGCAAGAAGAGTCAGTCCATTTACAGAGAACACAAAGTCATGGGTATTTTCTTTGCTTTTTTTTTTTTAAAAAAAGTTTTTCCACACTCCAAGTTGCAAATCCTCTAATTACAAGCTGCATTACAAGATGCAAGTCTCCAACAAGCAATACTGACAGCAGAGAAGTGTATTCACTTTCACCTTGTCACCTTCCACAGCCTGTAACACTGTTCCTGCTTTGGCTGAGAAGTTCTGGGGAGAGGCTAGCACTACTCAGAAAGGAAACACGAATCTGAAGGAGAGGTTGAGCACCTCAAGTCAAGGTAGACTGTACAAGCAGACTAGCTGCACAGCAGTGGCTTCCCAAAAAGGGATCAAGAAGCATTTGAGCAGCTTCCCCTGCCATGTTGTGCTTATTGAGAAGAACCATTTCCTTTCGTACTGCCGCTATGACCATGCTTTTGCACCAAGAGCCCTCAGCCTCACCTCAAGGCTTTTAACAAGTAAGCAAAGTTTATAGCAGTCCCAAAACACAAATGAAATAGGTCTTTCATTGAAAGAGCTACACACAGGTTAGTACATTTCCTCTGAATTGCCTCTTTTTATGACCTACATTTCACCAAGTCCCTACCAGCAGGAGCACCCATAGCCACCAGTCTCAAGAGCAGTGACGAGGTAACCCCCCTACCCCAGACAAAAGAGTCAGTTGAGATTTCAGCAGCCTCCTGAGGCAAGAGATGAACTGCCCTCTGAAGATGTGCATGGTCACACTGGGAGTGTCACAACTTCGGATCAAAGATCACAAACAGCCACCCAGTTGAGGGTGGCTGTAAACACAGACATGAAACAGAAAAGTGTTAACCAAGGCTAGACTGTGGCTTGTTTTCTGTCCTGGAGCCGCAGTTGACTGGTCTCTTGGGCATTAGTTTACAGCACTACAGTTTGCAAACTGGATGCCAGCAAGAACAGCTAGCTAGGACATGCTGTAGGGCTTCTGGAGCCTACCTATCAGGCTTTATCACCTAAAGGCATCGGGGAGACTGGCTCCCCAGCCAGATGAAGTATGAAACACATCAGCTTCATCCCTCCTCCAGGTGGGAAAGGGACCAAGACATTTCCCCACTGTCATGCAAGTCATTTCAGAAAGCAACAGCAGATTGCATCTGCACCAAGACAGAGCCATTCAAGAGCAAGCAAGGCCTCTTCAGGCTCCAGCTCTCACACGTCCTGGTGTGATCACCCGTCCTTCAGATGGGGAGTTGATGAGACAGGAGTTGTGAAACAGTGTCTCTGTTGTCAACAGATGCCTATTCTCATTTCAATGTGACCTCACCACATCCAAATGGGGATCAGATTCTATCTTCTCAGACTCACCACGGCTGCACATAACTATGTTGGCAAGGGATGGGATGCTGTCAGCACCTCCTATCTCCCGCCTTCATGTGCACTTCAGAGATATGAAGCCGTCTCCAACTGATTTGAGAGGCTATTGAGCAGATATCCTCTGAACCGAGAGAGCCCAGCCCAATTCAAGTTCAGATCTGCATAAGCTAGCAAGCAGTCATGCACACTCAGCCATACCCTGACAGCTCTGAGTGCTTCGCTGCCTTCCCTATTCACAGAATACTCCCTTCTGTAAGAGGCAGTGCATTCAGAGAAGGCATTGTTTGAAGTCTGGCCCTTGATTTTAACTACAGCAGTACGAGGGACCTGTAGAGCAATAAAACAGCACCTATGTTAGAGGCTACTTGTTAAATTCATCTTGACCCAGTCTTTCCCACACAGGGCAAAACACTGAGGTCGTTACCTGTAACGTGATCAGAGCAATCACTGTGACTAAGAAGCAGGGGCTCCCCTGCAGGGCACATCTCATGCAGTCATCTACTAGAGGAGCAGGCGGAGTATCAAAGTATGGGAAAATGAGGATTTGGCCTAGCAAATCTTTTCAAGCAAAAATGCTTCAGCAGCCCAGGCTAGAATAGGAGCACAAGACATCCAGTTGCCTTTTCCAAGCTTGGGATGTAGAAAGAAGTCTCATGGTCTGGGAGGGGGGAGTAAACTAGACTTGAGATCACTAGCCCGAACATTGCTGACCAATTTAGAGGCAGCTGTAAATCTTAAGTCCATTTTTAGTTTGTGTGAAGATACAGGTCATGTAAAATTTGCTGAATTGCTGAACAGAGACAGCCCCTGGTGCAGCAGTCCTGGAAATCAGAACTGATGCAGCACAGGACAGGATGGCTTCATTAGGTACATGCAGGGGAAGAAGCCCACCTCCCGACTCACTTCCACTGAGCACTGTTTAGCTCAGCGGGTGGCTTTTACTTTGGATGCGCAGCAGATGCACAGCTCAATGTGCCACCTACACCAGGGCTCCCAAAGCTCGGGGGGATCAGCAACAAGTCTGACAGCAACAAAAAGCAACTTCCCATTACATTTTTCTCTACTAGATAGATTTTTAGCACTTCCTCCTTAGAGGACACAACAGATCCTGCTATCTACAAAGGTGGCTAAGCTTTTTATTTTTTAGAAAGGAGGAACAAAGGTAGATCTCTAGAAGCTTACTGATACTCCCTTCAACCCCCATCAACACTGGTCCAGTGTGCCAAAGTCCAGATAAGCTGGCCTTTTCACCTCAGCAGTGGCTGGGGAGGTGAAGCTCAGCAGCTGCACTACTTTTGGCAGGAAACTCCTTCCAGAGGAAGAGACAGCTTGAAGGCAATTACCATCTTCTTAAGATGGATACAGACACATGCACTGTTTCACAACCATTAAGAAAAAATGTTTCCCTTCACTAAGTCATCCTCCCTGCTTCATAGGTTGTGCATTAGCTGCATCCTTTAGGTGACGTTTCACTTAACAGAGCAGAGCAAGGATAACATCTCTGGCAGGGTCTATTATCCTCAACTAAACAAAAAAAAAAGCACTGCCGAGATCTGGAAACAAAAAATAAACATTTTCCCCCAGCTAGCTAAGAAGCCAAGATGTACAAGCAGAGCAAGCTCGAAGCCCACTACTTGCTAGACACACTTGCCAATAGCTCACGCAGAAGGAAGAGCAAAGACAAGGTTAGGAGCTGCATTCCATTAGTCATTTATATTTGCACCCACCTTTGGCCTATGGACTGCCTTGGCCAACTGCAGACAGAAGCTGGCGGTACGAAGCTCTTGCTGATACCAGCTGCGGACCACAAGCCTCTACCCAATTTGACTTTGCTAACTGCAACTTTGTAAAACCGTGGCCAACAGCAACCTGTGTACCTTTTAATTTTGTAATAGAAATGCTTGCTGTATTCCACAGTACAAAGATTTCAGCCACGATTAACATGAATCAACAGCAGCAACAGAGCAAACAAAGCTGAAAAGCACATTTTTCAGTCTTCTCAGATTCAACAACTGCTCTCAGTTTACATAGCAATTATTCAAATTTCATTTGTCATGCTGAAAAGCAGCAAGAAAAAGAAACAAGCTGGGTGCTTGCTCTCCACACTAGGTGCAGACCAGCTCTCCCCATGAGCCTTCCCATCAGGATTTGAAACTCAGCTAGCTCCAAAATCCAATTTCAGAGCAATTTCCATATGCTGTGTTAGTGTATAATCTGTGCAGCATCATTAAGAGGAAGACATGAGTTTATTTTCTCTTGAAGTTGGGAATATATTTTCCTACTAGATGAGTTTTGATATCATGCTTAGCAGGGAACCAGAGATAAGCCGTGTGCCGGGTGAGAGATTTGATGTTTTTGTAAAGCATCTTTCACAAAGCAGCAAGGCAGATGTTTAAACAGGAAGTGTTTATTGACTCTATGCTCACTTCATAAAACATTTACATGGGTAAGAGGAGAAACAGGAGCTCCCAACAACTCAGCCTGGATCTCAGTTCAAACAACGAGTTCATGCATTGTTCTAGCACAGGAGTGACCTCAAGCATTGAGCAGGCTGAGCTTTAGAGCTGCAATACGCTCCTGGAAGACCTAAAACAAAACAGAGCTGTCCTAGTCAGGGCTTCTTGCACTCAGCCATGAGAGCAGCAATCTGCAGCTATCTTTTCAACAACTTAAATCAGTATGGAAAAAGTCTGTGCCATCACCACAGTATTAAAGTGGTGTGCAGATGTTACAAAACAAATGCACAGAAAATAAAGACCTTCTGGTGCAGGTGGACTGAGAAGCAGCAAAGCAGATCCATGAGGATCTACCGGTTCCTTCGCAGCCTCCCAAGCCCTCATCACACCAGCCTCTGGCCCTTGCACCATTCTGAGTCATGCTGCCAGCAATGCCCTGCAACATGGGGCTGTGTGCTGGGCAACTGAAAGCAGCGCTTGTTGCAGGCATGTGCTCTACCATCCTCAGACAACCAGCATCCTCCAGCCCCACATCAGGAGCTGTCAAGCACACAAGAATTAGGAAAGCAACACTTGAATCAGCTTTTTGAAGAATCCCACGTCCAGTTAAGCATTCGCATGTCTCATTGCATGAACTTCTTAGTTCAAAGCAGTTCAAATGCAAGTTCAATTTCAGCTGGTATTTAATGAGTCAGGAAAGTCAGCACACATCAGAGCTCACAGGAGTTCCAGGCTAGTGGTACAGACACCACAGCCATTAACACATGAGCCGGCTGCCGCTGCTGCAAGAGCTGCAGATCACTCAGCTCTCAAGTCTCTCATCCATCCATCTGAGAACAAGAGGTTACTTAGACACAGAAGCAGCAGTTCTCTTGCTGTGACATCAATCATTCATTTGCGGATTTTGAAAGCTTCAGAGGAAAGGCTAAGCCTCGGCTTTCTTCTGCCCTATAACAAAACCAGGAAGGCAATCAGAGCCAGTTGTCACACAGTTCAGCGCGTGGGTCAGCTCCACACTCAACTGGCAGAGGTTGGATCCTCAACTGGCATTCACCAGCAAGACACCTGCCAACCAGGATTCTGAAGCTTCACAGCCTTCAGCCTCCTTATTTCACTGCTTCTCATTTTGCCTGACAGCCTGGATAGGAAAATCACCCCTCATCCTCTCCTACTAAAAAAATCCTCTTAATATGGATACAGTAGCCCTGTGCTACAAGCTATGGTGACTTTTTCATTACCAGTTGTGTTGTGTTTTAAAAAAGGTACCATGAAACCAACTGTGAATATAGAAAGCCCAGACATGTAGTTATTCTTAACTTGACAAAGGAGATATTCCTTACTGGCATCAAGCTGAGCTACTGGCTCCCAGTCTGGCAAGGAAGTGTGGAAATATCCAAATCTAATTGAAGGCATTTCCCATGAAATATGGGATTCTAGGAAATGCTTAAGATGCTCTTGCCTACCACACGAATCACATCCCTACCTCCTTCTGAGGCTGCTGACAGAAGCCACATATCAGATCCCTCTTTGTTACAATTAAATTAAGCAACAAGCCTGATTTTATTAACATGAGGATGTTAGCGATCAAGATGTTCTCACAGCAGGAGCAGTGAGTCCTGACCAGTCCTTCAGCTAACATGCTCAGACATGCTGCATTGCCACTGTAGGAGCAAGGCAGCACGAGTGCAGCCCACAGGAGGAAAGTTACCATCCATAGGCATATGCTGCACATGCCAGGAAAGGATGTTTAAGACTGAATACCTATAGGCTATTTTAGATTGGTCTTACAGGCGGCACTCATAGCTACCATGTGTTATTAATATACCCCTTGCCTAGATGGATACAGCCACAAGCCTTAACACACCCATGTCAACATGCATTACGCTTTTAAAAACACATTCATTTCTTTATAACCCAGTGCAGATTTCTGCATTTTGTTCTATTCATTAGCTGCGAATTGTTAAGGAAGCACTCCTATGGTCAAACAGAGATAAAAACAATGCGTGACATCTGGAGACTTGGGCCTTAATTCCATTTATGGGAACAGCTGATGTCATTTTTTTTTGTTCTGGGAACATATATCCATTTGTTCCAACTACATAGAACTTTTAGAAAGAGCCACACAAAGATCAGAAAACTCCAAACATGAGAATGACTCAGCCCCTTGCCAGGGCTTAGGGGGAGATGTGCAAAGGGCTCCCTCCAAGCTCCAGCAGACCTTTCAAGCTGCTCTACCATATTATTTACATGGCAGATCCAATTCTCAACAGCACTACATCTTGTCTACACACCAGGCATGTGGCTGGAGGCTCCTACACCCATATTGCTTCCTCACTGAGGAGGAACCCACACACTGGTGCTATACAGCCAAAACACTAGGTCCTTCTATCTCTATTGAGTAGGTTGGCAGAGCTCAGCAGGTGCCAGCTGCAACAACCTGCAACACATCAACCTTTCTTCCATAAAAGAAATAGCTCCCTCTTTGAGAATACTTGCTTGAAGGAAAAAAGCCATTGAGGCAACTGAACTCACTTCTCTTCATGATGAAGAGAGTAGCATGTGGCTTGTTCCTCCCCACCCACTCCAAGAACCATCTATCTGAGGTCTCACAACAACATTTACCATTCCACCTTTACCCAGACAGGCCACAGGTGGGTGCTTCACACTTATTCCCAGGGCAAGACATCCTGTCCCAGTTCTCTCCAAGCTGATGTCAAGCTGCCATGCAATATCTCAAGGGATAACTGCAGATGTCAAGCAGACATCAAGTCATCTTGGCTGAAAGATAAATACTAGTCCTAGGCACTGTTTCTATATGATGGGAGCCTCACCTGTCTTCTGCAATGGTGAAGTTCTGTCCCTTACTCACAAAAAGCAGCCTTTGGCTGGCTGAAGTTCATCCCATCTCCCCTGTCTGTCCTGTCCCTCATGAACTCCTACATTCACATGTTTTATGGTTGAGGATATCAGCATGTCCCTTACCTCTATTTCTGCCATGATCATACAACTGGGATAATTATGTTATCCACTACTTCACCTGCTTTTGACTCTGTTTTCTGCTGGGAGAGCAAACCTGAACAGTTCTACACCAATGCCAGCAAGTTATGGGACCAAAGAAGGGCTTGGCAAAGCAGCTTGCCCCAGCTCTCTCTGGGCAAGGCTTTAGCCAAGTCATACGTGCACACACATGCATGAAGTAGAAGCTTTTGGCAGGTGACTGTAGCTGCTGTATCCTCTAAGGCACTAACTAGAGAGTAGTATTTTGGATTCGTCACAGGGATGAAGTGCTGAAGGCCTGATTGCACAGTAATGCAGATTAGAGGGTTCATAGCACCCACCCTCAGTCCTGCCAGCAGAATCCTTTCCTGGGTTTGCAATTCAGAAAGAAATTGAGAAGCCAGCTCCAATTTCCTCTTTGCTGATGAGTTTTGCAGAAAGCTTCAGTCTTGGGGATTAAAGACTTCTCTTACTAGAAATAATAATTACAGAAGTATTTGAAATGTCATTGCTGGATAAAGTGGAACCTGAATGCCTTTTGGAAAATATAAACCCTTTGGAAAAATAAAACTACCTTTGAATATCCTTTCTGCCTTTGCAGGAAAAGCAGTCCAGCTGGGCACACTGAATTAGAAGATTCCCAATCACTGCTTCCCTAAAGAGGGCTCTTCTGTAAGAACCAATTGACTTATGAAAGTGAAATGTCTCCTCCACTCCCCAGAGTCTCTGCTGGGGGCTCCCATGTGACTCCCACCCACCACTAGGTCCATGGGGACAGCACAAGGCATCACAGGAGACATTCATCAGGAGGGAGCTTCCTTCAGAGGAAGCAACAGTGGCCATCGGCTTCTGAACTGTAGCTCCCATTCACCGCAAGGCAGGGAGACAATTTAATATGCTGGGTCAGTTCCATATCTCACAGCTGTTCAGCAAATTAGGTTATAGCTTTGAAGATTAAACTGTAGGGAAGTTCAGTTTCACATTTTCTCCCAGGGCCATGCAGAGAGAAGATTTACAGATCCTGGGAGGACGGTTAGCTGTTCTGAAGCCTATCCTCAACAAGAGCAGGGACCAGATCAAGTGCCACTTTTCACAGCAGTTGTGCTGGAATCAAGTCCTAAGCAGCAGAAACAGGTAAGGGATGGCTAGTTTGCAGAATATGTCTGAACCCCAGAGCAAAAGTGACACACAGCTGCATGCAGCAGACAACTGAATTACCTCCTGTTATAAACCACACCTGAGCCTCGCACACAAAATTCCCTACTAGCCACAACACATCCTTTTATATAGGTTCACTGTCAGCTGTGGGGTGTGCTCCTCTCTCTCCCCACAAAAATCATGCCTTGACATAGGAGTTAAACACAGGCAAAGCCCATTAATAGTCAAGCCATGCAACCAAGACAAAGGCATCTCACCCCTCAGTGGAGGATAAAGGGAGGAAGATGTTACCATACAGCCTATTCCACATAGGAGAACATCATGTCAGCAAGACATCTCAGAAGAGAACTTTGCCACCCAAAAGGCTGTTCCCATTTCCTCACAGCATCGGCACCTGGAGTGGATTTTCCTAGGCATCTAATTTCATGCCCTGAAACATTCTACATTCAGCTCATCCTCAGCTACCTGTATCTCATACTTAATGCCTTGGTTGAAGAAGGGACCAGACATTCAATACCCTTCATGTCTCTTACACACAAGTTCCCACCTGGTGGCTACCCACATCCCTTATTCCTTCACTTCAGGAGCAACCTGGTCCATCAAGGTCTACCCAGAAGAAACAGCAAGTACAGGAAGATAAATCATTTCTGGGACAACAGAAGTCTTCCCATTGCCCCACTACCAGCAACCCTTCAAAGCCAGAAGTAACACACATGGCCCAAAGGCTGCTCTCATAAGTGGATGAGGGAACAACCATTGCACAGGGGCCATCCCCCACACAGTCCCCAGAGGGAGTTGGGCCCAGTTGCTCGATGCAGCATTACACAGCTCATGGCCTTACGCCTGCTGACAAAGGACTCACAGCTCCTTCCACACTGAATTTATTCCATCCTCTTCCAGCCCAGGCTCTCATTAGGAATTAAGTAAAAGTGCCTAGGCACTGTCATTGCCTAGTCTCCTACCCATACACTTAGCTACTCCTGGGAAGGAAATCCCACTGCATTAGCTCAAATAGCTCATATATCACCCTGTCCACAAGCTTACACTACCACAGGAGGCAAAAGGAGTTTTCTTGGCTGTTCCTGTGAACAACAGCAAGTTTTCTTCCCAGCAGCTATTGGCAGTAGCTGCTGTTCCTCCTGAAGATGCTACTGCTTAAGGGAGAAAAGATGCATCCTTTCATCACCTTGGCTTCCCCACTACCCAAGCTGTGGTTTAGTCTCTCTGCCAATATCATCTACGAGCTAAAAGTCGCAGCATGCATGAAATTTTTTTTAAATAATCAAGCAAGCAAACAGCAACTTGTATTGGAAGACTTTTCAAGCAGTGCCCACCATGCATCAGCCTTTGCATTCAAGGGAAAGAAGGCTTATTTCTCACCTCTGCCCCTTCCATTATCTCACATAGCCTACAGCTTTACTCATTCACCCTCCTCCCTCTGCAGTGAGGTCTCTACAGTCATCACCACTAAGCATTGTTTTTCCTCAGGAAAGGAAACAGAGGGCCAGAACTCCACAAGAACAGATTTAAGAAAAAAAAAAACTCATAACCATCCAGACCAAGAAATCCAAACCCCAGAACTTCATAAACCAGATGCCTCTTAACCCAGCCCTTCAGCAGCAATCTGCTTTGTCTGCTTTACCCACCCCAGACAAAGCCCAACCACTAGTGCTCTGCATTTCCTACATTGGCTCCCTTTACTTCAAGCATCCACACACAAATAAATAAACAAAGAAGTAAAAAGAGAAAGCAGGAGAACACAAAAATCACAGCTTACCTTGCTGGACAGAAAGTACATTCCCATTATCTGGGGTCTTTGACTCATCTTTCATCTTCCCAGGATGCAGGGGATAGAGGGCACAGCTCTCTCCCTCTCCTCCCTTCCTGCTGGCTCTTGCAGGGACTAACTCCATTCATCACCCCCACAGCAAACCCTGGAAGAGCAGCTCCTCTCCACCACTGGGAAGAGAAGAGGGCACACAAGGAGGAGACCAGGTTCTCTAATGAGGGTGGGGAGGAAGACGACCTCCCCGCCCACCCTAGCCTTTGCTGTCAGCTGTTCCCTATAGGCTCATTTACACTTTGGGGGCACTCCTCAGCTCACTGGGTTGAAGCCCAAGGGTCCAACAGCCAAGGCTTGACCCACTTAGGGAACTAAACACTGTCTGCCCAGGCTGCTAGGCAGTATTTCTCCTCTAGGCAGGAAGATGGGTCAAGGAGGGGTAGCTGGAGATGCATAGCTTGGTGGCCTGTTCATGGCAGGGGCAATGGTGAAGGTTTAATTACTGCTTCCTAGAATCTTCCTGAGAGCTGAAAACACAGCTGCTGCTGGGGTGGGACAGGGGTTGCACAGGTGATGCTGGGCAGCCTGATGGGGAACCTGGTTCACCTGGGGAGAGGGGCTGCCTCCCAGGCAGGAAAGGGCTTTCCCAAAAGCTCCTCCCGGTAGACAATCCTAGGGACTGGGAAGACTTAGAGCAGTCAGGGTGAGGGACAAGCAAGGTGAAAGGCCTCCAAAAGAATAGGGATTTGTGTCTGTGAGTTGTTTTGGGGACTGTCTGATTGGGAGAGCTTGAAGTATAGGGCTAACCTTGCTTTTGGTTCTTTTTCGCTCCCCTGCTTTTTCACTGTTATCCTCAAGGTGTGTTTTTATGGGAGGTAACTAGGGTTTCTGACAGAATCCCACACTTCCGATACTTCTTCAAAATAATTGCTTGTTCTAGTGTCAGAGCACTTTGCTTTGTACTTTGTCACATTACTGGGCTCCTGATAACTATGGCGGAAAATTGTGAGCAGCCTTTTGGGAGAAAAAAAAATATTACCAGCTGGTCAGTATTATTAGAGACTCTATATCTCAGGTAGATTTAAGGCTTTAATCCCAATTTCTGAGGAGAGAATAAAATATACACACAAACCCCTACACAAGTGACAGTAAATGATGCTTGATCTTGTTCTTTTGCGTTATGTGACCTAAGGCTGCGTCACACAGCCCTCATGTTACCAGGTGCAAATGTTCATCACCTGTTCCTTACATTGGGTCTGTAAAAATAAGTGAAAAATTTCTTTAAAGTTGTAAAGTTGTGGGCTTTGCTGCAACTGTATTTTATTGTCTTTTCATTTTGGTCTGCTCAAGTACTGCTATCAGGGATTCCTCCTCCTATTGGAGGAGGGATGTCACTAGATGGGAAGTTATTTGCTCTTTCTTTTTATTCCTCCTTGCTTGCTGTGAAGTTGGTGGTCTTATTGAAAGCCCATCATTCAAGTTTTGCTCTGAAGATGATGTGACTTTTCTTGTAGAGCAAACTCCATGGTGGTTGTTATACGGTAGTACATATGGTCTTACAAGAAGCTCTGAAATGAGGGGATAATGTTTTTGTCCATGTGTACAGCTGCTGCAGTGAGCCTGGGAGATTAGAGGAGTTCCATTTGAGCCCCTGCTTTCTGCAGGTGACTCCTTTTTGTGGCAAGTTGCAGCAGGGACTGACCCCTGCCTTGACAAGCACTGTGCCCTGACTGTGCATCTCTACCCTGCTGCCCAGGAATGGAGAGGGGATATCCTCCAACCCATTTGCTTTGCAAAATAACTCTTAGTTAATGAAATGCAAGCATTCCACTGTGAAAATAGTTTCCACCCAGCATGGAAATTACCTCAGCTCTCAAACATGTTGCCGTGACAGCTAGGTTATACTATACATCATAAATGGTGCCAGCATTTTGCAGCGGTGTGATTGGACTCAAATCAGAGATCAGGTCACCCATCAAGAGGGATTTCCTCTGGCTGGCCTCATTTACAAGCACTGATTGGGATCTGTCTTGCAGTTTTTGATAGTAACATCAGTAACTTCCCCAAGATGTTATTAACACAAAAGAAGAAGCATCTTTGTTTCAAGAGCCTCTTCAATGAGGACATGTGGTGTCTCAGGAAGGCAGGATGACACAGTCACACACGTCTCACTGGCTGAGCACCTGAGCTGTTCTTGCATGAGCACCTACACCCAGAGCAGCATCTGGCATCCTTAATCCTACTTTCTCACATAAACTGTAATGAAAAACAAAAAATAACTTAACAGAGATGTCTGCTTTCCTACAGGTTTTGCAAGGGGGTGTCCACATGGATGTGAGAATTGCTGTGGGAGGAAGGGTGGGTGGGAGATTTCTAAAGTCTCTCTCCTCTGCTCAGCCGTCTGTTTTCATCAAACTAGTGGGGAATTAGTAGTTTTGTGTCCCTGTCAGGTTAAAATTGGCCAAGGGTGTAAAAAGTTACTCCAAGGAGGAGGGGGAAGAAGTAACATGCACACGAACACAGGATGTTCCTGTATATCCCATTCCATTAGAAAAGTAGGCTAATCATGGTTCCTGTTTTCCATTTTTGAGACCAGAAACAGCAATGTTTCCCACTGCCTGAGAAACTATAGTTGCTTGCTCCTGCAGCGCAGAGGAGAAATACCATTGCAGCAGAGAAAAGAGTTAAGTGGAGGTGTGTTTGGCACCTTCAGCAGTCACAGACACAGCTCAGATCCAGTCCTCCTCTCTGCAGGGACTTTGCCATCTTGCAACATGTTCTGCTGCGGCTGATACTGTCCTCACAGTGATGTAATCCAAAAGTAAGGCAGATTTTATGTTCGTTATTCTTTTTTCTTTTTTTTTTTTTTTTTTTTCCAGGTCCAAAGGATTTGGCTAGTTCCACTCAAATCCATGATCAGGGAAACAATATACTGTTTCTTTATTACCAAGGAAGGAGAGAAACAAGTAGAGGATTTTTATTTTATTTTATTTTCCTAAAAGCGATTTTCCTAAGGAAATGAGGCTTATTACATTAAGCTGTGTGTGGAGGGGAATTACACTGTTAGAGAATGACCTCTGCTCAATATGCCACATGTTTGCGGTGAAGTCTGGGAGCATATGGTCAAGATCTGAGGATGAGAGCAGACAGGGATTCATTTTCTCTCCCTTCCAGTTGAAGATCTGGGGGATAGAGCCTGAGGATATGGAGCCAAAGTTGGCTGAAACTTACAGTTTCAAAACAAACGGTCCTTATAGCCAAATGGGGATGAACAAGATGCTGAGGAGCTCAAATCTTTTATAGACCCTAGAGAATCCACACAGTGCGACATCGTTATGAATTACAGGAAAAGTTTCCACTGGATTCCTTGTATAGTTGGACATGAGAAGTCAGCCATGAGACACTAACCCATATGATGAGGACAGACGTTAATCTTCCTGTTGTTCCCTGAACTCCTCATTTTCATCTTCAGTTTCACCATACAGCTCTGGAATGAGTAAATTCAGGTAGATAACAGAAGGATAAGCACTTGAGCACTTAAGAGCAATGCACATTTACAATAACTGAATCATATAATAGCTACCCATGCATCCAAGGCCATAATCTCAAATGGCAGCAGAAGAAGACAAGTTAATAATAGTCATTGTTACATGATTAAATTAGGTAGACAGGAATAATTTTTGCAGGATTCATAATGGTTTTAATGATATTATTTAGTTACCAAGAACAATATATCTTCTCTATTCATGAGTTCCTGGAAATCAAGGACGTTGAGCTGTAAAATATGTTTTTAAAGACAGAGTTGCAAGCTACAGCCTCTCTGGAAGTTAGTTATATACTATATTGCAGTCCTACAGCTATTGAATTGTGCTTAGGCAGAAAGCAGGATGTCTTGATGGCCTGGAGCAAGACTTGAATGGGAATACTGTGCCTGTGCATGACATTTGGGGCAAGTTTGGCTTTAGGCAGGCTCCATGGAGGGATTTCAGACTGGGTCAAAGCTCGGAGATCCCTTGCATCCACCTCGCTGTCATTGCTTTAGCGGAAGTGGTACTGTCATGGCATGGTTTGATATTGATATCCTGCTCCATGTTTGCACCGTATCCTTGACCCATTCACCTGCTGACCAGTCCACAGGTAGTCTGTGTCTCCCAGGACATAATGTGGCTGTGTGCCTCTCAGAATACCCTGCCCAACATATCTTCTTGGCTGATGTGGTGGCAAGTTGGGCTCAAGGTTGGAGGTGAGAGAGGAGCATGAAGCATACAAACTGGACTGGCTCTGGACCACCAGAAATGGGACGTGCTGAGTACACTGCACCATCTAAAACATCTCCTGTGAATTGTCAACACAGACATTTTCCTAGAGAATATGTTTGGTTTTGTAGTGTATATTCTTTAGGAACCACAAAAAGTACACAGAAAATCTCCAGCTGTGGTGATGCTGTAGTGTCACGTTCCTGGCATTTGTCCCTGTCTTCACACTGCTGGGAGTTATTTCACAGGGTTTATTAAGCAGCTTATTATGCAGTGTGGAAATGCAAACTGAAATCAGGGAGGCATACAACAATAACAAAAAAACGGACCTTGAAACATATTGAAACAGGTCTGATAGTTTTTCCTTCATGTTGGTCCCAGTGAGAGCCTGAATTCCTGATTGGCTTGAGCTGGACTGCACAAGTAGATACACAAGGTGCTTGTTGCTCCACCAATGTGAGTCCAGTGGGGTGAAAGATGAGGAAAAGCAAGTGGGAAGCAGAACAGAAACCCCAGAAGAATAGCTCAACATGTCCCTCTGGCAAGGGATCAACTCATGTCCCTTGATAAGACAACCAGGTCAACGTTGCGACCTAATTATCAAGAGGCCAAGCCAACATTTGTGCTGAAAGACCAGGATTATGCAGGCGAATTTACAGTGCAGATGGTAAATAGATATGGTTAAGCAGCTGAGCACCCATAGTTGAAGAAAGCAGTTGGAGGGAGACAAAAGCTACAAGGTTAATGACTAGCAAGGAGCACAGGAGACATGTGCCCTGACTTTGGAGTACAGAAACAGTCTCTCCATGAGGTTTGGAGAAACGGTGAATGACAGAAATACCTGTGGATCCTAAACTCTTCCTTTCATCACCTTTTAGTATAAATACATTTTGATAACATTTGTCCCATTTAGCAGCCTGGTCAAGACCGTGAGTGAAAAAAACCGCCTTTGAGCTCTTCTTGTAAACGCATACCTTCTCCCAGGAGTGAAATGAATTTGCTTTTGTTGTATTAACCGGAATAGACGTTCTCTCACAAAACAAGTCTGCTGACTGAATGCGTCAGCATGGACATCTCCTCATGCCAGCCTTCACTGGCAATAGGAAAGAAGGTCATATGAGGCATTATGTAGATTTGTCATCAACTTTTAATTAGGATAACTGTTTTCTTAATTCCATGATTAGATTTGAGCATATAATTCCAAAGCTGTGTACAACAGGAAAAAAATATCAAAGGGAGGAAGTCACAGTGAACATGTTCTTGACAACATCTGCAGATGTCTGTTACACAAGAGGGTGTAACCCTCTCCTGGTGTCACCTGCAGAAGCTCGTGAAGTAAAGGATGAGTTCCCATCTGGCAGTTCGCAAATTCAGGATGCCCTGACATTGATAATTAATTGTGAATCAAGGTTACAACACGAACTGTGGGGTGACTTTTTATCTGAATTCAGCCAAAAAGTCTTCATATTCTCAGGGGCCAAGAGATTTGTCACTGAGAAAAGCAGAAATAACTGCAGTTGTTAACTGCAAAGTCCTTGCAGCGTCATCCAAACTGAGCAATTTCAGCAGTGTTTCTTTTTGAATGAGTAACATTATTTAACTTTTACACTTTAAGAGCTTCCCTTTTGCCCATATATATATTTTAGGGAAGATAAAATCATTTACAAGGAGACAACAGTCAGCACATGCTGGTGTGAATGGCTCTGTGCTAATTCTGCCTGATTTCACCAGGGCTGTTTGAAATGTTAGTACTGGAGAAGGCAATGAAAAGTGAAGGCTGTCATCTCAGAGGGGGTCATAAGGTAGCTGTTGCAGGCAGAAACGGGTTGTGGAATGTTGGCAAATATCACATGGCATCTCATCCCACACTTGCCCCATGCTGGAGTGAATCGGGGACATCGTTGGAGCTGAACTTCCAACCTCAACTCTGCAGCTGCGTGCTCCGTGACTGATCCCTCTCTCGTGCTGAATGAATGTTATCATGCATTGGGTTTATTAAGCATTATTAAAAGAAGCCACTGAGGGAAAAAAAAAAAAAAAGAAGCACAAGAAAGAAGAATTTGACATGCAAATTTGGATCTGCCATTGCAGTCCCTACTTGAGAAACGCTCAAAGAGGCAGCTAAAAACCCTTCAGGTATCAATGACAAAAGCTCTTTTGTGATGTCCCAGAAAGCAGTGACCACAAAAAATGTTACATAAGGTTGAGAAATCTGACAGCATTTCTGTTTGATGGCTTATTAATCTTCTTGCAAACAATAATCGCATTCCATTTCTCTCCACTGCTTTTCTGTCTCTATTAAGGCACTTACTATGGTCTCCTTATCTTTCCTTTTAATTTCTGAAATAACATATATCAATCTGATTAGCAAATAAAAGGAAGTGTTGTCCCATGGGGATGGAAGACAGCAGCGAACATCTCCAGCATGTGCTCTGGTGATCTCCTAGCAGGTTAGCACAACCAGGTCTGAAGTCTACTGGACCCCACAAGGTCTTTCTATAGACTTTGGCATGCTTTCATTGAGGCCTCAGGAGAATGAAAAATAACTGCCCAGTGATACCTGATCACTCAGCTACAGTGAGTTAGAGGAGTGAAAACATTTTCTTAAGTCAAAAGACCAAGTTTGTATTTGCTTTACATAATCAAGAAACCTGGTAACAAATCCCTCGTTTGAACTAATCTGAAGCAATCGGCCCTCATGACTGTAATCTGATCTTGGATAAATCTAGAGCTTGCTCAGTGATTTTACTGGCGTTAAGTCGTTTTCTGGAGTTTGATGTCCATTAGCTCCTCAAAGGCACGGGATCAAACCTCACCTTGCAGTTGTGGCCTACTGTGCCACTACTTTTCAATGAACAGGATTTTTGTAGTGCTCGCTTCTGTGCTGAGTGGGAGGATGCTTTGCTGAGATAATCAGTTTTTGCCCTTCTTCCGCTTGCTTTCTACTAGCTCTGGTAGGAAACACCTAGGAGAAAAGAGCTGGCTCCCTCACCTCCCAGTAATGGCCTAAAATGACTAAAAGCAACTTAAGTTGAAGGGAAAATACTTTGCAGCATATACTGTCCCTTCAAACTATGGCTCCCCTGTTGTTTGTAGGACAGTTGCATCCCTCCTTTCTGGCACTTGGAAAGAGCAAAGGACAAGTTGTTGTTCAATACCAACACACAAAACCATCCTTTTTTACCTCCCCATCACTTCATGACCTCCTCCATGGCCCTCATGAGCTTAGCCTTCTTTTTTTGCGCAGGGCAAAGCTATCTTCTTAAGCAGGAGAATGATTTCTGTCATGATTCACACATAGATGGAGGTCACAGCGTCTAATGTAGTGCCCACCCCACTGCCTCTGAAGCACAGCAGGAACCACACAGTGTCTAGGAAACAGTATCTCCACCCCCTAATTCTGAAGCCATCTCAAACGGAAAATCACAAACGCCATAATGAATAACCACAGGGCTGAGGAAACCTCCCAGTGGAGGCAGGCTCCACTGCTTGTTAATTAGCCCAATCATTAGGGTGAATTTAATGCCATTTCTGAAATTCTGTTCCCTGTTACTCCTGGCTTTGTTTAACTGAGAACTGAAGACATGCTTCTCCAGATGAAGAAGCTGAGATTGGGCTTCCTCGCGAAGAAGTTTTCTATGTTAAGGTATATGTGCTAATGATGCTGGTTTGTGCTAATGGTCTTTGCAAGAGCTTACTTGGAAGATGATTTTTCAGTTCTTCTCCAGTGAGGATGACAAGAACCAGAACGGCAGGGCATGGCAGCACAGTGCACTGTGACTTGTGCATGGAGATGAGCACAGGAAGGGGGATTTTCTGGGGCTGCATGGGTCACTTTGCTATTCTCTCAGCAGTAATTAAGGCCAGACAAAGTGGAATGGGAAATGAAGTCTCAATTTTTCACAGTGGATGTGAAATTCTCCAAGGAAGGTGGAGTCCTCTCTTGCTACACTTCTTGTGATCAAAACTAAATGCCTTTCTGCAAGAGATGCCCTGGACAAACTCAAGCTGTCAGTCCCCTTATAGGGCTTACAGGGTGAAATGAGAAGGTCTGTTCTATACAGGAGTTCAGGTCTTCTTAATTTAATAGTTTTATCCAGCCTTAACAATTATCATTTTATTGATTTAAGGAAAGAAGCAAAGAACATGTAAGCAGCTTATTTCATGACACTGTCCCACAAATCAGTCAAAAAGATAACTTTCAGTCATGAAAAATGTCATCTTTAGACAGAAATAAAAAAATTCAGGAACAGGATGAAGTCAGGGAAGACTACTCTTGTGTGTGAAGGCTCACAGGGGGCTCTGGAGATAAGTTGCCTTTCAGATCCTGTTTGTTCTTGCAGATTTGAACAAAGTTTTGTGGAGACCACATAGCTCATGGGCAAGCCTGCAGGCACAAGGCTTTGGAAGGCAAGGTAAAGCACCAAAGGTCTGTCAAGATGGACTTGACCACTTCCAATCCCAAAGGATCTGTCCACTAGGGTGTTAGAGTTACAGCTTCTCCCTTTTTAAACATCAGATGAGAAAAAGGATGACAAATGTTGTCCTCAGACTCATAGAGGAGGGTTTGAAAAGGATTTCCTCACAAGTTTACTTCAGATTTCCACCACCATAGCTACCTCAAAGGAAAGGTGACCTGAAAAGCCATTCAGCACTGCAGGCTTGATTTTAAAAAAGTACAGTGATTAGGGTTTGTTTGTGGGAGACACTGGAGGACAGTCCAAAGGGGGCATAAAGATCTCTCTGCATCACACAACAAAGTGCAACTCCGACTCAACATGGAGAAACTAGCCTGGACCTCTGAGCAGCCTGGTTTGCCAACATGAAACTCCATCCCAGGCAGTAACGTTGTGTTCAGCTTCATGACACCACCGTGTTGCATCTGCATCTGCAAGTAGCAGACTCAGGAACCTCAACAGCACCGTGTACACATGCCTGAAGTTGCATGTGCACAGCTCTGCAGCCATCTCCTCCATCCTGGGGCGAGCAGGTGCTGCAGGCTCACTGCTGCAAAGATTTTGCACCTTGATAGCAGAGTTTCACACTGCTCGGTTTACCATTCTCCAGGATTGGACTACCTTTTGCACCTATGATTTCAAAAGGCCCCAGATAGACTGTTGTGCAGAGGTCCTGCTATGATCTCAGATGAACAGAAGCCTCCTGGGAGAAGAAGTAGGGTAGCTGGGAGAACTTACCTTTGGTGGGACTGGCCTCTAGGGAACGGTTGAGAGTGTTGGAAAAGGAAGAAGTCATTTGGACTTCTCAGGAGAGGCAGAGTTTGGGCACAAGTAGATAGAGTAGATAGCAGGTCCAGAGCAAGGAGGAAGCTGAACAGACAGATTGTCAGATATCAAAAGAGTCAATTCAGGAACCACATCATAGCCGCCTCTGAAAAAAATGTCGCCAGTTTGTTTTTGTGTTGAAAATAGATGTATAATGGCCAGCTCCCCAAGGGCCTGGACAGCGTTTCAGCAGAGCTTTAGAAATTCATGGAATCAGATAAATTTCACAGCAAAAGGGCTGCAATGCAAGCTCAGGTCAGGGAGAGCCCAAGTGAGAGCACAATCTGTCAGAGAAAACATAACACTTCCCTTGTTCATCTATTACCTCTCTGAAGTAAAATAACAATGTTCAGGAAAGCTTGTGCAGCCTTGACAACAGCGAACAGGGACCTGATGAAGAGGGTTACAAGTCCTCCGTTTTGATGGCACTTGCTGTGGAGCCGCTTTGATTTGCCAGTGCATTAGCAGCGCCGTTCAGCGACGCTGAGCAGCTGATGTTGCCAGGGCTGCACGCTCCTGCTGCTCAGCATCTCCTTGGCCATGCAGGCAGGGCAGCTGCTGCCTGACATTCACAGTTCAGGGGACTGGACACAGTCAGAAACTGGTGTGACCGACTGATGTGGTTTTTTCCAAAGCAAACGCCTGAGTGAAAGAAGTCGACTGTGTTGAGGTGACGCTGGTTTTGTCAGCAGGGAGCAAGCCTCGTTGCGTCTCTGTAAGTCACTGTGAGTCTTCTCCATGGAGAGCCATTGACCCTGTGATTCCGTTCTCATCATCCTGATGTGCAGCATCGATGAAAAGAAATCTGTGCCCAGCAGCATCTGGTCAAATGATCTGTATCGTCATCTTTCGCTGAGGTCTCAGCAACCTACTCCATGTCCCTGGCTTCTGGTCTGAGTCTGCCTGCCCTCCAGCCACTGCATTTTGCAATGGTTTTTTTGTTTGTACTAAGGAGACTTCTGCTGTCAGATCTCTCTTGAATACTCCATGGGGGCATTTAGAGATTAGGATCGATTTTGATCTTAACATGCATCTTGGGGTGAAGGGGGTGTTCCCATTTCCAGAATTTAGGAATGACTCTGAGATACCTAGTCTAGGAGGCTCAGACCCTCTGCAATCAGCAGAAAATACAGGATTCACAGGAGAGTCCACCTAGTGGCCCATATTTGCTGAATACTTCAAGTGCCAAAAGCATGAAAATGCCATTTGTTCACTCAAAGTTGAAATCCTGCAGCCGCTGACTGCCAGGCAGGTCTCTCTTTCGTGACTCAGCCCATGACTCCACCAGCCCCCAGCCCTTTCCAGTTGTCAGTGCTTTTAGGAAGCTGTGACTCCCCAAACTGCAGTCCGTCCTCCAGTGCTGGTTTCAGCAGGACTGAGCCCACGGGAAACACAGTCTTCCCATTCCTGCTTTCTCTTTCCCTCTTCCCCATGATCACATCAGTCCTCTGGTCACCAAATGGCAGTGGGAGCCCAGATTCCCACGATTCCCACTGCATCTCCCCTGGTGCTCCTCTCCATGAAGCCAGCCCACACCCATGGGTCACTGCTGTCTACCTGCATACTTGACCACGTTCAAATGCATCCTCATTTTGTGGCAATGAAAGAAACAATGTTTTTCTCTATTGCTGAATTCCTTCCTTCGTCATTTATGACTTCCCTTCTCTTTGGGCCGTCTAAAAGGTTTTATCAGTGGTGAATGTATGTTTTCTTCAGGTCATTAGTTCAAATGTTAAATAGCATGGAAATGCTTTCTGCCCAGCCCCAATGGAAGCACGGCAACTATATTTATTACTGCATTTACAATTACCCTTTGAATCCTATTAATTAGATAGTTTGCAAACCATTTAACATCTTCTGCACACTTTGCACACCATTCTAACTCTTATTCAAATTAAAAACAGGACTAAATTGAAGCACCATTTACTGTAATTTTTTGACAAAATCTGTAAGATCAAAAGTGTTACAGTTCTTTAAAAAATTGATAATCTTATTTTTAAAAAAGAATACCAAATTCACTTGACAGTATTACTACTTGGCCTTAGTTTTGCTACCCTCCTTTAATTTCCTTCCTCTATTAATTATCCTCCTTTAATTTATTGCGTCCTGTGTGAGATTCTGTATTATTTTGCCTGGGACTGATGCCAGGCTAACGGACTTACACTTTCCTAGGATATCCCATTTACCTTTTGGAAAACATAGTTACGATGTTAGCCAGACTCTCATCTTTCAGAACCACCCAAAACAACTGAAAAAGAACATCATTAATGTTCCAGAGACCTCCTCAGGCGGCCCTTTTAAAGCTCTTGGGTGCAGTTATCTAGATGCAGCCATGTCAAGAATTAATAGCTGCTGCCCAAGCCCCCCTTAGGGGGTTACTGTTGGAATGGAAAGCGTTTCACCATCTAGGCTGTGATTACATTATCTAGCTATTCCCAAGTACAGAGCAGAAATATTTATGGAACTTTTCTGCCTTCATTATTATCAACGCTTTTTTCCATTTCAATCTGTTAATGGCTCAATACAATTGTTAACTTTTCTTTT